>OX381710.1:2362479-2829200 GCA_947462335.1 Harmothoe impar
TTAACCACTTACAATCTTACATATGCATGTCTTGACCAGGAAGCAAACCGGCTACCTTCACATCCATAGTCCCGTGCTCTAGGCCCTCATCTACCGGGGCATGTATTGGGAGAGGTATCTGAACTGTGGCCAGTGGTGACTGTGCCATAGTACATAGAGCAGCTGTTGAGGATTGATCATGGATGTTTAAAGTATAGCCTACGTCTGCTCTAGGCACCTTTAGCAAACCCGACGTAGCTCATTAAACGCAGACGTATCCTGTACTGTGAGCACTGCTACGTCTGTGTTTATGAGCTTTTACGTGGTTGCTAAAGGTCCCTATTAAATGGGCTACATTGTTTCTTTTCAAAGGTTTCGATCAAAATGTTCACATCCATAGTCCTATGCTCTAGGCCCTCACCTACCGGGGAATGTATTGGGAGAGGTATATGAACTTTGAGCAGTGGTGACTGTGTCTTAGTAAAGAGAGTAGCTGTTTAGGATTGGTCATGGAGGTTTATTGTGCTCCCTGGGGGTTCGAACCCATGTCCTACTGCATGACTGGGGTAAATCCTGTGATTTCACTGGAATTTGCATGTAAATTCACGTCTTTTAATCCCGTGATATCACGGGAAATTTTGCTCTCAGAATACCCAAAAATTCCCAGGAATATCTCCTGACTTGTTACCAGGGCATGGCTTTTTGTCCTAATATATGTATCCGTTACTCGCTGAAAAATGCTGACATTTTTGTTTCAGTGGCATACAAATGTGATTTCTTGTTATACATTTAAACGCAGATGGTATGAAATCTGTGAATACGCTCAGCTGATGAAGTGAAGCACATATATGTCATTCATTGTGAACCAAGTACCAAGGACTTGTGGACAATAAAGCCAAATATTATTAAAAAAAATAAGAAAAACCATTAAACAGCATGCATGGGTACTCCTCTCTCAGCTTCTACCTGAGACCATAGATGGCATCAACTGTGGAGTTGAATGTTCTCTCTTTTGCTTGAAGTCATATTTATCCACCAGTGGATAGTGGTTGCTGTTCTGTTCTAGTCAGCACCAAATATCTGCTGGAGAGCAGTGACTGTGTAAGGCTTGCAGAGACTACTGCCACAGGTTGGTATGGCCTCTATTGCTGTGGTTCCAAAGCTGTCCCACAGAGGGAGTGTGGGTCTGAGTCAGTGTATGGTTACGGCACAGGGGGGAGCCACTGGCAGCCCTTCCCCTCACCCTGTGTACTAGCAGCCTGCAGCATGGGGGTGGAAGCTCTGAAGCTCTGAAGCTCAAAAGAGGGCTGACCCTACGTTTTTTTATGAAATTTTGAAGAAATTTTCATGTTTTTACCCTTCTTTGGTCAATTTTTGGGGATTTAAAAAATTTGGGTAGTACATTTATGTTAAAAGATATATAAAAAAATATAAAAAAATCCGACCTACCGACACTACATTTTCCTCCCATGTTACCTGAAACAAGTATTTTTTTTTGGCCTAATACCTAGAAATGGATCTCATAGACTCATTGACTGAGGTGGTCCATACTGCTCCTATTCAAACACTATGTGCCACATACAGCTTGTGCGTGACGGGCTACGCCTTGATATTCATGTGTGCGGCCAATGTAACTCCCTACTTTGGTGTCTGCATGTGATCCTATAGGGGGTTAAATGTCCCGTTAATGGTGTCTACCAATCATTAATATGGAACAGATAGATAATTCTTTTAACAGATATGAGACGTCATCCCCAATTACTGGCTATAACCGATTTCATACCTATAAAATACCTTTTTGACTAGGCTATAGGATCTGATATCTTCAAATTTTAGGTAAAAAATGGTAGACATTTTTGGGTCTAAAAAGTGAAAACAAAAAATGTCACTCCAAATTGTTTTAAAACAAGTGAAAACAATATGTGATTTCAATATTTCATTTTTTCGTAACGAAAAATAGTGTAGGTATTTCTAGTGTATAATCCTTTGGAGCCGTGGCGGGAACCAGCAGGTAAAGGTGTGTAGTTCGCTGAAGCAGTGGATGGGAATATTCCCTTTGCCTCTGACAAACTAGACCCAAACTGTGCAGCTACAATACCTGTTTTCTATGAGATGGACCATGAGAAAACTTTTTCTCTTTACCAAGCCAGTCAGACCTTTACAAAACACTCTTTCTAGTCAGCCAGGTGCTACCCAGCAACTAGCAGGTGGTTCTGCCTTGACTACAGGTTTTAAAGCAGTCTGTCAAGAAGCCACCTCATCCCAGGGGCTGCAATTGCCCTTTTGTAGGTCCTAGTACTCTCTCACTATTACCCTGTAGTTGTGGAGATCCCCTGTAAGGCCAAATAGAATATAAGTTTTGTTTCAGGCTACCCAACCCTCCCAGCCAAACAGGGTTGATTTTCATTTAATTTTGAAAACAAAATTGGTCATTTTGGCCTATTTCAGAGTCAATTTGTTCATCCACAAATTCCAAGGAATTAAGACATGTTCTGCTTTATTACATCAGTGTATATCCTTAGCACTGCCACAGCGGGCCAATGTGTATTGTAAAAATGGCCCTCCGAAAGCAAAGATTTTGCGTTTGCATTGGAAACAATACGCTAAGGCAGTTCACCTCCAGAAAGTACTGGCAGTCCTAAATCGATGCAGTCTTTTGCAAGTCTGCGCTGAAGGTTTCCACTTCTGTCTTCTGCGATTGTTTATCGGCCATAGTTATTTGGTCGTCGGAGAGGAAGCTTGTTTAAGGCCTAAAAAACTTGTTATATCTTTATTTTGAATAAAATATGTCAAGTGTGATTGTACCTGATTAAGCCCAATTACAGAGTCCCGTTCTCCTTGATTAACTTATTGTTCTACTACTCTGATTATAGTCTATCATTATATATTAGTATATTGTTAGTTCCTGTAGGATTTATAGACTACCGGTAGTCGGGTAAGTATGATGTACCAGACCAGAGACAGCAGGTTTATAAATAAGATCTCACTATTAAACCATAGGCTTTTGATGAATATTAATCAAGTATTGATAGTGTAACCGGCAGCTGTGCTGCTAGGTTATGTGGTACATCTATCGTATGTTATTGTTTTGATGTAAAACGACACTGGTTTTATTATTTTTCATAACATGTTTTATTCCTTAATGAGTACCGACAGTCCATTTCATATACCGTCGTTATCATATTTCGGTTACATACCGTGGTTACCGGTACTACCAACGGTAACATCTCGTTAAGGGTTTTATAATGTATTACTTAGTTATAACACTTGGTGGCGCTGCTGGTACTGTCATGTGACTGCCACAGCCCTGTATATAAGGTGGACTGCTTCCCCAGAGAAGTCAATCAGGTATGGGACTGCCGAGGCAACACCATCCTTTACTCAAGGTTAACTCTATGCTGTAGGGTTACCTTGCTGTATTATTTTATAAGATCTGGTTCTGATCACTGTATAACTGATAGTTACTGCAGTAAAATAATACTGAGCCTTTTCTGCAATAAAGTCGCCGTATATTAAAGCTTAATTCTGGTCTTTGTTCTCATGAAGTCACACTAGTAGTAAGAGACCAACTACAATACCAAGAACTTAATTAGACTCTTGAGGCCTGGTGGCAGTCTCCCTTGGTATAACTAATGGACAAAATAACAAGCAATGATGTTTTAGTATGAACAGTTATACACAGTCCCCATTGAGAGGTATCCAGCCCCACTTACACTCGTGCTCACACTGCGTGTCCTGGTAGCAGTCTCCTGAGGTGCGGGGCGGTTTACATTCACCATTCACCCACCAAAACTCATCCTTGTCACACTGCAGCCCGTAGCAGCACTGGGCGTTCTTCTGACACTTCTTTCCCTCCTTTACACACTGTACACACACACCGTCCTGTGAGGGATAAAGACAATCGTAAATAGTCTGGGAAGTACATAGACAGAGCTGCACGCTAAAGTGACCGAGTCGCTGGTTATTGCACGAGTAGGGCTTGGCCCCTATTGCACGCTGGCAGTAGGCCTAGTGCAATAGGGGCCAAGCCCCATGAGTGCGATAACCACTGACGAGGTCACTTTTAAGTGCCGCCCTGTATTTATTTCAGGGTTTATCATTCTAAAATAGATATGCAGTCCATATTGGTTAACTTTCAAGGCACTTGTTTACTTCCGCGGCATTTGTTTACTTCGGTCCACCGCCATTTTGAATTTCGCAACAAGTCACGTGACCTTAGGTAACCTAGAAACGCCATGGCGACCTCCATGGAGACCCATGGCGACCCTTGGGAACGTTAAATATGGGCACAGCGTGCAGAACTGCTGAGGGTTATTGCACGCTACTTTCGGGAACGGCCCTCCCATTGGTTTAAGCTTGACAGTCCGTATTCACCATGAAATAAAATAAAGTCACATACTGAATTGCTGGGGACAACCTAATTGCACCCTAAGTCTATGACCAATTGTTGGTAACAACTTTCTTGAACTGATTGCAATTATAGATTCGTGAAACACAAGGTGTGTGACTAAACCCTTTACCCGGTGGGCACAGAACATTGAATCAACATTGATAACTGGTTGTCAATGTTGATTCAATATTGATTCAACATTGATTCAACGTTGAACTGAATTTTGTGCCCACTGGGTAGAGGCAGTAACATGTATCAGTGCATCTTTTTATGGTGGCCATGATGCATGATTGCAGCCCCGGCGTCCTTAGAGTGACATGGTCGGATGATTAGGGCTCCAAAATCAATTTCATTAAAAATGGACCAGAATGCTCAAAATGACCATACTCGTGTCCCACCTACTATATTAAAAATTATTCCCCAGAATTCAGCTTTAAACTCAGCTTTCTACAGTTCTATGCTCGATATAAGATAGTTAAAGTGCAGGTTGTAAGTCCACTTTTGAAGGATTAGCCCAAAAAAACGATTAAAGTAGAACTCAATGTAAATACATTGTAACAGGCTATCTGTATATGCTCATAAATGCAACCCTGGCGAGTCACTACAGGAAAATTCCTATATGTTAGGGTAAAAATCCACCAGCCCCCTGTTGATGAAAAATGATCACTCGCTAAGCAATATTTGTGCCTAGTTCTTATGAATATAATGATTGTGCATTGTCTGTAGGAATGTAAAGGCAACTATTCAGAAAAAATGATACATTGATATATATAACATTCAATGTCAAGAGAGAACTTGAAGCCTACCGTGAAAGGGACAAATCCATTCTCCCAGTAGCAGTGGTCATTCCCGCAGCACTTGGGTAGGCTGCGACATGTCTGGTTCCGACCAACACAATCATCCATCAGACGCAGCCGGTTATCTGCAAGCCTGAAACAGGAGAGAAATTTTGCAGTTAAGGCCACTCAAAATATAAACTGGTTTCTCACCACTGCGCACATAATAAAAGTCATGAATTAAAAAAAAAAATAATTTGATGAAAAGATGAAAATGTTGGCAAATTTGGTATCAAATTAAAGCTCATGTCGTCCTTAACTCAGTCACCTAGTAAGAACTTTCATTATGACAACTTTTGCTAATCGATAGACTCTGAATTACTTAAAATGTGAATATTGATCGCGAAAAGTCAGAATTTCCTTATACATATAAAGCTGACCTAACTGAAACGATGATGATAAACAACAACAATAGATAATTGATTGACCAATTTGGGTAGATTTAACCACCCCTTATTTATTAATGTAAAAAAAAAAGAAAAAATACACAGGTGTGGATCCCTGTTAGATGGTCATGGTCCAGTGAAGAAGGACAACCTTGACCCTGACCTGGGGCATACAGAGCCAGCAGGCCAGGTAGGCTTAGTATAAACCTAAGTAAACATATATAACCAACTATGACCAATCATACCGGTAGCATTATACTTATATAATTATGGGGTAATTATATACACAATAAAGCTGACCTAACTGAAACGATGATGATAAACAACAACAATAGATAATTGATTGACCAATTTGGGTAGATTTAACCACCCAACACCCAAACACAAATAGGGTAAGGAATTATCTAGAAACTGCTAGAAAGTCGACGACAGTTTTATCTTTGGAGACCTTCCTCTCCAGAGTGTCTGTCAGATACAATAACACAGCGAGGGACCTCCAGTCTCCCCTGGACTTGATCTCCACCAGGGTGAAACCGATAGAGAATAGGAAGGAGGCCCCGCCTCTCCGCAGAGAATGACTGGAGACATCCTTGAGGCCCACACGACTACTGAGACTTTTCAGTCGTGCGGAAAAGACACCGTATGTCTGCGGCGTGCGACTACTGCCGGTCCCATACTGGAACAAATAGTCAGACGAATGAAGATGAAGACTTACTATGAGATGCTTCACGTAGGTAGCTACACAAAATATAGAGTCTTGGGCATAGCTGAAGGGGATCTCCAATGATCTCTCCCCGTACTGTATAGTCTTGGTTTTGCTCAACCTCAGCAGGACGCCCCAGGGTTTGAAGGTGACGTCAGACACCCGGATGGCCTGGTCACTCACCGTCACATGGGCCTTCCTCAACAGTCCTCTGAAGGCCATAATGGCCGCAGTCCACCAGCACAGATCGCGAGACGAGGACATGTCTAGCAACTTATACATCCTAGACAAATCCCTCGGAGACAAAGGCACAGCTTGTTTGACTGTATCACCCAACGATCTCCGCGCCCCCGCCATGGTGCGAGACACGGAAAAGTCCTTGGTCGATACCGGGGCAAGGCCATGCAGCTTCTGCAGATATACTACCGCACTGATATACTGCGTGATGGACGAATATTTGAACTTCCGGCACATGTGCGCGATATAGAGGCACAAAGTTTTTGAGTCACATGGTATAGGTGACAGGTCGTAGCGCGCGCAGAACTCATAGAAGTGTTTCCACTGTGACTTCCTGGTTAGTTTCGTGGCGGATGCCAGTGCCATGTCCTGGAGGCGCACCAACTCTGCTTCTAGCCGGTGTCGGTCTGTAACAACAGAGGGAGAACGGGGGATCAATTTGGGCTACACCTGGGTAGGACAACCTCGAAATGAAGTCGGCCACCACATTCTCCTTGGAGCGAAGGTAGCAACACACAATTCTAATATTAAACACAAAACACATCCAGAACAGTTCACGCAGCAGAGACATTGCGATGACATTCTTGCTCCTGCCCGTTGCTAGCATACGGCAAACTTGAGTGTTGTCAGACCAGATCAAGATGGTATTGTTATTGAGCGCGCGACCCCACCTAGCCAAGGCCATCACCACTGGCCACACCTCCTGGACATTGATGTTCTCCAGAAGATTGTCAAATGTAGGTGGGGGGAAGTAGTGGTCCGGGAAGAAGGGGAGATCCTTAGCCCACTTGTCTAACCAGACCCCATACAACCAGTCCGAACCGAGACTAGAGCCAAAGCCCGGTGACGATGAGTCGCAGAATATCTCGGCCACTGGATTAGAGGGCTGGAGTATCCGGGCCTTGCCATTGAACACACTAGCGAATGACCTCCACCAATCTAGATCTGCCTTGAACGTGGGTGACAGTCTTGCTCGGTCAGTGGATTCTGACAGGGAATTGGTCAGATTAATCACTCTCCTGGAGAAGGTCCTGCCCCCGTGCACCACTGTGGCACAATGTGCCAAGATGCCCGACAGCTGTTGGAGTTCCAACTTCGAAGCACTGGTTTTTGTCAGAAAGTCACTTATCGTTGAATACAAGTTGTCTAGCTTTTCCGCAGGGAGGCTCAACTCCATGTTTACACTGTTCACCTCTATTCCCAGACAAGTCAGGATCTGGGAAGGGCCTAGTACCTTCTCCCACTTGATGTCAAACCCGAGGCGCCTAAGCACCAGAATGAGCATGTTCATGTTGACCTCACAGTCTTGCTGGGACGAACCCAATACTGTAAAGTCATCAATATAATTGGATATTCTGTCTACACCACGGCGGTTGAGACACCGCACCACAAAGTCACCTAGCTGAGTGAAGAGCCAAGGGGCTGAGGCTAAGCCGAATGACAGGCACCTGTCCACTAAGACTTCCGGGCCCTCGCCGAAGTCCCAACGCAGGCCCTGATATGTCACATGGTCAGGCAATATATTCACCGATCGGTACGCCTTGGCTAAATCCACGACCGCTAAATAGTCACTGGGCTGTAGCATATCTATGATATAGTCCAACCCTTTGTAAGAGAACTTCTGACGAGTGGTGGACATGAAGTTGTTGATGCTAGCGTGAAGTGGGCGCTTGCAGTCTGTAATAGGCCTAACGCCTCCATCTTTTTTCTTGATGGCTCCCATGCTGTGGATGCACTGAGGTGCACCAACGGCCTTAGTTATCTTGCCTGCCTTCACCTCAGAAACCAGAAGTTCACTCATCATGACATTGAACTCGCTACTGACAGTACTTCTATAATTGGATCGATCATAACCCGGGATATAGACATCATCCACAATATGGAACCCAGTATTTATACCCCTCAGTACAAAATCATCCTCAGAGCACATGGCATTGGGGAACAAGACATACTCAGCCGCTACTCTACAAGGCTTGAGTTGGGAAACTACAGGGCCTATCATGTGAACACAACTACAGGTGCCCAATACACAATCACTGAATACTTCCACTACACAGTCTTCAATACACACACATGCTACCAGAGTTCTCACCCCTAAGGGTAGTGTATCATTTGGATTGACATTTACAGTAACAGCCCTAGAGCTGTTTTGAACCTGCCCTAGGGCATCACAACTAGTCCTCCCAGTAGGGGTAACAAAGTCTGGACCTAAGTCCTGTTCATCAACACTGTCATCAACATCTAGGCCTAGGCCATCTGCACACATATCACTGAATGACACTAAGTCACACGGAGAGTTTGGCTTGCTAAACAATGGTTTGTCCCTAGGGACCTCACTGAGTGCACACTTAGCTTGTGAACTGGCAACACATTCATGTTCGCCGGGCGAACACTTATGTTCGTCGGGTGAACTTACAGTACTGTAACCTTCAACAGCGCCCCGTTGAAGGTCTAGACCTTCCACAGGAATGTCATATTCGATATGGTTAGTAATTTCTGCGACTTCTAGAGCCTGTAACACCTCAACAGTCGCAGGGGCGACATATTCAGCACAGACCGACGACACCTCGCCATGTTCTGCGACAGCGAAGGGGGAACGAGTAGAAACCAAAGTACAATTTAGGCGATTGCGACCAAATGCGACCACTGAGCTGTCCGCCACCTCACCCGCAGACATAACAGGACCAGGGGAAGCCATTCCAACAGATATTGCGGACTTACCGGGTACATATTCGCCATAATCGATGAATTTACACTCCAGCGAAGCGCATTGTTGATCCTCGCCGTCTCCCTGCGGCCATTTTGAATGGGGCATGCTGGGAGCCAGCGAGGAATCGAGCGCTACATTTCGACAATCTTTTTCGCTATATACACAGGTGTGGATCCCTGTTAGATGGTCATGGTCCAGTGAAGAAGGACAACCTTGACCCTGACCTGGGGCATACAGAGCCAGCAGGCCAGGTAGGCTTAGTATAAACCTAAGTAAACATATATAACCAACTATGACCAATCATACCGGTAGCATTATACTTATATAATTATGGGGTAATTATATACACAGTAACCCCAAGTAAAAAACAAAAAAATAGATAAAATAAAAAACACTCGCGTCATATTTTTCACCACTTTGCGATGAGAAACAATTTTTTTTGGAGTGACCTAATACCATGGTTTATATTTATTTATGGAAAATAACAAGCTACCGGGAAAGCTCCAACATAGGCTGATACCAGTCATAACCCTTTTTCTCATGGGGCCTAAAAATGCACCCATTCCCGCGAAATTCTGAACATATTGCAGAGCATTATAAATGGATTTTGATACCTCAAAAAACGGCCCGCTTATTAGCGGGGTTTTATGGTAGGGTCCCTACTTTCAATTGTCCAAAACTAGTTCTAGGACCCCTTACTTTTCACTATATGTTCGAAATGATGTAAGGTATTTGGTAAAAGGTTTGAAGTTTCTATTCCATTTTGACTCGTGGTAGTCTTTCTTTAATAAGGTAATAAGAACAGTTATTGGAGTAACACTACGTTTAAAGGCTTGTAGTCTTCTATCATACGTTTTGAGTACTCAAACAGGTAGGTATTTATCTTGCTTAGTTATTTGATATTTATAAATTGCAATTCGCTTTTGCCTTCTTTCTTCCAAAAGGTTTATTTGACCATCCTCACGTATTTTCTCAATGCTATACATTTTAATCCTCTGTTCTGTAATCTTGTATACTATTTTAGTAACGTTTTATAGGTATCATGAATAAGGATTCCTCCATACTGCATGTAAGGCAGTATCTTGGTTTTATACACTCTGGGGGCTTGAGTAATCAAAAAGGTTGAAGAGAAAAGCGAATCATTTATCAGTAATAGCTACCTTTAACCAACTATGCTTCAAACCCTTACGCGGGCTTGTTATCATAATTTTCAAAACAATAACAACCTCTCAATATATAATTCTTGTACATGAAATACATTGATATAAAAATGAATGTAAAACATATACATGAAATACATTGCTCTACTGACACCATACAGAGAACCAATATGTAACACCACTGAATCATCTAAGGCCAAACATGTTAAGCGGCTTTCAAAAGAAGGACAGATTTGGTGCAGATAGAGTTGTATCAAACGTACTGTGTTTCCCGCATATCCCGCTGCAGTAGGTGGAACGCTCTCAGCGCCCTCCTGTACTCACTTCCTTCATCGTAGCCTGTCAGAAAAACGTTAATTAGCTTGAATTATGCAGTGCCCTAGAGAAGGGAGGGGGAGGTAGAGGGCAGGGGGCCTTTGTCCCCCCCTTTCCTTAATCACAGAGGAGTGGGAGCTTGAAGATACTGGAGCCCCCAAGACTGTCTAAAATAATAGGGAGTTTTAGCAAGCTGAACATTGCCGTACACATCCACATTGGGCGAACTACATGCCGCTCTATTTGAACTCCAATCTATATATGTTTTTTTTTACTAATCAATGCCATTTGAAGGTTTTAAGACTTTCCCAGTGTTGGAATGAGAGTTATGCATACGTGAGATGCGGGTTATACGTATGAATTAAGGCAGGGGTAGACACTAACGCTGGCCCGGGAGACGATGGCCCATAGTTATTAGTCTGGGCCCAGAGTTTTCTGCAAAATAGCATTCATACGGCCCCGGGTGACCCACACGAGTATTTGGAAGACATTTAAAGAAAGTTTGTCTGACAACTAAAGTCCTTCAATATATCATTGTAAAGAGGGAAATGTGCCCGAATCAATCATATTGATTTCAGTCTTTTATAGAGCAATCAGAAATATACATGTTTTTACTCTTAAAGAAACATAATTTTGACCATTGGCCCACAGATCTTGGTCCAGGCCCGTAGTTTTCCAGAGCTATGGGCCCGGGTGGCTCACAGCTGAAAAAGTTAGTGTCTACCCCTGTTACGGTAGTAAAACATACACCATAAAAAGTGCTACTTACCATAGACCTGTAGTACACAGAGACAAGCCACTAGCAGGGACAGGTTCAGTAGGAGACCCATGGTGTTGTACAGAGATGCCCCCTTCTACCCTGAGCTGCTCTCTGCAACACTACTTAGCTATAGTACAGTTGGACAGCATGTACGGCTAGTCACATCATACTAGATACAAGTATTGTCTTAGTCACAAAATGTTAGTTTCAAGTAACACAGCACTAGAGTGAGTTGACTCTTTCCAGAGAGACAAACTGTCTGAGGCTCTAAAACTAAATATAAATGTGATAGAAGGGCAGTCTTAAGGGCCTCGATTTAAGGGTATGGCGGCAGTAATTGATCAAGGTATACAGTGGTATCATGAGGGGTGAATTACATTGCTTATCAGAAACACATAGTTTTACATTGGCCTAAAGGATTAGTCCATGCAGCAGCCGTGTACCCCAGTCACCCTGGGATCAGCTCCATCACATATTGGTGATACATCATGTAATAGATTGGCACTCTTTGGGGCATGATTGACAATGACATGACTCTAGGGTGGGGACCTGACACTAGTGCCATTCTGAGTGGGCTGCCACCACATCACTGTACTCTCCCTCATATAGAAAGGCCAAATATATAATAACAAATACTGTCATATGGCACCTGTTACAACTAACTTGGCAATTGCTGCGGAATACTAATACAAAAGCAACATGTGCCAGCAGACAGATCTATGTGCATGTGGTGTGCAATAAGATGCATCGAATAAATACATGTAGGAGGCACATTGTTACTCAGATGTCATTAAATAGCATGTAACCCTAAATACACACATATATATATATATATATATATATATATATATATTTATATATATATATATACACATATATATATATATATATATATATGTATATATTACCCACATGGTACGTATAGTATGCAATAAGTAGACAGTGATACAGTGATACTTTTGCCCCAACAATGTCAAGAGGCCCTATTTATTACAGTCAATCAAGTAACATAGGTTTAACAGAAAAAAAAATTAAAAAAAACCAAAGAACATGAACGTCTGAACATGTCGAGGTACACGAGGACAATGGAAGGCGAGGCAGAGCCTCCTAGTGAGAGAAGGGTTGACTAACACTCCCCCTGGTGTAATATATCCCAACAACCCCGGCGTAGTTATTGGCGCCATATTACCCACATGGTACGTATAGTATGCAATAAGTAGACAGTGATACAGTGATACTTTTGCCCCAACAATGTCAAGAGGCCAAAGCCCAAACAACAATTTACTTTTGCCCCATTAATACCGAGACAGTTTATCTGCTACCATGTAGTCTTTATCACGACGAGACTTGTAGCTGTCACTTATATATAACAGGACACTCCAAGATTTCCAATCTCCGTAGGTTTTGACCACATGTAGCGGCAAGAATGATGATAGGAAGGTTGCCGAGCCTCTCCTAATGCTGTGAGTGGTGTGGTTGCCCAGCAACCCTATAAAGGCACATTGCCTCTTCAGTCTTGAAGCGAACACAGAATAAGTGTAGGGAAATATGGGAGCTTCAGGTTGCAAGTTGGCTCTATGTAGGTATATCTGCAGGTAATCACAAGGGCATAGGGCACTGAGTGGTGAACGCACTACCGGTACAGTAATTAGTCTTTCCCTGTACTGAATGGTTTTGGACGATCTGATATTCACATCAATGCCTACTTCAGTCCAGATAATGTCCTTCACCTTCATCGTATGTGGTGACGTCACAACATGGCTCACTCTCAGTAAGCACCGATACATTAGAGACAAGGCACACCAGAATTGTAGATCCGACAAGTTACTAAAGTCAAGGCTAGACCAAATCAACTTCATTTCTTCTGGTGAAAGTGGGTCCGACTGTACAGATTCGCACCCCAGTAGACGCTTGGCACCTTTTAATGTTGATGTAATTAGAAAGTCATTTTTAATTGAATGCATGACGCCCCAATAATCATGCAATGCCCACACTCCTGATATGTAATTTGCTATAGTGATGTAGCAACAGTCTTTAGCCAAATGAGTAATGTATAGGCCTATGGTTTCCACGCCAGCCGGTACCGGGGTCAGGCCAAACTCCTCACAGAACTTATGGTACCGCCTCCATTGGCTCCTCCGGGACTTCCATGTATTCTCCGACCAACATAATGTCCTGACATTAACCCATTCCTGCCTCAGCTCGTGCAGCTCTGCAACAGACAGAAAAACCTGTCAAATGGTAATCACAAATGTACAATGAGTCAGCAGTATTTAGCCTGGATAAAGCATCGGCTAACACATTCTCCTCAGAACTAATCCTACAGGCTTTAACGTTCAAATTGAAGAAAGCTGCTACCCAGAACAGCTCCCTCAACCAAGCCATGGCATATGGGCTTGTACTCCTGCCTGTGTTAACCCATGATTGCACCTGAGTGTTATCAGTCACAATCATAACGTCCGAGTTCCTCCAGCGCATCCCCCAGCGATGCACCGCTACTACTACTGGCCATAATTCCGTAATATTGATGTGGTCAGAATATTGATCTATTAAAGGGGGACTCTCAGCATGCGGACAACATCCCCCCTTGACCCCCCATACACCCCAGCAGTAATCATCCTCGATGTGTGCGCCGAAGCCGTAGTTTGATGAATCGGTTTACACCTGGATGGGTGTTTGGACACCCCCTAGCACCCTGGCCTTGCCATTAAACCAGTGCACAAAACTGGACCACCATATGAGATCTTGTTGTAAAATCTCGTCCAGCATGATAGTGTCCCCAGTGGTGTCTCTTAATGCATTATATATCCTTCTGGCAAATGTTCTCCCGCCCTTCACCACGGTGGCGCAATGAGCAAGCAAGCCAGAGACTTCCTCCAGGGTCTTGCGCTTACCTGACTTCTTGTCCAGCAATTCCAAGACCTCCTCCTTCACCCTACGCAATTTGATATCATCTATATTTAATGTCATTTTCTTTGAGTCAACTACAATGCCCAAATACTTGAAGATTTGACTAGGCGTTGTGACCTTTTTTAGTGCCACTTTGAAGCCCAGATTGTAGAGGACGTTGTGAAGTAAGTCCTGACTTTGACTGCACTCCTGTTCACTCTTCCCTAATACCACAAAGTCGTCAAGGTAATTGACCATCCTGGGTACTCCTTGCTTTCCACAACATTTTGTAATAAAGTCTGAAAATTGGGTGAAGCAGAATGGAGCGGATTTTAACCCAAAACACAGTCTTAAATCCTCCATGTACTCCTGTTTGCCTTCTACCTCCCAACTAATACCCTGGAACTTTCGATGGCTAGGCAGTATATGAATGGTCCTATAGGCGCTGCTGATGTCACTGATAGCACCCCTATCAAATTGTTCCAACATTCCCACTACCGTATCAACAGTCTTATACCGGAACTTCTCACAGGTAGTCTCCATATAATTGTTGATGTTAATGTCATCCGGCTTTGAGCAGTCTGTAATGGGTCTGAGATCCCCATTCGGTTTCTCCACCCCTCCTAGTGCATGAACACACGTGGGTCTTGACCCCACAACACGGAGTTTTGCTTCATGCAGTTCATTGTGGACGATTTTATCCATTTTACCCTTCGCCTCTTTATTGGTAATTGTAGAGTAATTGGCACACTCATATCTGCTATTGCACCCATTGTCCACAATCCGTGCCCCCCTGTATGCCGCCGTTACCACATAAGGATCTGCTGCAGTAACATCAAACCCAAACCCTAACACTGCCGCAGCAAATCGACACGGGTTGAGATCACATCTGGCCCCACATAGAAAGTAGTCACAGTCACACACGCCCTCTATACAGGACTGAAATACTGGAGCCACACAATTCGGCCCCACCTCCACCACCGCCACAGGGACCTCCACATGATACAATTGAGCATAACGAGTAACAGTCACTATTTCAGTGTCAATACTCACATATTGTGATAAATTGTCCCAATAATCATCGTCAGCCACCGTAATTTCCACCTTGTTGTCGCCATTTTGGAAAACTCTAATGAGCGCGATTGTTGAATCTATACTAATTACATCCACCTTTTTGAACAACTCGCCGATAATTTCCCAATAAACCTGATAATTACAAGATAAATCTGGAGTAATTACATCCGCATCACATACAATACTAATGAGATCTGGTGTAGTAGACACAACAAACGGGTCGATTTCTTTATCAATAAATGCGTCACATATATCAACACCGCGCCGACACCCCACTTCTGGGTCAATTACTGGGTCACCACAAACAACTCGTTGACCATCGACACATACGGGGACTGGGTCAACTATGCGTCTTCCATGCAAACAGGTAATTCATTTTGACAAGGTAACAAGCTATTTATACAATCGCCACTGCTTGTTTTTTGGTTATGGGCGGCATCTGACCCAATAACCCGTCATGCCCTATTATCACCCCCCGCCCCTTTAGTAGGGCAGTCAGGCATGGAGTGACTATGACTATCACAGTACACACACTGGTGTTTGAATTGACATTGACCTGGGTCGCAAGGGATACCTTGACATAACTTGAAACAAACCCCTCTTTCAGCAGCCAACTTTCTCCAGCCAGTTAGGGGGCCCCTAGTACCCCCCAAACCCCTGTTTTGATAGCCTTGTCTACCCCTGCCTCTGCTATTAGGTGGACCTCCCCCTCTGGAACGACCCATATCCGCCGCCTGTTTAGCAGCTTTGGTGCCTGCAAATCCCAATTTTGAATTAGTTAGGGCGGTATCTGCGCCATGAAATACCCCAACACCCCATTTGCGGGCCAGCTCTAAAAAAGCCTCATCATAGGCGACTAATGCCTTCACATCATAGATATTTGTATGCGACATCTCTGCAACATAATTTATGTGATCCACATAGCCTCTTACATCTTCACCCCACCACAACAGTTCACGTAATAAACAGTTCTGATAATGCCACAGTTCTGAAGGGTTGTTAATATACAATTGTTTTTTGCGTTCACTAGCAGGGAGGTACCTGCGGTAATCAAACATACTCATCTCCACCTCTGCCCCCCGGCAGCATCTGTGGTCACTGGGTCCTCCAGGGGGGCTGTGTGGTGATTCTGGATGTGCTGGGTGTCCACCTGGGGATAGGTATCCACCCTGAAGTGGCTGAGTCGCTGCCCTGCGGTCATCTTGAATCGGGGAGCTGGTAGGCCCTCCATATTGACCATAGACGCCCACCTGTGGTGCCCCACCATAGGCGCCCTGTGGCCCGCCATAGATACTAGGCCCACCGTGTCCACCGCCATATGGACTGCCGTAGATGTCGTGTCCCCGGCCGTATACACCTGGACGTGTGGGCGGATGTGTGGGCCACCCCTGTGCATACATGTAGGACTGCTGATGTAAGGGCATGCCTAAAAAGGGTGGTTGGTGACCCCTCCCCGCCGCTGCTGCACGCCCAGTGAAGTCAAACTTGGTCTTCCCGCCATCGCCATCTTGGATGGCGCCATCTTTGCTGTCGCCATCTTGGATAGCGCCATCTTGTCCACGAACTGGTTTTCCCGCTTTGTCGCCCTCAGGACTACCTTTGGTCGCCAACAACACAAACAGTTTGTTCATATGATCAACAGTTTGATCTAGTTTACCCATGAGTTTCTGTAGGGCAGTGGGTTTGGGATCCCCCTTGGGATCCGCCGTCGTGGGTTCCTCCTTGCCGGGTGTCTCCTTGCTCGCCGGCTCCTCCTTCTTTAGGAGGGCTTCAGATTTGGCGGCCGCCTCCTTACTAGCCTCCTCCTTTTTGCGAGCCTCCTCCATGGCCTTTGCCACCTTTGCGGCCTCCAGGGCGATCTCCTTCTTTGTGTCCATGCTTAGATCATGTAAGCTTTTCTCCAAATCGTATAACACCTCCTCGGTGTCAAAGTCCTCCGTTGCCTCCTTTAGCTTTACACACTCTGGACACCCTTTCCTCCTCCCGTCATATGACTTATTGCAAACATCGCAATACTTAGACATATTTCACCATATTTCAACAAAAACCAAAGAACATGAACGTCTGAACATGTCGAGGTACACGAGGACAATGGAAGGCGAGGCAGAGCCTCCTAGTGAGAGAAGGGTTGACTAACACTCCCCCTGGTGTAATATATCCCAACAACCCCGGCGTAGTTATTGGCGCCATATATGTATAGATATATACACCTCCTTTGCTTTTACTGATACTCGTGCACATAAATTGTTATTGGGACTGTACTCAGGATAATGTTAGATAATGCCAGTTATAGATAGAAATAAAATAGAATTACATTTTTGACACACCTTAGACCCAAGTTTTTGTGAACAGCCAATCAGAAAGGATACTCCGTGCTGGATTAGTTCCGATGTTTGCCACCAGGGGGGTGCCACTATGAAAGAAAAGGGGTAGAAATTGCTCTAGGGTACTTTTTTCTATAGAAAAAAATGGGAACAAACAAAACATTCAATTTATAATGAAAAGCCTCTATCCCAGTGGGCACAAAATTGAGTTCAATGTTGAATAAATGTTGAATCAACACTGACTCAACATTGACAACCATTTACCAATGTTGATTCAATGTTCTGTGCCCACTGGGATATTTGGAATGTAAAAAGAACGTTTTAAGGCCTAAATGGGTGTCCTTGTTGATATGTGTTGCCATGGAAACACGATTTTCCGTCCAAATAGAAAAATTAAAGATACACCTTGACAGAATGAGTCACGGGGGTGAATATGGTCAAAACAGAATAAAATTACCATACCTAGATCAGATTTTATGACTAAAAGTATGAAAATGTATGATATATTTTTCATTATCACCATTATGCTAATTAGATAGGGATATCTGGGAAATATGAGACTTATGTCGCTTTTTGACAGGGCGATGCCCACACATATTTATAAAGCCATTCCTCAAAAACTAGACTAGATATCTTCAAGTGCAATATATCACTGGAAAGCTTATGACATCAATTTTTAAGTTGTCTTTTTCCTTGAAGTATCCTTTCCCCTTACCTCTACACATTTCTCCTTCTCGGTATGGGTAAACTGGATAATGTATATTACTGTAAATCTGTGCAACTGGCTTGAGTTTAAGACAAGCTATTTACTAAAAGAAAAGAACCCAACAAAGAGGCCTTTCTGAGGACTGTCTCTGCTGCAGAATGACCTGTCCTTAGTGCCAAAGCTGTCCCACAGAGGGGGTGTTGGTGTGAGTTGGTGTACAGTTACGGCACATGGGGGCGCCACTGGCAGCCCTTACCCCCACCCTGTGTGGGTAGCCGACCTCCAGTCTGCACATGATAGACAATACCCAACAGACTGTGTCTAAAAAAATAGATCTGTTTAACAATGAGTCAAGGATATTTACAAATGCCATACTTAGCTTCTTATCTAGTCTATTCCCCCTAAGTCTATTGGTTCTACTGCCCAATATATGGTCAATCTGGAATAAAGTAATGCACGATTTTATCCACCTAGTGAAAATACGCTAGAAAGTTCCATGGTTGTGTCACATTGGATCCCTTTCTGACCTATTAATACCCATTGATGACATTTTACTACACGCTATTCTCTGTTTTGAATACGTTTGAGTCAGTTTTAGAATTTGAGGAAAAAATCACATTTAGATACAGGGAGTTTGATACCCCTGCTAGTGGAAACGGTTTAGAATGATCGGATAGGACATTAGGACACATTGGATCCCTTTCTGACCTATTGATACCCATTGATGACATTTTACTACACGCTATTCTCTGTTTTGAATACGTTTGAGTCAGTTTTAGAATTTGAGGAAAAAATCACATTTAGATACAGGGAGTTTGATACCCCTTGCTAGTGGAAATGGTTTAGAATGATCGGATAGGACATTAGGACTGTATTTTAATTATTCAGTAGGTCATTGTCATCACTTTTTCTATGTTTCTGTATTGAATGAATTAATACTAACCGTCGGTGATGGAGTCTACATGCTTCTTAAAAGTCTTTAATTTGATTTGATTTTGCAGTTACAAGACATTCATTTAGCCTAGTCAGTCATATAAAGTCAGCCTTCCGGTTCAAACCACACAAGCATGTGTTAGTTGTACCCTGTACTTAAATATTGGAAAACTATTCATCAGAAAGCATATTTGACATAAGTGTTAAGTTCCAGTAAGCTTGACATTAACCTATGACCGCACATTGTTTCAATGTAATGTTGTGCTGCATTAATGCATCATGCCGACCCTCAGTGGTTGGTAAACACCCAATGGGCCGGTATGATGCATGCAAGCAGCTAGTCATATAATGTATCAAGTAGAGATTTGAAAAAAGGAATATTTTACATGTGTTTGTTTATTGTTCCACGTGTTTGGATGTTTGTATCAGTGATATCAATACTCCATGTATTGAATAACATCTGTGTATATAAGATATAAATAATGTATATTTTATGAACTGATGCTGGTGTCGGATATCATCGAATTCCTTTTGTACACCAGGATAACATAAACGGGATCGATGTCCCCGATCGTCTCATATTCAATAAAAAATGCAGCTGTTGCAAATCTCAAAAACAGGGATGCATTGAAATATAGCATGCCGGCAAATGTCATAAATCAGCATTATACAGCCTACATAGGAAAAAACTTTCAAGGACGGATGTCACTTAAAGGTGACATTTGTCGTCATGATGCACCAATGCAGCCCCTCACCAGGGCTGCATTGGTGCGTCATGCCGATCCTGCTGCATTCCTGTATCATGACGACCAAGGTTATGCTGCATTGAGGTATTATGCTATCCATAAAGGGCTAGCACATTGTGCAACCATCAGCAGATCAATAGAGATCAAGCTCAAACCGAGCTCTAATGGATCTGGGGAACTAAATGGTAGCCATATGGCCAGCGAGTCCCTGGAGACAAAGGAATCACTGACCCAATATGGTTATCAGGATATAATACTCTAACTGTGATGGAGAGGGCCCCCCCGGGGGGGGGGGTGGCCCCTTGGAGGGGGGGTTAGTAAGAGATGGGTATTATGTCAAGGGGCAGGCGGGGTTAGAGGTCAGGGGTGCGGGGGACTGGGTGGGGGTTATTGCCCTAGGGGCAGAAAGGGAGCAATAGTGACATGGTAGGGAAGAGAGGGGGGAGAGGGAGAGAAGGAGGGACGGAGGCATGGAGGCAGGGAGGCAGGGAGGCATGGAGGGAGGGAGGGAGGGGGGAGCAAGACAGGGAGGCAGGGATGGAGGGAGGCAGGGAGGGAGGGAGGGAGGGAAGGAGAGAGGGAAAAGGGGGAGGGAGACAGGGATGGAAGAAGGGAGAGAGGGAGGGGGGAGGGGGACATGGAGGCAGGGGAGGACCATCAGGAGGAGGAGTAGATCCAAGGAAGGAGGAGGGGGTGAGAGATGGCTGTCATGTTAAGGGGCAGGCTGGGGTAGGGGCGCTGTGGGCATGTGTAGGGGTCATTATCCTAGGGGCAGAAAATGAGCAATAGCGACATGGATCGGGAGAATTTGATGGTGAGAATGACAATCACTATGTTAAAGTACTAGAATCATCGTGTTCTATACACCCCAATAGAATATTGTGTCTTCTTATCACATGGACTGTAAATTCATCAGTAATTCCCCAAATACAAAATATGCACTCTTCAACAAGTGGTCCTCTAAAACTGCTGAATGATCTTTGCAATGTAACATATTACGATACGGAAATAGGATTGCAAAATGGGAAATACTGTATAGGATATAACAGCCGTATCAGATAACATTATTAGTGCAGGAATATGAGGCTCCCGCAGAGCAGGTGAAGTAGCACTACAATCAGACTTTTGATACATTATGCCCTTTCTCGCTATGATGCATGAATGCAGCCCCATCAAATAACTCACCAACGCTGCATGAATGTATACCTACACCGTTGATACACTCAACAACGGTCAGTGTGATGCAAAATACACGCCTGGTGAATGCCAGGGCTGCATTCATACATCATGTCCCTATCACATTAAAACACTATCCTGCTGTAAGGGGATAAAGCTATATGACACAGCATGTTGGAGAGAAAATTTGAGTCTTTCGTCAAGAGTTCTCACAATAACAACATGACCAGTACATAAAGTGCACCTTTTATTAGTAGGGTAGACCACCCATGAGATGACTAGCTGGTCCGTTGGCACCATTAGTAGACCGGTGTCTCTCAATAAGGGTGCCATTAATCACCAATCTTCCACAGGGCAATTACAGACATGGGCCTTATAGTCCTCAGGACAAATTGTCATAGATCCTATTGTCCACCGGAATCCTGATCTGTGTACCGGTCTAGTCAAGGTACCAACAGACCAGCTAGTCATCTCATGGGCAGTCTACCCTAGTTCCCTGAAACTCAGGTGATACAACATAGATCATATAGGCCTATAGAAGAATCAGCTCTGCTTGATGGACAACAGTATTGGATGTCTACATGGCATTATCAGTACAGGAATACAAGCTCCCCACAGGGGAGGTGAATTAGTAAAGTATAACAGAATAACCCTTTAAAGACTACATAGTGCTCTAATAAATTATGCAATTCGTTGTTATGGTGCATGAATGCAGCACAGGCGAATTAGTAGCAATTGCTGCATTGGTGCCTTATGCCGACCCTACGGGAACTGCCACAAACTATATTTGCCATTGTGGTCATTGAATGCAGCCCTAATTATCATGAGTTACTCCTCAGGGCTGCATTTATCTATGTATTATGAGGACAAAGGGCATAATGTAGTAATACACCATCACCTCTTTAAAAGCTAAAGCTTTTATTTCCACATGAAACTGCTTTGTTTGGAGTTTGGAGATACTCCTCCGCTTGGATATGTAAGACACATGATAAAAAGCTGTTTTTGAGTTAACTTGGTTCTGATGATGTCATTTACATAATGATGTAACTGTAAGAGAAAGATTGACCCGCTTGTGCTTATACACACTAGTATTGATATATCAACTTTTTACTGTAGCTTTGAACCACTATTGGATTATTATGTTTGAAATAATCTTTCAACTGTGTTCTTTTAAATTGCTCTGCCCTAAAAGTTAACATTTTATCTAAGATCTACTGCGGGTCTTCCCTTCCACATGAGCCCTGTCCTTGTTGAACCAGCAGATTTGAGATTTCCAATTCATGAAAAAGAGAATATTGCTGAAAAGCTTTAATCTGCACAGTTTTACCAGCCGTTTTAACATCCCAAAGGTGGTCTTAATGTTTTATTTTATTTCCTTTTGAGGTTGCCTTGGAAATGGGTGAAAGCTAAATTTTCATGGAGCAATTCAGTTCAATATATTAGGCATTTTATTGGTGAGAGGGAGCGGGGGTCCAGGCAGACAAATAGGATGGAGTCAGGAAGATCAAGAGAAAGAGGGTAAGGGGAGAGAGAAACATCAGAGAGAAAAGAAGACGGAGCAAAGGAGAGACCATGGTATAGAGAGAGACATATTTATAAGCATTTCTTTACTCTATGCTGAAGATATCAATAATTAAAAAATATTATGGTTAGCTACTTATGCATCATGTCATAATATGCCAGGCTATGGTTATACCACAGTTATCTACTCAAAACAGTACCTAAACAGGATATGCATTAGCAGTGGATAACCGCAATGTTATGACATCACAAATGGCGGCTATATGTTTACATTGTGAATTAATGAAAAATGCTAGGAAGAAATTAGTGGTATAAATGAACTATTGACTGCATAACACCACCCACGGGCATGTTACCCTCTGACAAGAAACTCAGCTTAGCACCATGCCTTAGCATAGGCTAACACGCCCTTGGGGGGCTTTATCTATTCATTATACCCTTACTGACATCAATGCATGACATATGGAGCACCATAGGTTTAACATACAAAAGTAGTATAGTATGTATCGGAACGGGACTATAGTTAAGTACTGTTTATTACTCAATCGACCTGCAGCCAATCAGAGGCCTCCCTTTTGGCGGGAAATTCAAAAGCAGCCAATGAGAGGCCTCCCTTTTGGCGGGAAATTCAAATAGGTCACGTGACCGGAAGTGACCTACTTCCGGTCACGTGACCTTTGGGCGGGAAATTCAAATAGGTCACGTGACCGGAAGTGACCTACTTAAGAGGGTCACGTGACCACCATGTTGGCGGGAAATTCAAATAGGTCACGTGACGGGAAGTGACCTACTTAAGGGGGTCACGTGACTACTAGGTTGGCTTTCAAAATAAGTCACTTGAGATTTTGATGGATAAATAAATTTAAAAAAAGAAAAAAAAAGCAAGCTGAAAAAGCTTGCTAAAAAATAATTTAAAAATACGGCTCTTTTTTTCTAGGAGGGGGGGAGAGGGGCACTCTGGGGGGCACTCTTTAAGATGCATGGGGGGGGAGGGGGGGAGGGGGGGAGGGGCAGGGTTTTTTAAGAGTGAGACTCGCTTCTCTGCCCTCTCTAAAAGAGAGGGCAGAGAGGCGAGTCTACTTACAATGAAAGGTATCATGATCGCGTTTATGATGATGTGCATCATGATGTGACTATCTTACAACCCTATGAGAAATAAGCAAGACATGGGCGTACTTACACGGGCTATTTGTAAACTAATTTCTCTTGAATCTATTAACAGCTCACATTTTTTTCTTAGATGACATCTGACAGCTGCTTGCTAGGCTAAGATATTGTTAAATAAACAACTTGGAAAGCTAATTACAGTTTTCTGGCTTGAAATATAGTCTTTCAACAGACTTTTTTTCTCATCTCAGGCAAATATCAGAGACACCCAATGGCGCTTAAACTGCTCTCAGCCAAGGGTCGGGCACTGCTGGACTATAATAGACGGGTCAAGGACCGTTCTACTGTGGGTCAGGCTAGGTCGGACATTCAATAACGCGACTTTAGCAAAACTTGCTTGAAAGTCTGACCATGCGAGATCCTTATGCCCCAGTCTGTCAATGCTGTCCAGACTTTCAAGCAAGGTTGTCAAAGACCTACCTGTCATTGAATGTCCGACTTAGCCTGCCTGACCCTCAGTAGAACGGTCCTTGACTCATCTATTATAGTCCAGCAGCGCCCGACCCTTGTATGAGAGGGGTATTGACACCATTGGCTGACTCTGATAATTCGCCTGTGTGCACGAGGGGAGGAGAGGGTTTACAGCTTGCGCTTATAGAGCACTACTAGTGGAGGTTTGGATGAGGAGGCTATGACATATGATGTTTGTCTTAAAAAATAGCCATGGCGCATGTCGATGTCGCTTAATTATGCTCATATCTCATGTCGATTTTAAGAATTGCTCATGTCACCTGTCACTGTGTTTTTCAAGCTTCATGTCAAATGTCACTAGGCTTCATCTCGACTTTAGTGGTCCACACTGCTGCTGCTGCTGCTGCTGCTGTCGGTGCTGCTGCTTGTGCTGCTTGTGCTGCTCATGCAGCAGCTGCTGGCTGCTTGTGCTGCTGCTGCTGCTGCTGACAGATGCTACTGCTTGTGCTACTGCTCGTGCAGCAGCTGCCAGCAGCTGCTGAAGCAGCTGCCAGCAGCTGCTGGCTGCTTGTGCTGCTGACAAGGTCATGGGGGCTGCTGCTGACGATGTCACGGATGCTGCTGACAAATGCTACGGCTTGTGCTGCTCGTGCTGCTTGTGCTGCTGAAGTCGCTGCCAGCTGCTTGTGCTGCACGTGCAGCTGCTGCTGAAGCCGCTGCTAGATGCTGCTGCTTGTGCTGCACGAGACTGAGTAGCCGCTATTCGGCGTTTCACTCCTTATGTACCCTGTCCTAGTTAATCCTCTTAAACGGCTGAAAAGGCTCTCTCAGCACAGAGACTCTACTCAATGTAAGAGATCAGTTAAGTAAGTTTTCACATGCCACCTGACTACTGCGGGAGGGTTTAGACTTAAGCAGCTTAGTGCACACACGTGTCTGTTAGAAAAGCTACCTGCACACCTGCCTTCCTTTTTCACTAGTATTTACCCCCTGCCGACTTATAAGGCACCTATACACGCCTTCTTGCTTCTAGAGCTAAGCTGACTGGCAGCTATTTTAAAAGAGAATACTCGTTACCTGTATAACGGATAAGGGGGTTATGAGATTAGCGTGTGTATACAAAAAAAAACAAAAAAAAAGCTACAGGGGGCGCGTGTCTGTCTGTGAGGTAGAGACAATGTGGTAAGCGACTCAAGTGTAAAACAACAGCACCTCCTCTTGTCGCAGTGAGTGGTGTGGACGGCGGCTGGCTAGTTGAATTTAAGCGTCAGCTTGAAAGATAAGGCCAAATAAAAAAAAAGGTTTGTTTCAGGTCACCCGACCAACCCTAGCAAAACAGGGTCGACCCTACGTTTTTTTTTAAGCAAGTTTGAAGAAAATTTCATATTTTTATACTTTTTGGGTCATTTTTAGAATTTCCACGGAGGATGGCTAGTACTTTCATGTTAAAAAAATAAAATAAAATAAAATAAAAATCCGACCTACCGACTCCAGTCTTTCTGCCCATGTTACCTGAAACATACCTTTTTATTTTTTTTTGGCTTAATCCGTTCACGGGCTGGCGCGTCACACCTGTCGTTAATCACCCCCTGTAGTCTTTGTATACACAGGTGACTCGGCTTTATCTCTTCACCAGCTATAATCCCATATACATGTAGCGCACGTTACACTCGTTAATTCTCTTTTCATGCTGATGGATTAGGGGTGGAAGGGTTCAGGTGAAAAGCGATTTGATTCTCTCTGGAAGAGGGTTGGAGCTCTAGGTGAAAACAAGCTTAGAACATCCAGATTAGCTGCTCTCTCGGCTATATAAAGAGCTTCATTTTTTCTAATCTCTGCCCACTTCGTCTTGTTGTACACTATCAGTCACGAGGCAGACGCTGGAAGTAGCAGATGTTTGCAGTATGGTTTACACAGAGGTTACCTGCTAATAGGATTTTGTCAGAATAGGGTGAGTTGCTATTAAAATGAACATTTAAATGGGTTGTTAATATGGTATCTGATGTTAATGAGCTAACACCTAACATTGAGGATTATGACCTCCCAGAGGGGCGTCTCGCCAAATTCTCCAGTCTTGACTATAGTCTTAACTGTCTAAAGACTGTGGAGCACGTTAATGGGTGGTCTCCTTACTAATTTCACTTGACCAGGCCGGCAGGGTCAACTAGGCTAGGTAATTACAACCACAAGGGCGGCTACTCAACATGCAAGTAGACCTACTACTACGAGATTGTCTTTTGACCACTCTGCCGCCGCCTGCTAGTCTGGCGATTACATGCTCTAGTATAGTTCTCCGCTCTTTTCGTCAGATGACGCCACAATAGGGTTTTTGTACATTTCCACGATACTCGCGAACATTTTAAACGCATAATGACCTATAATAAGCAACAAAGCACACTTCTAATATATTGAATATAAGAAACATGTCAACGTTGTGTATTTCTGATAGAATGAGGCAGATTCTTTGAAATATCAACTAAACTATAGTGAGATTGAAAATACTACACCATATCTAAAGCGATATAAAAGCTATATAAAGTCAGAACCTCTGACGGATCGGTAGGATCACTCAACCATTCGTCCTCGAAAGCAACACAGGGTTCCCGTCCAACAGGACTTTGAGCCTTGACGCTTTTGAGGAGGTTTGATCTCATGCTGCTTAACATGTGGTGTAATTAATCAACACCGCGGCCCCTCTTTAGGGGCCACACAATAAACAAAGAATAAAAAAGGGTAGGACTTAGGTTTAAAGTGAATCTCCCAGGATTTTGGCGAGGTCGACAAAGGAGGAGATAACAGATTAAACTGCAGGAGACTATACGCAAACCTTGATACTCTCAGAGGGGGAGCTCCATATTGCGGACCTGTGGTCAAGGTAATTACAACCACAAGGGTGGCTACTCAACATGCAAGTAGACCTACTACTACGAGATTGTCTTTTGACCACTCTGCTGCCGCCTGCTGGTCTGGCCATTACATGCTCTAGTGTAGTTCTCCGCTCTTTTCGTCAGATGACGCCACAATAGGGTTTTTGTACATTTCCACGATACTCGCGAACATTTTAAACGCATAATGACCTATAATAAGCAACAAAGCACACTTCTAATATATTGAATATAAGAAACATGTCAACGCTGTGTATTTCTGATAGAATGAGGCAGATTCTTTGAAATATCAACTAAACTATAGTGAGATTGAAAATACTACACCATATCTAAAGCGATATAAAAGCTATATAAAGTCAGAACTTCTCACGGAACGGCATCTGCAACAGATCACTCAACCAGGTGTCTTGAAATGCCACACAGGGTTCCCGTCCAACAGGACTCTGAGCCTTGTCGCTTTTGAGGAAGGTTTGATCTCATGTTGCTTAACATGTGGTGTAATTAATCAACACCGCGGCCCCTCTTTAGGGGCCACACAATAAACAAAGAATAAAAAGGGTAGACCTTAGGTTTAAAGTGAATCTCCCAGGATTTTGGCGAAGTCGACAAAGGGGTAAATAACAGATTAACCTGCAAGAGACTATACGCAAACCTTGATACTCTCAGAGGGGGAGTCCCATTTTGCGGACTTGTGGTCAGATCTATCCCTTCTAGGGGGCAGGTTGCATGTCGTAAATGTCTACTACAGACATTGGGATATATTGTTAATCTTACTCTAGGGTCTCCATAATTAGACCCTGAATCCGTTGTTAAACGGGTGTGAGGGGGTGGTAACTAATACTTATGAGATGTTAGCTTAGTTCATAGTCTCCTTACCAATTTTCACTTGACCAGGCTGGCAGAGCCAACTAGTCTAGGTAATTATAGCCACAAGGGCGGCTACTCAAGATCTAAGTAGACCTACTACTACGAGATTGTCTTTTTGGTCCTTCTGCTGCTTAGTTATTACATCCTCCAGTCTAGCTCGCCACACCCTTTGAGCAGCACCACCATTGCCTCGGTAAAAGTGTAGGGTGTGTGCTTTCCACCTTCAGGTATCCATAGATTCGATCACTATCACCCCCCTTGAAATGACTTCAGCTGTTAATTAGGGCGTAAAGCCACCAACCAAGTCCCTGTCAAAAGATGTGAATAACGAAACGCGCTAGTATAGTTCTCCGCTCTTTCGTCAGATGGTGCCACAATAGGGGTTTTGTACATTCCTACGATGCTCGCGAACATTTCAACGCATAATGAGCTACATAGGCAACAAAGCGCGCTTCTAATATATTAAAATATAAAAAACAATTCAATATTGTGTATTTCTGATAGAAATGAGGCGGTTTCCTTAAATACCAACTAAACTATAGCGAGATGAAAAATACCACACCATATCTAAGGCTTTATAAAAAACTATAGAAAGTCAGAACCTCACACGGATCAGCATTCTGTTTGCAACGGATCACCCCTGACCCACTGGTCCTCGCATGCCACACACGGCTCTGCCGTGTTTGAGCTTTGAGGTATCACCCATCAAGTGATCCATGCCGCCCAACATGAAGCGTAATTAATAGCTGCTGTTGCATAGCACAGTGGCAGCATCTAACTAACTCTAAAGAGTTAGTCGGCCCCTCTTTAGGGGCCACACAATAAACAAAGAATACCCTGAATCTGAGACCTGCGGGCGAGGGCCCCAACTGTGAAGTCATTATTGGCCACATTGGTAATATCAATTAAAACTTTAGACAACACCCACCTTAAGTATCATTAACGGACAATATCAATGAACTCAGCATCCGCCTGGTTACCACATTTAGCACCAATTTTACAACTCACAGGGGCCACACTAGCCTCACCGCGCTTTTTATTGCTCTGCTGATTTCTCCAATCCAAAACATGAGGTATCTAGTCTAGCTGTGAGCTCATTGGGCTAAACAAAAAAATAATCCGTGTTCAGGTAACATGGTCCAAAAAAAAATAGGGTAGGTCTACGTCGCCTAAGGCGACGAAAGCGCGTCAAAGCGTTTACAGGGTTCGAGCCCGTGAGCTGCTCCTTGGGGCTGCAAAAAACGCTTAGACACTGAAATCCCATAGGGAAAAAATTTTGGGTTTTTGGACTTTAGGCCTTAATTTGAGGGTGATCCCGGGCTGATAGAAAAATAATTCTTGGACGAGCGGATAGCTCTGGATCTCTTTTATCTAAAACAGCGAAAAATTGATTATGGTTTCGCCGCAATTCATCCGACGGGGGGTAATCAGCCCCCCCCTCTGCCAATCAAGGCAGTGAATCTTGGCGACCGTGCGATCACTCACGGCCACCGCGACGAACCGACAGAAGAGATCGGCATCTTAGTATGATTCGTGTGACCTACTTAGAGGCTCACACGGTGGAGGTGTGTCCGGCGTTCGGCGCGCTGATTGGCTACTGGTGGGAGGCGCTGTGCCGCGTCAAGAACTTCACCTATTTGGGGCGGCTGTTAAAGGCGCACTGAGTTGAGGTGCACCTTTAAGCAAGAGCGCGATCCGGCCTAGTCTTGCGGACCTCTGTTTAGAGAGTGTAGCAAGCGGCTATGTCGCGCTCTCCAACCACAGGCTTAACAGTGGTCCGCAAGACGCGTGCACACACAGACCGAACAGACACACACAGACCCACACACCCACACACTCCTATCAGTGAGACGTCTAGCAGATTCGGGAGAGGCGACCAGGGAGGTACTCTCGGCTAGCGGCCACTAATTGCCTGTTTAGATAAGGCACAGAAACAAGGGTGATGACAGACTACGTGTTCAAGCAGCCAACATGCCCTGACACTTGATAATGGATGTGGACCGCTAAATTCGATATGGTGACATGACCATTTCTTATAATCGACAAACGACATGAGGTCTAATGACAAGTGACATGAGGCCCAAAAAATCATAGTGACAGGTGACATGAACATTTCTTAAAATCGACATGGGATATGAACATTATTAAGTGACATTGTCATGTGACATGGTCATTTTCTAAGATCGACATTCGACATGGGGACCCCCTATCCAGAGCCCCTTGATAGATGACAGCTGTTGTGTGTAAGAAAAGTGTATGCCTCACAATCAAAAGATGATAAAAGGCTTTATCCCACTCGATGTGGGTTTTGAATCAAATATCAAGGGATCAAATATCAGATCGATATTTGACGTCGTCAAGTGATATCTGACGTTGTCAATCACTTTTACTATGTAGTCAAGGTCGTAAAAACAGAGCCCCCTGATTGGTCAACAGCATGAATGAAAGTTGCATCTCAAACTTTTAATACTCGGTATGGGGCCCCGTGGGGCTGGGACCAATATTTGCAATTTTCGGAAATACTGTCGAGAATTTCTAGATGGAAACACCTTGTCTGGGGTAATTTGACCTCTACTCTTCGATATTCAAGTAATACTCAAGCTATTCTGACTCTAAACATGAGTAAAACGGTCATTTACCAGCGTTATCGGCAGCGCCGACATCAACAACTGCTGATCTCCCTTGGTTACATGACCCAGCTCCGTTTCTAAGGCCTCATGGATCGGGGCCCTGAAGGGGGATCTGCAGAGGCCCTATATCGGGCCCTAGATATGTACATTATATTAATATCTCATAACTTAATTTACTCTAAAATCTTTTGATAGTTCATAACCTTGACCCTTATCTCCTTTTCTCGCGGGATAAAGATAGAATTTGGTTGTTGGCGTGGCCTCTCGTGGATATCTGCTCTTCTCCACGGCACCTCTCGAGCCCCCTGCGGGGCCTCTAGGGGCTGCTAGACGTCTCTCTGCTATGTAGTGTGGGATGTAAAAGAACCCTTGTCTCGGTAAAAGGGCCAATAGATTCGATCACCATCACCGCTCTTGAAATGACCATAGCTGTTAACTAAGGCGTAAAGCAACCCACACACCCACACACCCACACACCCACACATTTTTCTGTATGAGCCTTCAGACCTCAAGCTGCTCAGTGTACGGGACTAGGTTTTGTCATAGGCCCTACGGACGCTACTCAAAGTAAAAATAAGAGAGCTGTCTCACCATGACATTGGGCTGGCTGTAGTTTTTTATGTTTCGGTACCTACAACCAAAACAGCCAGTACCCGCCCCAGGGCTTCATGTCGCACGCGGGAAAAGTATAACGGTGGCGCCAACTGTCGGAATAGCGGGTACACTACGTCAGTAGTTCTTTTGTTCTCCGCTGAGTGACTGGGCGAAATGTAGTCGGTAGCTCTATTTTCTGTGCACTGTTCTGTTCATTTTCTACACTTAACACTTAAATAGACCGCGTGTTTGTACAAGCTAACCGTTTTTATCAGTGCAAAAATTAAATAAGCATCGGATAGAACACTAAAAAAATGAGAAAGTAATCCAGCACTTAGTATAAGGCACCAGTTTTATCATGAGACACCGAAAGTCTGGTTTTTTTAAGGTGGATAAGACAGTCGACTGAGAGCTCCAAACTAACCAAAAACGTACCAGAGGGAGAACGTACCCGACAGGGCAGGGGCCTTCTACACCCCGGCTCTGATTGATGAGCAAGCGACAAGTGCTACAGAGGGCCTATTCCTCTTTTGAGGTGGGCCCGAAATTGAACAAAAGAATAAACTCAAGAAAAAGCCTTAGGCTTAAAAGAGTTGTAGATACTGATTTTAACGAAGAAGTCACATTCATTAGTTTACAAATAGCCCGTTTAAGTACGCCCATGTCTTGCTTATTTCTCATAGGGTTGTAAGATAGTCACATCATGATGCACATCATCATAAACGCGATCATGATACCTTTCATAGTAAGTAGACTCGCCTCTCTGCCCTCTCTTTTAGAGAGGGCAGAGAAGCGAGTCTCACTCTTAAAAAACTCTACCCCTCCCCTCCCCCCTCCCCCCCTCCCCCCCTCCCCCCCCCATGCATCTTAAAGAGTGCCCCCCAGAGTGCCCCTCTCCCCCCCTCCTAGAAAAAAAGAGCCGTATTTTTAAATTATTTTTTAGCAAGCTTTTTCAGCTTGCTTTTTTTTTCTTTTTTTAAATTTATTTATCCATCAAAATCTCAAGTGACTTATTTTGAAAGCCAACCTAGTAGTCACGTGACCCCCTTAAGTAGGTCACTTCCCGTCACGTGACCTATTTGAATTTCCCGCCAACATGGTGGTCACGTGACCCTCTTAAGTAGGTCACTTCCGGTCACGTGACCTATTTGAATTTCCCGCCCAAAGGTCACGTGACCGGAAGTAGGTCACTTCCGGTCACGTGACCTATTTGAATTTCCCGCCAAAAGGGAGGCCTCTCATTGGCTGCTTTTGAATTTCCCGCCAAAAGGGAGGCCTCTGATTGGCTGCAGGTCGATTGAGTAATAAACAGTACTTAACTATAGTCCCGTTCCGATACATACTATACTACTTACAAATGGTCGTATTAATTTTCATGAAATACAGCAGTGCCATTCATTTAACAAGAGAGGGTCATATCTCATACAACCCATGAAATATACCATGTCAGTTTTTGACGATTGGACCTCATTTCACTTGGCTTGTAATACGGTTTGTGAAATATAGCCCTACAGTCAACGTCCACCTCACTGACTTAAACTCGTTGACCTGAAATCTATCTAAGCATTTAATAAATCATAATCATTTATAATGAAGAGAGCTGCATGTCAAATCAGCGAATGAGGGGAAGGATATAACTTATTTATTCATGGCTATAATGACCCGATAATATCTAACCACAAAAAATGGAATGAGTTTCAAGTATCAGTGAAAGTTCCCTGAGGGAGATGTAGCACTCCCAAGGGGGGAGGTCTAACATAAGCAGCACACCACAGTAGCTGTCTAACCGGCTGGTGCAGTCACTGTGAGCATGCATGCCTGTATTAACACTTTAATGGCGGCAAAGTGCTTTATTCTCCTACCTTGAAACCTCACATAACTCATGTATTAGCTGGAACTAGACATCGGGGATACCCTACTAGCCTCACAGTGGGTCTGATTATGGCGACTTTAGTGTAGTATATATCTAGAAAACCCATACATATAAAGGCTGCATCCTGATCCAGCCTAGTTTTACAGTATTCCTTTCTATCATTATGGTGCATGAATGTAGCCCTGACTAGTACTTGCTGTTGCTGCATTCAAGCATCATGCTGATCTTGTATACAAGTTAATACAATCATGATAGCTAGCATGCTGCTGTGATACAGTTTCACTAAGCTCCATGCCGGCACTGCATTGGTACATTCTGACAGAAATTCCTTCTGTTGTGCTTAGAGTGTTGTAGTGGGTGCGTGTGCAGACCGGGTGTCATGTCCGTTATCAGTGGATCATCATTACAATCGGGGCGAAACACAGGGCCAGGGAAGTTAACCTAGTAAGGGCTGCATAGTGCTTTAATGCTATGCTGCCCTAAGGAGTAACTCTACAGTGCTGCATTCAAGCATCATGCCGACTCTACCGGGCTGATACAATTCCAAATGGTCTACATGATGCACACATGATGACTAGTTTCGCCAGGGTAGCATAATGGCTATCAAGTACACGGCCTGTTAAAGCACTGTCCGGTCCTTTAACGGTTATGGTACCTCATGAAATGTAAGCACGGATCAATGTCACTTCTTGTAGAATTAATTTGCACCTTGTGTTATGAACACAGGGGCATCATAACTGTGGGATTTATTGTCGTCAGGGAGGGGGTACTTACAATGGGGATGGGGGCAGTTAACCCTCTTCCACACCCTCCAATGACCCCCCCCCCCCCACTTCCACCATTCTCAGATGCACACATATTTTGACCCCATTTTGCTTTTTTGAACAATCTTTTGGTAAAATACATTGAAAATGTTTCGGAGAGGATTTATTTATTCATTACCTAGATGTTTCTAAGCTTTTGAGCACATCCATATTTTCATCTTGTGTAGGACATGCATGTTTACTGTGCATGCCAGGCTTTATTGTTATTATCAGATTCAGGCTAGGAAGCATGCATGGTAGCTAGTGTTTAATCAATGTAATCCCAGCTTGTAATATCAACTTGTGATCAGTCGTGGGTCGTGAAGTGTTCCAGCTGTTGTTCCTGATGTAATTAGTCACATAAAGCAGATTGAGTGTGTTCTGTTGTTGTAAAATAGTTGTGAAACCTTTTATGACGGCATAGGCCTTGAATGGCTATACCCCTTTGAATGGAGTTAAATTTGCCTTGACATTAGCATCACCACATCATGTTCAAGGACATGACCGAGCATCATGCTTGTTCCATAATGAATTCTGAAATTCGTACTGGAACAAAATGTACCATTTCATTACAAACTTGTGCTTAAACTGCACTGTTCCCAAAATGTGTATCGGAACACTTGAGAACAAGAAGCATATGGCATCAAGGTTTGTAATGGAACAATGTGCAAGATGTGCACTTTTTTAATGGATCAAGTTTGTGCCTTTGCTAAGGTTTAGATGAGTTAAGCTCAATACCTTTGTCTTCATAATGCGTAGCACATAACTTGACAGCAATGCTTTCATCCATCATGCCACACCATTGGTTAATACACTTCAGAGTGTCGCCATGATTTTCATTTCATTCTTACTTTGACACAGTTCAATGTTGTTTTTAATACTTGATTGTGGCCATTCTTGGCCTCCGTATTTTTGTCTTGTTGAAAGGTGGCCACTGCTTTGCCGCTTACTGCAGAGAACCGTGTTGGTTACAGCTATAGTCTATGCAGGGAGTTGAGACTTTTCAGACACCTTACACATTATGGAGGTGTTTATGGGGTATGTCCGTGCCTACCACACATCACCCACACCCTGTATGGGTGGGTGTCTCACTGGACTCCTTTGTCTGTATGCTACCTGAATGACCTGCTAGAGCTGCATTCATGCATTATGCCTAGCTTGCAGGAGTGTTTTAACCTGGGCTGTTATTCAGTTCAATTCCCCTGTTTATATGAGAGAATCACGTATTTGCAGCCTTTACTTTCAATCATTTAGGTAAAACTATAGATCAATGTATTTCAAAGGCACTACCACTTCTCTGTACTTCATGATAAAGAAAACTATTTAAATCTGATGCAAAACCTTCATTAGAACACCATTATCCAACATCCTCCTATCCTAATGTCATTTGAAATAAGCGAATGCATTAGGGGTCACATAGTACATGAATACACTGTGCCTTTTATCATTAAGAAGGATGAATGCTGGTCTGCCGAGTCTCTTTGCCAGACCTATGGAAATATATAACCCCTAGTCAATATGATGCATAAGTCCCTTGATGACGAGTTACTCCCCAGGGCTGGATAAATGCATAATGATGGCAAATGATGCATTAAAGCACTTTGCTGCCCTTAAAGGATTAACATCCTTGTTGCGGGCGGAGGGAAAATCATGGCTACACTCGACAAAAGCGGACAAACGGGAAGTGAAATGTGGTTATTCTGGTAAAAGTGAGAGATGAATTCAGAGTGTTCATGAATAGCAGTGGTTTCTACAGTTCATAATTAAACTGCACTTCAAGGTGATAGGTCAGAAAAAAACTCAGTGTCAAATGCCGGAATTTCTTAATTAAGGCTGCGCATGACGCATCAATTGTCTCATCAATTATGAGACTCCAAAAAGATGAAACGCTAATGTCAGCTAAAGGAGCATTGATAAATAAAGTGGAAAAAGTGGTTAAATGTCAAGTAGCTCTGTACAGCCTGCATAGTCCTTTGATGCAGGCAGGCCTCTGGTCTTCATGATGCATATAGCACTAGTAGTAACTCACCACTAATACAACAATGCATCATGCCTACCCTTTGGGAATCTATCAAGACTGTAATTTCATCATGTTGATTTAATGCAGCACTAGTGAATTACTCACCAGCGCTGGGTTCATGTATCATGCCAACCCAGGCCTCTAAGTTATGCAGCACTTGAAGGTTTAAAGTCAATAAATTTAGATAAAGCCTGACTCCAGGTGCGTGGCCACCTTCAGCCTCCAGGTGTCTCTGCCTCAGTCATTGTGCTAACTGCCTCCTCCACCAAAACATGACCTCTGTCTGAGTTAATAATAACCCTTTAATGATGGCAGTCACTTAAATATGACATTTGACATGATGATGCACCAATGTGCCTCAGCGAGTAACTCACTGGTACTGCATTGGTGCATCATGCTGACCCTTTCCTGAGATACCAAACCACCCAGGGTCGGCATGATGCTTGAATGCAGCACTGGTGAGTTACTCACCAAAGTTGCCTTTTGGCATGACCCATTAATGTATCATGCTATCCTTAAAGGGTAAATAACCCTTTAAGGCTGCAAAGCACTTTAAGGTGCTTACATTATCTTTGTTGTCATTATGCATGAATGCATGAACCTGATGTCACTCACCATAGCTACATGCATCATGTCAACCTTCTAGGTGTATCAGCTCTCTCTGATGATGCAAGAAACTAGCCATGTCTATATTCACGCATCGTCATGTCCAATATCCATGCATCATGTTGACAACAGACATGTTAAAGAAAGATGTGGCCCTTAAAGGGTTATATTAGGTAAAGACTAATATCAGATAACTGCACAATTATACCTCTTCGAGTTTCCCAATGAGCTTCTTCCTTGAAGTCAATAATCTTAAAAGTCATTAAATGTCAGGTAAAAAAGTGCAGTTTAAACTACAATCATACATAATTGATCATTTCTATGGTTGACTTTTTCCTTAGGTAAAAGATCATTTCTGATTATATCTCATGCTTTGATAATAGATTACTGAAGTTTACAGTTCATCGATATAATGAGTAGGTCTTCAGTCTAAATCTGCTCGCTGCAAAAGTCGTGCAAATGCCAATGAATTAAAGTAAAACTCAGCAATATCCCTTGTACCTAATCTAAATAGTTTTCAGAAAAGAAAATTGGAGTATCCCTTAGATAATAGCTATACAAGTCTGGCAGAAGGTTGCCCGTCCCCCTCCCTTCAAAATTCTAGAAAGATTCCAAACTGAAGGATGCAACTATTGGCTCAGTACATTTCTTGTGCTTAGCTTTTCCTGTCCCCCTCCCCTGACTAGTCATACTGCCTACCATGACATCTTGAGGTGTTTCAGAGAAGAAAGGATCCAATGTCCAATACTTGCCCCCTCCCCTATACTAAGATCTTTCAGCTTTCTGAGCAAATTATTTCAAAATGATAAGTGCATAATAACTGTTGAAAGCTTCAAGCCTATAGAGAAAGTGAACATTTTCTATTTATATTGCATACAAATGGTCTTTCTCCTTTACTTCCTACATTCTAGAAAGATTCCCATGCAGAAAAGGACAACTGTGGCTTAGAATAGTTCTGGAGCTTAACCTTTCACCACCCCCTACACCCCCTCGACCCCTCCCCCCACTATCCAGTCACTCCCTACATCCCCTACACCCCCCACACCCAGAAATGGGGCTGAATCAGAGTGGGTTGGGAAGATTAAGTTGTGGCCTTCGTCAATAAATGAGAGGCTCATTGTTTCCCCAGTGACTTGCATCAGTTTAACCACAATGACGATTCCGGTCGCGATACATTATTTGCATGGGCCTCACGGAGTCCGCGATTTTGGATGAAGTCTAAAATGAGAACTGCTTCTTTCCAATTAAGGTAATGAGATAAGATAAATATTGGGGACAGAGAACTCATTGTAAACAGACAATCAGAAAGGGTGCTCCACATCAGTAGCACTAAGCTTCGCCTGAACACATCATTGAAAAAAAAAGAAATTTTACATTTAAAAAGAAGGAAAAAAGGAAAAAAATTAGAACAAGGAGATGTGCTTTTAAGTATGCTGCTATCCTGGTGGTTGTGTGGTTAATCATATATTCCTTAAACACACTCATCTTTTGCCTCAGGGTGGGGATGCTGGGAGGTGGGTGTAACATGAAGCAGTGCTAGAGTTGACCTGAGGTGCCCCAGTCTGGGAGGGGTCTGTATGTAGACTGTCAGGGGAGGGAAGTCTGGGAGGTGGGTGTAACATGAAGCAGAGGTAGAGTTGCCCTGAGGTGCCCCAGTCTGGGAGGGGTCTGTATGTAGACTGACGGCTGGGAGGGGTCTGTATGTAGACTGACAGGGGAGGGAGGTCTGGGAGGGGTCTGTATGTAGACTGACAGCTGTAACTGTAGATGACGTCACATCTCATTATTGTCTTAATGCAGGAGGCTGCTGAACACGCCCAGACTCTATAACTCTGTCTGTCTGTCTCCCAGCCCACTCACTCCTGCCGTTTAGGTCTCAGATAGGGAAATACATTTCCACTAAGTATTTATAACACAAAGATGAGAAGACTTTTGACACATTGTTTGCACAGATGTCCTCTATCGGCACGGTGCACACCAAATTTTAAATGATCTTGAGTATTATCCTTAATTAGGTAACTCTATAATGCTAATAAATGATGTGTTGTTATGAAATCAAAGTGTGAAAAATTTAGAGTAGCATCTCTGGTTGTAAACAATCTATAAATACATGCACACCACTTGAGGACACAGGAGAGTAGAGAAAAATAAGAAGTAAATTGTGTATACACGGCATCTGTATTTTTAAAGTTCCACTTACGGGAGTGTTCTTGTAACAACATGGGGGAATTGAGAATTGAAGTGGGCACGTAGACTAGTTTGCACCTTTGGGCAGTCGATAACTCTTCGCTCCTCCCCTGACAGGCTGAAAATGAGGGTGAAGCATAGTAAAGCGTAGGCTTTTTTACTGAAAAGGGTAAATCTATTGTTTCTCCACCCCAACCCACCCCCCTTGGTCAAGGGTTGCAATTGACCAACCGCCTGTTGTTAAAAAATGTAGGGGCACGAATAATACGTGTACATATAAGGTCCGTGGAGTCAGAGCGGCAAGTGCCTCCAACGGACACTAGGTGGCAACACCTAAGCCATGTCCTTTCGGTTATCCGGTAGCGGAGCCAAGCAGGGCACTCCAGACGGCGCTACGGAGGAGTGCCACGTCGACACTGCTTGGTCCGCGCTCAGGGTATATAAGAGGCCGAGGTTGGCTACCTCAGAGAGTTCGTCCCAGGACGAGCTCTGACCCACACCTTTCGTACCTTCGCTTTGACAGGGGCACCTACACCCCTCCCACATTATGGCTCCTGCACCAGCCATGCTGGCACAGGGCTTGACTGTCCGGTATTGCTAATGCTTCTAACTATCGATAGAATCCTGTGTGTCTTCGAATGGTTGAAAGACCAAGTGAACCGAGTATAAACCTTTGTGTACTTTTGAGGCTGTGATCGAATAAAAACCTGTTGCATTCAAACCGAATTTGGAACCTGTGTTCGAGTTATACGCATATGAAACCCCTACATTGGTGCCGTGACCAGTTCGGGTGAAAGAAGAGAAGAATCGATTCGAAGGAGCAAGAATTGCAGAGATGGACAGGATGAATGAAGAGTTTGAAGCTTTGAGTCATCGGTTGGTACAGCTCCGAAACAAGAATGAAGATTTAGACGGGGAAACAAGAGAGAAACAGAATCGCTTGGACACAGCGAAAGCGGAACTGGAACATATGGAAGACCAGTTCTCTCACCAGCAGAATGTCTTGCGGCGACGTACTGAAGCTCTTGAACAACCTCAAGATAAGACCATACATGATTCGGACGAGCTCCATGATACGATCCGAGAAGCAACCAAGGCGATGATGGAAGAAAAGGATCCTCTGATTCGGGAAGTGGAAGATTTACAGAAGAGACGAGATGAGGAGTCAACTCGAAGTAGCCATTCGGGGTTCGGTCATGTCAGTGGTGGCATATACAACTCATCATCTGGTGGGGGTGGTGCCTCTGCCTCAACCGGAGGAAGACCAAAACGGGTGACCATTGATACAGGTGATTCGGATGGAAGATCTTCACTGCGTGACCAACGCCCAACGTGATATGATGACGACTGTTCGAACCCTCCCAGCCGTTCTAGCTCTCGAGAGAGACCAAGCCGTCCGGGTTCGAATGATAGATCTTCGAGATCTGATCCGAACGAGCGTTCAAGTGGGCCCTCAAGGAGGTCAGGAAGATCTCCTACAAATGCAGGTAGACGAGTATCTCGCCGCGAGTCAATGTCCCCTGGGATGAAATTGATTTATGATACGAACCCCTGCATTGCTGAAATGGGAGTGGACTGTGTTAGCAGACAAGCTGATAATGCTGATATCGTTGATTGGAGCATCGAGCAGTCTTTTTTGTTGCACAGACACAACCACAACGCTGCTAGACGCACTGCAAGCACTCCGACTCCGTTCACAGGCAGACAGCCATGGCAGGACTGGTTCGCAGACTTCATGGACGATATGAGGTATAATCGGTGGTCAGAGGAGGAATCGTTGGACGAGCTTTTACGGGCATTGAGAAATGGCCCCGGCAAGCTAGCTGTTTCGAGATGGAGAACTATGCATGGTGCCGGATCGTTTACCCAATTGGTGGAATGCGCCAGTTATCTGATAGGTAATGTGGGTAATGAGGATCCGCTTCGATTGTTTCGGAAATGGACTCAAAAACCAAACGAGTCGCACCGTGTGTTCGGTCTAGAATTGCAATCTCTCTTGCAAAGGGCTAGACCAAGATGGCAGTTAGATGACCCACAGTTCCTAGATGATTTGTTCTCGCAATTCATTGAGGGATTAAGGGATTCTGATGAACGGACCGCAGCATGTGATAGTTGGAAGGCTGGAACTTCTCTCACTGATTTGTTCATGGCCATAGAAGACTATGACAGGAAACGGCATCTGCTATCTTCGAGAGTACTTTCGAGAACTTCCAGTATGGTACAAGACCCACCAGCCTCTGATTCAGAGGAAGGTGATTCTGGAAGGGAGGAGGAGATTGGCGCGGTTGCTCAAAAGAACAGCGGCAAATCTTATTCCAATTCGAATTCGAAGCGCTATCCGAAGGCTGACAGGAAAACACCACCTGTGACCCCAGGAACTACAAGCGCACCTTCGACTACATCCTCAACTCCCAGTTCGATGGAAGAACTTCTGTTAAGGTTGACTGACTTGATGTCTGGAAACCAGCAACCAACAGGGAGGAATTCGAAGCCGAGAGTGGACAAGACCACTAGGAAGTGTTACAGGTGTCAGGCCCTGGGACACTTTGCTGCAGAATGCCCAGCTGAGAAGCCGGTACCAAAGCCTGAGGAGAAGAAAACGGAAAACTAGAGGGGGTTGCTCGGGATGGCAAAGTAGTGACCCCTAAGGTGAAGGAAAGCCAGCTTATCGCCAGCGGTGCAAGCGAGGAAGTCCGAGGTGCAGTAGAGATTGGAAGCTTAGAGGAGGGGCCTGATCAGTCCCTTCTAAGTATGTCCAATGAACCCAGAAAAGTAGACGTCCGAGGAGGAAGTACTGGGGAAGCGACGAATTGGATACAGGAGCTGGAAGTAGTCAGCAGTGCCCGATTGTCCCCGGATCATCCCTGTCTGAAGCACTTGAAACGACGGGGAGTAGATCTTGGTGTCACTAAGGATTTCGAACGGTTCACCGTTAACCCATCACCACTGGATGGGAAGAGGTGGTATTTGACTGTAGCAGTAAAGGGAAGGACTGAGCCAGATAACTTCACAAGGAGGGTAAAAGCTCATTCGGCCGACGGTAGCTGCATGCAGACGTTTGGTAAAGCATTTTTCGAAATCAATATAGGTGGACAGGATTATCTCCTGTCCCCTTCTATTGCTGATCTGAGTGATGATGGCATCATCGGATTAGATTTCGCTGCGTTGTACGGAGCAATGTTGGAACAGGGATGTAAGGGGATGTTAAAGATAGAACATCCGTACAAGGTGGCCGTGCAATGCGTGTTGAGAAAGGTATCTTCTGTAGCCTCGGTGGTACAGACGGTTAAGATACCCCCAGGACAGACATGTGATGTGCTGTTTTCGAGTGACAGTATCTTCCGAGACCAGATGGCGGTGGTTGAACCCGATGTGGTGAGACTTGCATCAATTGGACTCGAGAGTGCAGATACTTTCGTAGGCAGTGGCAGTAGGAATTTAATTCCTATTTCGAATCCTGGTGGTGAAGTCCGTTATCTGATGAAAGGTACTCCCGTGGGGCAGGTGATCGTTGCACAGGCAAGCACCAGTATACTCTCAGAAGATACCAAACCGAACCTTGAAGGGATGTTCGATTTGCGTCCGGAACTTCAGAAGTTGGTGGACGATTCGAGCTTGGTGACGGGGGACCAGAAAGATCAGTTGAGACAGGTATTGGTGAAATATGATGCAGCCTTCGGGGAGCCCACTGGTTTGGGGCGAACTGATAAGGTGCTACATTCCATCACTACAGAGGACGCTGTACCTTTCAAAATCCCTTATAGACGCCTACCTTTGAAGAAGAAGTTGATGGCCGAGAAGGAAATCGCTGATCAGCTGAGATTAGGGGTGATTGTTCCCAGCACTAGCCCCTGGTCCAGTCCTGTTCAGATGGTGACTAAGAAAGACGGCACAATTCGCTTCTGCATCGATTATCGAAAATTAAATGGTTGTACTAAGAAAAACTCCTATCCTCTCCCCCGTATAGACGAGACTATTGATTCCCTGGGCGGAAACCAATGGTTCTGTACGCTGGATTTGCAATCCGGATACTGGCAAGTTGGAATGAAGTAAGAGGATCAGGAAAAGACAGCTTTTTCGAGCCATGTCGGTCTTTTCCAGTACAATGTGATGCCATTCGGATTGTGTAACGCCCCTGCAACATTCGAAGCCATGATGGAATCTCTGTTGAGTGATCTGTTGTGGAAGGAGTGCTTGGTGTACCTAGACGACGTAATTGTCTTTGGGAAGACCTTCGAATCGTGCCTGGCTACGCTAGTCAAAATTTTCGAGAGATTGATAACCCATGGTTTGAAATTGAAACCAAGGAAGTGTCACCTGTTTAGGACTTCCATTAACTATCTCGGTCGGATAATATCCACTGAGGGAGTTAAAGCGGATCCTGAGAAACTAGATGTTGTGTCGGAATGGGAAAAGCCAGAGGGACCTAAAGACATACGGTCCTTTCTGGGCTTCTGTAGTTACTACAGGGACTTCCTACCGGGGTATGCCAGAATAGCTCAGCCTATGCAGGCTCTAGCTCACTGGACTCCGGGTAGAAGGAAGGAGCCTTTCCCATGGGGTCCGGAACAAGATCTAGCATTCGAAGCCGTGAAGAACCTATTTCGAACCACGCCAGTTTTGAAATATCCAACAGCTGATGGACATTTCATACTGGACACAGACGCCAGTAACGACAGCATAGGTGCTGCTCTGTCCCAGATGCAAGAGGGGATGGAAGTGCCACTGGCTTTCGCTAGTAATACCCTCAATAAAGCTCAGAGGAATTACTGTACCACTAAGCGCGAATTGTTGGCGGTAGTGGTGTATACGAAGAAGTTTAAGCACTTCCTTTGGGGAGGTGACTTTACTTTACGGACAGATCACTCCTCCTTAAGGTGGCTGTTGAACTTTAAGGAAGCAGAAGGAATGATCGGTCGATGGCTGACCCATTTGTCCGAGTTCGGGTTGGAAAATAGCCAAATCCAACATAGAGCAGGGAACAAGCATATCAATGCTGGCGCCCTTTCGAGAAGACCCATACGGAAATGTTCTAGAATGGATTGTGATGATTGTGGAGCCCATAACGCTGTAATAGCTGGAGTTCGAATGCCGTATGATGTAGGACATTCTAAAGCAATGGAATGGTCCACCGAAACCATCAGGCAATTCCAGAAGGGTGATGCTATCATATCAAGACTAATAGAACAGGTCTCCAGTGGTGCCCAACCACAAAGACCAGCCATTTCGATTGAGAACCGGGAAATGAGACAACTACTTGCTCAATGGTCTGAGCTAACTGTTGTTGACGGTATCTTATGTAGGTGGAAGATAACACCGTACAAGACCAAAATTCGGCAAATCGTGATACCCACAGCTATGCGAAGGGATATCATGTATTTCGTACATGGACACCAGACCAGTGGACATTTTGGAAAGAAGCGCTCCCTTGCGCGACTCTCCAGAAGGTATTACTGGCCTGGCATGAGTAAAGACCTGCTTAGGTGGACCTCTACTTGTCCAGATTGTTGTCTGAGCAAACCAGGTGAAGGCCTGGGTAAGTTGCCACTAACTCAAGAGCTTTGGGGAGTTAGATTTGCACGCAAAGCGGTTGATATCATTAGTGGCCTAAAAACCACTCCTGATGGAAACACGTGCATGATGGTGATCTCCGACTACTATTCGAAGTATACTAGAGTGTTTCCTCTAAAAGATCATAAGGCTCATACATGTGCTTGTGCATTTGTAAAGGGTTGGGTGCTTCATCTAGGCGTACCCTTGATGTTGCATAGTGATCAAGGCAGAGAATTCGAATCCGAGTTATGGGCAGCAATGTGCCATAACCTTGCTATATGCAAAACCAGAACGAATCCGTACAGGCCTCAGTCTGATGGTCAGGTAGAAAGGTTTAACAGAACCTTGATACAAGTCCTGAAGCCTCTGGTCAACAGTCAGATGGATGATTGGGACGAACAATGCGAGTTTGTGGTACATGCTTATAATAGTACGGTGCATGCTTCCACCGGTTGTTCCCCCAATCTGTTAGTATTCGGAGAGGACTTGATTATGCCTGCTGACTTGGTGTTTGGCGTAGCTGGGATAAACGCTGAAACACCCTGTCAGGTGATGTTCGTGGAGGCATTGAGGGATCAATTCAAGCCCGCATACGAGATGGTTCGATGTGAGCTAAGCAAATCTGCTTCATGGCAAAAAGTGGGCTATGACGTAGGTTTGAAACTTAGGTCCTTTCGAGTAGGGGACGAGGTAGTTAGGCTACACGACCCCCTGCAGCAGTTGAAGTTGTCACCCAACTGGGACGGTCCATTTACTGTGGTTCGGATTGTTTCAGAATCCACAGTGGTGATCAAATCCTTGTTGGGACGCCTGTATAAATCCAATGTAGCTCGCCTACGTCGGTGGCAGGGTGACGCTTCAGCGCATTCGAAGTCAGGAGAACATTCGGATCCAGATAACACTGAGCGGAGAGCGACCACCCCGGAACGACGTGGTCCTGGTAGACCTAGGAAACTAGTGATACCCTCAGATGAGAAGAAACCTATGCCTCCTGGTATTGGTAAATTAAAGCGGGGGCGGGGTAGGCCTAAAAAAAATTTACCAATTCGAGCTTCTAGCAAGAAGGATAAAAAGTGCGTAAAAAAAGTCTCGGCAAATGAAGGTCTGAAGGGGAGGAGGGCTGTCCAATTGACTACTGGACATCCTGTCGAATCTTCCCGGACGACCAGGTCTAAAGAACCCAAGGTCGGGTTAAGGCGCAGTCCAAGGCATAACCGGGGGACTGCTGTGACCTAATTTGTATACACAACAAGAAGTTTCGATTCCATGATGGTAGTACAGACCTAATTGCTGTCGAGCGAGCAGAACTAGGGCGGGTGTTGATCATGAACGTCCCCGAGGGTGGCAGACGAATTATCCGGCGGGTATTCTTATGTTACCCGTAATGACATTTGCCTACACTCCTGAAGAATTCATGATTAGCGGTACCCCTGGTTCTGTGGAACTGACTCAATAAGGATTACACTCCGGTGAGCTACCCGTTCGATTAGTGGCGGGAAACGCGAGCGTCTCCCGCCGTGTTATCCGTCAGAAAAGGGCTATCCGGTGAAGCGTGAACGCTGATTGGTTGACCTTCGCTCCCGCGGCGGGCGTGGCATCACGAGACAAGAAGGGCGGTCGCCATATTGGATCAGTGCCAAGAAGACGCGCGGACGCTGCAGGGCAAAGGAGGAGGAAGAAGGGTCTTGTAGTCGACCAAAAGTCTCCAAAACCACATCATAATACGCGCCAACCTGGTTAGTTCCCGCTCATAGTGTCATTAGGACACGCGGAGCTTCGTACTCCGCAAATCTTCGATTTTTAAACTTCGTTTTCGGTGAGAACATTCGACTTCGATGGAGGAGCAGTACACCCCCGGTGAGGGCCTCCAGTCCGACGAGCTAGATCTGTTCGGAATGGACGATGGCCAATTCAACAACGTTCAGGAATCGGATTATGAATCCGCCTCTGAAACCACCGGGAGTACAGTTACCGTCCGTGTGGCGGGGATTGGCTCCTATTCGACGGCTGAGCGGGACAGCATGGCCATGCCACCCCCGGCTACAGTCAACCTGGGGCCGTTGCCGTGGCGCAATGCCCCAAAACGAGTTGCTTCGAAAGACATAGACAATTCGACACCAACCCGGCTCAACGCAGCAGGTGATGAGGAGGAAGATGAGATGCCAGGGTTGGAGGAGGTAAGTCAGAAATTGCCTATCCACGCAGTGTCTGACGAAGAGATGGAAGACGTTGTACGACCATCGCTGGCCCAGCAACAACTTATGGAAGTGCTGTCGTGCGATTCGCCATTCGATTCCTCGCTGAAACTACATCCCACACTGATGTCGATGATGTTGGACAGGCTGGGAGAGGAGGGCTTCTATCGTTACGATCCCACCTGGTTAGACAGTTACGGAGGGGCGATTCGAGGAGCTTTTAAGAATGGAGTCTTCAGTGACATTCTGTTAGAATGTGGTACGAACTTTCGGAATCTCCAACAAGCTAAATCAATGGAGGAATCAGTGCCCTCAAGTGATGGGAGCACAACCAGTACGAAGGGGAAGAAAAAGAAACTCACCAAAACCAGAGGTAGTCGTAAAACTTCCAAAACTAGTACTCCTCCAGCTGCTCCGGCTATGTCCGAAGTATCCGAACCTGCCTCAGCCCAGTCGGAGTGCTCTTCGAGTACTTCCCATTCGGCTTCAACGTCATTCGAAGAACCAACCACTACCACCGGGATTACTGAGTCTCAATCCGAATCTCTTCCGAAAGCCCCGGGACCTTCACCAGTCCCATTCGAAAAAGAACCAGCTATCGTGGAGATGACTCCGATGGAAATCAATTCGGATACCTCAGGATCAGTTGAGCAGGAAGCTCGTTATGCTCAGGTGGTCATAAATCCGATGAACTCAGGGCAGCCAATGAACAGTTACGGATAACTCTGGAAGCTATGCAAGCTACCCCCAGAACTCCAATGACTCGAGCCCAGTCCCGTAAGAACCCCAATCCACAGCAAAAGGGACGGTCCTTGTCCGACGCTTCGGATGTGGAGGAGGTCCCATTCGAACTGACTAAAAGCCAGAAACGGAAGGCAAAGAAGAGTGAGGCACGACAGCCCTGTCTCCCTCACCCTTCGCCTCCCCAAACTACTGCGATTAATATGTCCCCAACTGTGAGGTTGGTGGACGTAGTATCCGGTACTGCCTCTACTCCTTCGACGCCTCCTAGGGCACCCCCCAGGACGCCTTCGACCCCTCCAGCAACTCCGACCAAGACTCCAGTGCAGGTTGCCATGCCTGTATCTCCGTCTACATCTACGTCCTCCGAGTCGGGACATTCGAACACGCCACCAGTGGTTTCGTCGCCCCCTCCAGCTACAGGGGCCAACGCCTCAGCAGACGTTCCGAGTTCTCGGGTGGAAGAGATGATCTGGCGCAATGCCAGCGGGGGCTTCAAGAAATTTAGGCCCGAGTGCATGGAACACTGCAAACGATCGAGGGATTCGTGTCCCAAAGAAACAGACTATGAAGGGTTGTCGGATGACGAAGAATGGATGAGGTCCAATATGACTTCACCCAGTTCCTGGACATGGACGGAAAACTGGTTTAATCGGCTGCTGGATCGAAAACAGTTCCCCGAAACCTACTACAACCATGAGGGACGCCCCAAAATTCGATGGGCGATGGCCCGGTACAAGAAAGGGGTAAGGGAGGATTGTCCATTCGATTCCTGTCGCAGCTACCCCAAACACGAGAACCGCCCCATGCCTACTCGTCTTCGATTTATGCGGCATCTGGTTGAATGCCACATGCACCACCGTGCGATGTACATCTGCGCTGATACTGGCAAAGCAAACAAAAGGTGTTCGGGAGAGTGGACCACCCGAAGAGGCAGAATGATCGAACACCTGATACAATGTCATGGCCAAGCCATGATGTTAGCCAGAAAGAACGTGGGAGACCTCCATGCATCGCTGGTGGCAGGCTTAGACAAAGTAAAGTTCGACACCATCACGATTGAGACCTTCCAATTCGGAAAGGTCCAGTTGACCAGGAATTCGAAGCAGTCAGCTGTCTTCCAGCGTACAGATCGACGTGGTCGACTGGACTTGAACAGCACCTTGTACAAGGAGTTGTACGACTGGAGAGCGGCCAACCTCCTTCCGGGGAAACGAAGTGAAACCAGGAGTCCAGCCACTTCCGAACCTGACTGTAAAAAGGTCAAATCGGAGGTTCCGGCTCCGAGAGCTCCAACTGCAGCTCGAGGTCGCGCGACAACGATTGAGCACCGGTCCCCACTGCAGGACTTGCGTCCTGACTATGGTCCGGACTTCTCAGCCCCCAAGGGTCGTTCCCAACTACAAACCCTTCGTCCACTGACCCCTGGTAACCTGGCTAGCAGGGCTGAGTACCCTTCAATGGCCTTTCCTGGTCCGGAAGTACAGACTGAGAAGGATCCGTACAAAAATCTCCCCACGGGTGTCTCTGTAGGGGATGCCCTTCGCCAACCGGACTCCCGGAACGTGGAGATGGGGGATTCGGATCACTTTGTGCTGCCTGGGAAGAAGGACTTGGTGGTGATGACCACCATCCTCACTCCTCGGGCAGTAGATGAGGTGGAACCAAAGGCTGACAGTTCTACAAAGTCGGTGGGGCATAAAACCCCTGCCACTAGTGCGAATTCATCATCCATGAAGACTGAGCCTGTGGTGGACCCGGTTCCAGTGACCACTTCGAACCCAGTTACCACCACACCAACGACAACCACTGGAGGAGGGAAAGCAGCAACTGTTGCTGCCACCATGTTCACCACCACTACCACCGCAGCCACCGTGCCCTATAAGCCGAACGTTTGTGAAGAATCGGCAGTTGATCCTGATAGGTGGTATGACCTGATGATAAGTGGTGAGAACATTCAGCCAAGGGTACAGTTTCCAAAAGACTACTTTGAGCCTGTGAAGGCTCCGGATGCAGTGTTGCATAAGGAGCTATACGAACGATGGTTGCAGGAGCACTTAGCTGGCATGCAGCGATATGCCGCCGGTGTGGCAAGGGCATCAGCCGACTACGCCATCACCATGCAGGGCAAGGAGGTCGAAAGGCTGAGGAAGATCTTCGAACGACAACGGATTGACGAACAATCGGAGCCAGATAGGGTGACCGAACTCACCAAGCAGCTGGCACAATCAAAGAAGGAACTCTCAACAGCTCGTGCCTTCCAAAAAGCTGCGGAAGACACTTTGAACGATCAGGCCAATACTATGAAGGCGCTGAACGTTAAGTTCATTCGAGTATTCGGGATAGGACTCACCCAATGGAGTGGGTCCCTTGAAGAGCTCTTGAGCTTGGTGAAGGACTCATAAGATAACTTGGGTGTTCGGTTGTTCAGTTGTGTGTTTGATGACTTGTGCATATGATGTTTCGATGAGATTGTAATAATTGTGTTGTTATTATAAAAAAAAAACACGTCCATGATTAAGGTCATGATTCGAAAAAGAACCATAAGCCAGGTGTAAAATGCATAATTGTCAAGAAATGTCTTCGTTGTTCATACTTTAAGGAGTATCACTTATGCTATATACTATGATTCGAACCAAAACTGTACATAATGTTCGATACCTACCTTTATCTCCAAAAATTTTCTTTTTGGACATAACAACTGGTATTCGGATTTCGAGAGTATATCTATAGAGTCATATACCGGTTGCCTCATGTACAGGCTAATATTACTACATTCCTTGATTATAAGAGTTAATGTCACACCTATGTTGGTTCCAAGTATTTCATAATTCTAATAGTTCACGTAATTACCTCTCCAGGGACGGTTCGCCCACATAAATATTTTCGAGCCATTACTTCTGTGTCATTCCGTCCTAAAAAGTCACATATCGTGCACTCTTAACCTACCTTAATATGATTAATGTAGTAATCAATATTGTATCTCAACAAAAACCATACAGATCTGTGATCACTGTAGTTAGAAATAGTATAGGACATATATATTCGTATATATTCATATCTTTATTAGAGATGGATACTCACGTATCTATCTTGTCGTTATAGTGTTGGATCTGTAGGATCCCTGTTATGTACATAGAAATGTAAGTGTTGTTTGGTGTAGCAGGTCAGTCTAAATCTAAAATTGTACTTTCTACATGTATGTATAAAACGTATATCGTACCTTTAAATGTACCCCGGTATTGTCATCATGTACACTGATATTATTCTCCTATATTCGAGTATATTATATTATATCAGATGTATTTCGACCCTTGTTATAATCTGGTGGGGGTGATGTAGGGGCACGAATAATACGTGTACATATAAGGTCCGTGGAGTCAGAGCGGCAAGTGCCTCCAACGGACACTAGGTGGCAACACCTAAGCCATGTCCTTTCGGTTATCCGGTAGCGGAGCCAAGCAGGGCACTCCAGACGGCGCTACGGAGGAGTGCCACGTCGACACTGCTTGGTCCGCGCTCAGGGTATATAAGAGGCCGAGGTTGGCTACCTCAGAGAGTTCGTCCCAAACCGAATTTGGAACCTGTGTTCGAGTTATACGCATATGAAACCCCTACAAAAACAAGGAATCCCTAAAGTGAAATATTTATGTGAACATGTTTCCCAATGGAGACAGGGACAAATGAGTTTTGTATTATCAAGACAAATTAAAGTGAGCCATTGATGGGCGGTGTGTTTTTTGAGAAGACAAGTTGGGAATGCAAAGAAAACAGCCAAGGTAAGCGTCGTTAACAAGGGATTTTTATTTGTGAAATATTTTTGGCAGCGGTCACTTCAGTGGTAGGTTGTTTGCCAAATCTGCAGTAGGCCTCTACTGCTAGATGACATTCAGCAAAAACCTAATGTAAAAAAAGTAAATTTCAATTGATGTAATCGTGAATGAGCACTTTCTGATGAGCCTTATGGGTCTATGAATGATTCAAAATTCATAACTTGCACAGTAATCATACAATTGGGAAGTTCAGTACCTTAGAAGGATGGAAAATACATAAAAATGTACAAGAGCAGAGAGATACTAGATATAATTATAACCTAAACCTGTAGCTTGAATTGATCATGTAATGCAGTGTGTTTTGCCTTGTAGAGCATTGACATCCATAATGTATAATGACAACGATGCACTTACATATATGTTGAATCACCACTTCTCGTCAGTTCTAGTGCTCCGCTGTCCCCATTAACAATGGTAGTGTATGCTATACATGCATACAATCTGACACAACCTTGTCCTCTTAATACCTGTTATTTGTATAAGACAATATTTTTTATACTGACATTGCTTCGATACTGAAGCATTAAAGGGTTATATTTAGATGAAATCCCGAATAACATTTTTTATTTGTCCATCCTATGTTCTTATATCTACTGGATTTCATTTTATATATAATATTGCATGTAGGGTATTTTAATAATAGAAAAATGTGCCACTGACTGACAGGAGATGAAATCCAATAGATTAATCACAATGCATCAAGTCACAGCATATCAATTGAGTTCCTGTTTTCCCCTGGGCTCCATCTGCAAAGAAGGAAATAACATATCATTGCTGATAGTACTCTATCTGTGACCCTTTAAGAATGACATGATGTTTCAAGGTTCAGGTTCATTTATTGTCATTGTACATCACTGCTACACCAGTGAGTAACCAGCACTAAAAATGTACGTCATGCTGATCCTGGGAATATATTTACATCACAGCACTGGCTAGTTACTTGTGTCATAAAAACAAATGATTCTTGTTTTGAAAACAAAGGGGAATAATGCATTAAAGCACAGTGCTGCCCCTGAAGGGTTAAACTCACACAGCAACACTTGTATTAGCATTTCCCCGTCAGTGATTTTCATTATTATTGCTGCAGTTATTGGATAATGAAAATCTACTTTAATGCTTTCAAAGTCCCTCGCCACCGTGTTTGTGCTTAAGTCCCTCAAAGGGCAGCATAGTGCTTTATGGTGCAATGCAATTTAACATCTCAATGTGTGAATGCAGTCCTGGCAAATCTTCTCCTTATGGCTGCATTCCAACATCATGCTGAGTCTCTTAGAGTGTATCAAATCCCATTGCATTGGCATGATGTATAAATTCAACCTTTAAGCGTAGACTAGCAAGGGTTGTATTCACACATCATTACAACAATAGGTTCAGGGCATTAAAGCACTCTGCAGCCTTTAGAGGGCTAATACCTCCTGAAGGCCAGGCCCCCTGATGCCACATCCACTGCAGTAATACAGACACAACTCTCAGGTTTCATCACTAAAAGTCCCGTATTGATTCACTTCTTCTGTTCATTGCCTTAAGACAAAAGGTAAAACCTCCTCTGAGAGGGTTTGCTGATGGTGTATGTGTCCATAATGAACTTGAAGACATCAGGTAAGGTTGTTGTAGACAATGTGTATGGATCCGGGTAAATCTTAACCCTGTAAGGACAGCATCATGGATCCATGTTCGCTCTTATCTGTTCTAAGCTCTGTTGAGTTATTCAATGTCATTGCATTGGAGCATCATGGCAATGCTGCTGGACCCTATCAACCCTACGTAGTGTGTATGATGCATGGATGAAGCGCTAGTGAGTTCCTCACCCAAGCTGCATTCAAGTATCATAATGACAACAGGATATAAAAGGACCTAATAGCATCTCAGAGCACTACATGAGATGAGAGTGTGTAAATCAATCAGCCCCACTAAGGCTGTACAGGGACACCACTCAGTGCCCGCATGTTGTTGTATAAAACAGAGTGCATTATGGGTAACAGTTTGAACAAAAGGCTTCTATGTCAGGTGTGTTTCAGGTAACCGGCTTACAGCAATTATTTATCAATGCAGATTCCAGCCAATTCAATATTACTGACACCCTTATAAATACCCCATTGTGATTGGACAATATTAGATGGGCTAAGTTTCATCGGATCTTTAATTCGTTTCAGCTTTTTACTCTAGAGTATTTCTGATAAGATTTTAGATAAATAACCAAATAACCCGTTTTTTGCATTATATCTGAATCAGGCAACTGCAGTATTAGGTTTTGTACTGATCAGGATCAATTTGTCTCTCCGGATACCATCTGCAATATTTCAAAAACCCTTTTATAAGGTTTATCCATGAAAAGCATGGCATAGTCCCAACTTTTTTAATAATTACCTAAATTTTCAAAAAATATCTGAATTAGGTCCTGATCACAACCCGCTTTTAGATCAGTTCTGGCAGAGATACATTACCTGACACAAAGCCTTTATGTCTGGCCTGTGTCGGCATCTAACAAAGCACTGTATGTTCTTTGCACTTGTCTTCATCATTGAGTTTCCTGTGATTTGATCTCTCTGTTCCTCTTGTTATAATGGATGTGCTTTCTGTCCTGAGCAGTCTACATTTATTGATATATGAACTGTAATGCAATTGGACCTTTCACTTTTCCTTCAATCCTTTAAGGACGGTATGTCGCTAAAAGCTGACATCAGTCGTCATGATGCACCAATGCAGCCCCTCACCGGTGCTCACTCACCGAGCGAGTCACTTAGCGGAAAAACACTTTTTGGCCCTTTAAGAGATAACAAAGCTTCATATGTTCTATGCACTTGTCTTCTGTATTGACTTCCCTTGTTCATTGATATCTCTGTTCCTGCTGTACATTTATCTACCTCTGCAGGAGAGTAGGGGATTTTTGTCTTTTATGTTATTTTCAGCCTTATTGTCTAAAAGCAACATTTGTCATCATATTTCAATAATATGTCTATTCTATCAAGGTGTAGGGTTGGCATGATGCATAAATGGAGCACTAGTGAGACAAAAAGACAAAAAGAATTATTCAATCCTCAGAGGCAAAGTCAAAGTATTGAATCACTGTGAGCCATATTACAATAATCTCCACACAGTCAACCAATTGAATATTTACTGAACATGAACAAAGAAGTCGATTAGCATGCCTCTCTTGCAGCACACGAGGAGGAACCTGTGTACAGTGTGTACACTATAATCCTACTGCAGACCTGGTAGTATCCATAGACACATTAGTGCACGGAAGTCTGTACAGCTGGCAGTGTCTTAGGTTGTAGCCTTTGCTTATGTTCTGTTCATTAAGCCTGGTACTCTGGTTTTCTAACACATTGGAGCATATAGAACTCCTGGTAACGGAAATGATACACTCATTTAACAAGAGATGTACAATGTTTTTGAATTTCAGCCTATTAGCCTGAAACTCAAGACACACACACAAAGTAGGGGGTCCTTCTTTTCCATGCCATGGCCTGTATCTAATTTCAACTTAAATCTCTCCCTCTCTCTCACTCTCTGTCTCTGTCTCTGTCTCTGTCTCTGTCTCTGTCTCTGTCTCTGTTTCTCTCTCTCTTTCTCTCTCTCTCTCTCTCTCTCTCTATATATATATATATATATATATATATATATATTTGTTAAGATGAGATTCTAATATGATACATTTTTTTGTAAAACCCTATGTCAATAAAAGATAATTGTGTCCTTGGTTAAAAAGTCTTCCTCGTGACCTCTCATGGCCCCCGTAATGCACTTTTCACCAAATGCGCATGAGCATGTTGGAAGTTATGACATAATAAACTGATTTGATGGCACCCAGAACAGACATCCAGTCCAGGCAGTATGTGACCCATGTAGGGTGGACTGCAGAAGCTGTAATTATTTTTCTGACACTTTTACAGAAACGGCACACCGCCACCAATCATTCCTGTCCACGGCCCATCTTTCACCATCCTCCCTGGCTGCCAGCCCTCCCATCTTCCATCTCTAGTCAATGTTCAGTCCCACCGTCACCCTGTATTCAAGGTCCTTCCTCCAAGCAACCCAGTAAACAAAAAAAGTTATACACCATTTTGTAACATTATTTAACGTTATATAAAGTTTTTCTAAGGCTCCTCTCTTCATTCTTTCTCCATCCTTCCCTTGCATCCTTCATCCCTTCCTTTATCTTTATATCAGGTGCTTATACCTTCAAATGTAATAATTGACAAGGATTTTCATTGAATTTGGCATAAACTATACAACTTGTTATTAACTTGTGACTTGGCAAATAAAGATATTTTCAAACCTAAAAATTCCCATTCCGCTGCCCTTTACCCAATCTGCCTCTCTCCCCCTTCCACCCCCATCAGCCCCACCTTCTCCTCCCTGCCCTCCTGTGCAGAGCCTTCTGGTTGAGGCTGCTACAGTTTCATGCCCCCCGACCCCTCTCCCCCTGGCCTGTTGGCTGTCTGCAGTCCCAGTGCCAGTGAATAATTAGTGGCTGTGCCGTCAGGGGGCGCCATGTCCATGACCCCCAATTACCTGCACAAATTGATGTCAAAACTAATACTTATCAGTTCCCATGTGGCTTTTTTCACATTTATTGGTGTTATTTTTTTTCCTCCCCCCTCCTCCATCTCCCCATGCAGCTGCCACACATTTTGAGAGGGACTGGTGCTGGATGGTGAACCCCTACTTTCAGTGCATGTGTGTGGTAATGTTTTATTTCATTGTCACTGTGCAGCACTTTCCAACATAAATTGGTCTCAAGGTGGTTCCGGAGTTTGGTGGAATCAACACTCTTCATTGGCATATCATGCAGACAAATTGATCTTTTAGTTAGGCTGTATGGTCCCCAAAATTGGTGAATTAGTGAGTGACTCACCAGTGCTGCCTTAAAGTATCATGCCGACCCTATGGGGTCGAGAAACTCCAAAAGGGTTGTCATGATGCACCAATACAGCTCCGGTGAGTTACTCACCAAGGCTGCATTGGGACATCATGCCAAAAAATGTCATTTTTCAGTTACTTTTAAGAACAAAGGTCTTTTGTAGAGAAACAGTCTGGGAGACATGGTACAGTGGTAAAGACTGTAGTTCTAGCAGGTGACTACAGGCTGGTGTGTTTCAGAATACATGGTCTAAAAATCTAAGCTAGGTAGGTCAGACTTTTTTCTTCAAAGCAGACTTCCAGAAGACGGCCATAACTCGTGAATGGCCAAATCAACCAATAGCCAAAATGACCTACTTTTTTTTCAATATTGGATGAAAATTTGTATGGTCGGCCCTCTATTACTAGGTAGGGTCTGGTTACCTGAAACACCTGCCTTTTTTTTGGCCTTAGGGGGGATCTCCACAACTACAGGGTCATAGGGAGAGGGCACTATACCTACATGAGGGCATTTTCGGCCCCTGGGATGAGGTGGCTTCTTGACAGACTGCTTTAAAACATGTCATTAAGGCAGAACCACCTGCTAGTTGCTGGGCAGTACCTGGCTGACTAGAAAGAGTGTTTTGTAAAGGTCTGACCGGCTCCATGAAGAGAGAAGTTTCCTTATAGTCCATCTCATAGAAAACAGATATTGGAGCTGCACAGTTTTGGGCTGGTTTGTTACTAAAGCTGCTGGTTACCAGTATCAAAGTGAATATTCCCATTCACTGCTTTCGCTATTGGTCAGCGCTGTGAGGTATTGAGGTTATTATTGACTTCAACATGGGAATCTAACCTTGTATGCTACTGTATATGTACATTCAATCAGTACTATTACATGGAGCACTAGAAGGGATACAAAGCTATATAGCTATTAAACAATAAAAGCTCCAATACGCATAGGGACTGTCACTACTACGGGAACAAGATGGTGGGCTGTGTAAGATAGCAAACTAGTAATGACACTCATTTTGGGGTTTGAAGTATAGGTAAAAGAAGAAGGGCAGAACTGATTTTAATGCCTCTTAGAACACAATTCAGACTGTGGAGGAGAGTTGCAGGGATGACAAGTGCACGTCTGCTAGCTACCTTAAAAACTTCTCGGATAAGCCTATCTCTCTTTAATAGCACCTTTAAACATGGTTAAACTAAAATGTAATTGATTTAACACCTCACAGATGCACCAAACCTCCCCTTTGACACAATGCCATAGATCAAACCGAGGGTAAAATGACAAAAATTGCTTTATCAGACAGGTTTTATGGTACATGGTGGTGTAGATGGGGTCTCCAGTACTCCAGGGTCAGTTAGAGGGCACCAAGCCTTACAGGGGGCAATTGGTGCTGACTGTCTGCTTTACACACTCATCCAGTTCTTGGGGGATGGGGAGGGGGCAGTGAGTAGGTCTGCAGGTCTGGTAGGTGACTACAAGGTGGTGATTCCAGGCTTTAGTGAGAGGGCAGCAGTTCTTGGGGGAGAGGAGTGGAGGGGAGGGGCGGGCATAGTGAGTACCCTAAAACCTTGTGTATAGGCAGCGGCTAGTAGGCAAGTCAGATCGCCAGTGTGTTTATAGAATGAAGACAACAGTGTGTGGCTCATATGCAACTTGCAAGATCTTTTGAATTAGGACTAAATTAGCAATTCTCAGACCCTCTCTGTGGCTCCAAGTTAGTAGCTAATATGCAAATTGGATTTATATGTGAGGTTTTACAGTAGGGCTGCAGGTCTGGTAGGTGACTACATGGTGTCATGGAGGGGTGTTTCCCCTACTCCAGGTTATAGTGAAAGGGCAGCAGAGCCTAGAAGAGGGCAATTGGCACCTGTGGGTGAGGTGGCTGCTGCAGGGACTGCTGAACAACCTGGCAGTGGCCAGAACATGTATAATTAAAGCTGGGGCACCTGGTCAGGGCCAGAACCTGTGTAATTAAAGTGAGAACACCTGCTAGAGGCCTGCTGCAGCTCACACTGAAGTTACTTAAACTTTTACTTTAAGAGCCGCACTGTGTTATATAACCATTGTCAGAATACTGCATTCATTATGACACCATTCACGAGTGTCGGCATAACGTTTGAGTGCACCCCGAGTGAGTTAGGCACTAGGGCTGCATGTATGATAGATTTAACATTTTGAACGTTCATCTGATCCGTCAGATTTATGTCGGTGGATTCAGCTCTTAACTGGCACAAGGTGCTTCAGGGGCAAGTGGCAGTAGTTCCTTTATATTCCCTGTCATCATTTCTGTGCTGAGAGAGGAAAAGAGAAAGGCTTACCTCATTAGGTCTCACAGTTACTATAAAGAAGTGAATGCAGTTTTTCTCGATTGTTTTTTTCATAATATTATTCTAGGCTAGAGATTATAAATATAAACTATAATCTCAAAGTGAAATGTCTTAAAAATTAAACCAATGAAAAAATCTTCTATATTTGCTTTTGAATACTTGTTATATGGTTCTTTCACAAAGTTATTTAGTTTTAGATCCCTTACACCTTGCACTAAGTTCGGAGCATAGATACTCTCTCAATACATCCTTTTGAGGCTATTATTTTACCTTCAGGAAGGATGGGGAACATATATGTATCATCTTATTGAATGCACACATAGTCGCTGAAAACTTTTAGACTTCAACCAATGTATGAATAGAGACTGTATTCATAATCAAAACATCATCACGGTTGTCAGACATCTAACTAACAAAAGTTTCTGTTTGACTTTATTTCACCTTTAGAAAGTCCTGTGAGACATTACATACAAAGCAGTGAACAGACAGTATGTAGACATATCTTCGTGAACTTATCAAAGCACTATGTAGTATGGTATTGCAGAATTTAAAGACTTTTTAGATTTAGCTCAGTTGCTTCAAAAGACTCGGCTGATATGGCGAGGGACATACACAAAGTGTCATATACGATTCCCAAAGAATCAAGACATATTTTGACACTGTACATATGTCACATAATACAGAGATGATTTTTTATGTCCCATAGGAGTGGCTGCACTTAGGGGGAGGTGTTCATCAATTATGATCCCTTGGGATTTGGATAAGTGGTTGGCCTGATAAATCAAGGCAGTACCACTGAGTTACTGGTGCTGCAGTCATGCATTATGACAAAATGACAGAGTGCACTAAAGGACTATTCTGCATTAGTATGGCCTGGCTCAAGGCCCTGTTTTAAGCAGTCATCATCTAAACATATAAACCTACAGCTAGCTAACATGTGAGCCCATGAGTTCTACAGCTACAGAGCCTACAATGCTGATACACTCACAAAAAGTCTGCAAGCTACTTCCTAGTACTGCACAAATGTATCATGCCAACCAAGGGGATAGTTCACCAAAGCATTTGCTTCATTTCTATGTTCTATGATACACAATTAAATAGCTAGAATGCACATCATATAAGTCTATTAAAGGTTGATTGAAAGAAACACATACAGACATACACATATCTATTTTATAAATAGGTTTTAGCTTGTTGATGTTTATTATTTTATGACAGCATTGCATTAGCCCGATCTAAACGAACTGCTGTATGTTATTAATCTTTTTAATTTTCCTCCTGTGTATTTATTTTCATTCTTCTGTCACAAAACTAAATGTGCACAGCCATTATCCTGAGATAATCCTATCAGGGATTAGTTATCCTGTAACAACAGGGAGGGGGATGGAATGGATTATCTGAAATACATTAATGGCGTCATTGTTTGTTTGCACAGGAGAGTGATTGTATTATTTTATTAATCTCATAAAGGACTTGTCCCATTCTACTTCATGTCAGCTGAATTATAAAATAAGATCAATTCAGATTTTTGATTTACTCACTTACTAACTAATTATATTTACACACTCGCTTACCCTAGTATAGTCACTAACATTCACTGACTGACTAACTGATTCTACACTAACTTACTCACTTACTCACTCAATCACTCACTCACATTTACTCACTCACTCCACCCCTCACTTACACACAGACCAATTTACACATTTACTCACTCACTTACTTACCCACTCTCACACTATCTATTTATTCTACCCCCCACCCACTAACCCACCCACTCATTTCCTCCATCATTCACTTGCTCACTCACTCACACAGTCACTCACTCACTCACTAACCAACTCACTCACCTACTCAGTTACGCGCTCGCTCACTCACTCACTTGCTCACTCACTCACTCACTCACTCACTCACTCACTCACTCACTCACTAACCAACTCACTCACCTACTCACTCACTTACTTACTCACATGCTGATTAATCCAATCAACCACTCACTTACTCATTCACAGACCCACTCTCACACGTATTCACTTACTTACTCACTCGTTCAAACTCTCCCCTATTCACACCATCAATTACTTAATCATTCACCAACCTACTCCCTGACCAACTCACTCACTCACTCATTCACTCACTCACTTTGCTTCTCCCTCTTATATTCCCTTACACACTCATCTTTTCCAATCCCTCATGCAACAGTGGTATCGCATTTACAGTTTAAATACCTCTCATTTCATATTTTCACGACCCTATCTGCCTTTAGACATATTTTAAACAATTGCTATCATCCTGGTCCCTACTTCTTTATATATACCTTCCTCCCTAGGCCTATCTATCTGCCTTCTCACCTGCTCATGTGATGGCATGCCTATTAGTACTCGCCTAGCAACATAACAGGATTTAGCCCTTTAAGGGCTGCATGGTACTTTAATGCAATAGCCCCTGGATTGTGATGATGCATTAATGGGTAATCAACAGGCCAGCATTTATGCATCAAACCAATCTTTTGGGAATGTATCAGGAGTATTTTAGGCCCGTAGGTTCTGTGTGATGCATGAATGCGGTTTTGCAGAGTTACTGCATTCATGAGGACAAATGGAATATCAAATTTAAGGCAATATATGGCCTTAATATGGTTAATACCTGCAGACAAGCGTATATACAAAATTAATCAGCCCAGATTGCCTCTAATTAAAGAGAGGATTTAGTCAGATTTTCCTGGTGCTAATTAGTATCAAATCCACCCCCTCGCACTACTACCAATCTGAGCCTCTAGTTGCATTTCCTATGGAGAACCTTCCCAAGACATTTTATGTCAGCCATAAATTTGAATAGACCGTCTGTGGGTGGTGATCGAGTAGCTAGCAGTGAACCTGGTATGTCTTTGTTATGTATAGGGTCTGGATGGCATTGCCGCCATCTTGTAGGAGGTTGTGTCTGGCCATCCTTTTTATGCATTAATTGTCACATGGGACCTACAACAGCAAGCCTACCCCCCTCACGCATGCAACAGTTATACCTTCCCACTGTTACCTGTTGAGGACCACGCCATTTGTCAAGCCTTTAAGGACAGCATTATTTGCTATGCTACTTTACGTTATATACTGCTACTCTAACTCGTTTGAGGCGGCATAAATTATGCCATTTAGCTTCATGCTTTATAGGCTCCTTCACTGAATACCCGAAAGATTGGTAATAGGCATATAACTACTTTATACCACTAGCTGTATGCAGTGTACAAGAAGTGCGAAATGCTTTGTTCTCCCTGCCCACTGTGGTAAAAGTCAATCATGAAACCCCGAGCATCCATACAAATAAGACTGAGTACCTGTCAGGGCACCACGCTGTGTGTCGCTGGAGGGATACTGAGATTTGAGCCTTTAAATTGTTGCTCTCTAATTCAGACATGTCTTTTCTCACTTTTCATACTTCTTTTCATTTACTCCCTTTATTGCCTCACTATACCCATGCTATGATTTCCTCTGCCCCCTCCCCCTCCCCCTCCCCTCCTACTAATCACCCCCCCCCAACCCCACCTGCCCAGTAACCAGACTACTATAGACCCAAACACAGCACTGATTGGCAAATAAAGCTAAACCCCACAGGATTATATCGACCACAGCTTGTCCCTTCCTCCACCCCTGCCTAATGCTATTTGTGCAGCTCACTGTGACTGGACACAGCCTAGGGAGGGTGGACTCAGTATAGGGAGTAAGGAGAACCCCAGAGTAACTGACAGGTGGAAAATACTAGAGAGTCACGGAGGCAGAAGAAAGAGGAATACCAGAAGACTTGGAAATAGATATTGAGAGGGAGTGAAATAATCAAGAGGTGTAAACACATACTTTGGTTGAATACACTTAGTGCTGGAAATTTCAGTATTGGAGTAGACAATTCAGTTTACAATGAAAAGAGTTCTGTCTTGTACTAAAGGTCCAAATTTGACTGCTGGAGTAGCAGTGAACTGAGGACTACTCCTGGACTTATATAGTGAAGGTTTGGGTTAATGTACAAACGATAGGAGACAATATGTGTATGAAGGAAAGTGTTCAAACTTTGGTTTCCTTCACTGCACCAGGATTCCTGTAGTTGAGTACAACATATTGCCGCCTTCACCTTTCATCAACTACAATTCACCTTCCTCCCGGCTGCCTTCCTGCCGCCTCCCTCCGCAGGATGTCTCCAGGCACAGGCGACAACAGCAAGAAGAAGGAAACCTCAGACAAGAAGTGCTGAGTGTGAAAGGGGCCCTGAGGGGCTCTGTGTGTTTGTGGGGAGTGACAAGGAGGCTGAGTAAATAACATCCGGATCTCTGTGAAAACTCCTCCTGCCTTCAAACGTGAAAACAGGGTGTGGAATTATTACATGGATTCAGGTGCTTCTTCTGAGGCTTTTTTCACGCCCCAAGGGGGAGTTAGCCCAGAGCTGCCCAGACTTCTACACAAGGCTAAGGTCTTGTAATGTGATAGTGCAGGTATACCTCACCGAAGTGACATCATTTCATTGTTTTACCATGACTTTTTGTTCAGTTTCTGTCATCCCTACTGTGAGTACATGGCACGGCTAGGTGCTAGAGCCTCACACAAGCCAATAGTGCCACATGATTTAACAGGACACTCTTTCACACTGCAATAAAAACCCTGGAAGTTTTCCTGGGGCTGCAAAATGTTGATGTGTGAGTGTTTTGGGACTTGCTTTACGTGTCTGCAGAGGTTACAACCAGGCAGGCAGCTGTGACAACGGATTACGCATTATGAATGTCAGCTGGAGACTGGGAAGAAGGTAACTGGGAATTGGTGCTCAGGGGCAAGCATTCTGACTGAGAGCACAGTCTACAATATACCTCTTTCATGGTGTTATGTATACTACAGAGGCATCCCTATCCAAGCAGAGTCATAGTGATAAACAAGAACAGGGTATGAACTACATATCTAACAGCCATATACAGATAGATCTACCAGCTGCCTGTGGGTTGATGAAGCATTGAGAGCATAGAGACTACTACTGACCTTGGCACCACCTAATATCTCATGACAGACACTGGGTCCAGGTAGGAGGAGCAGGGGAGTAATAACAGTGGGAGTTCATCATGACACAAAGTACCCTGCAGACATGGAGTCAAATTAAGGAGGTAAACCTGTTAAGCTTGTCCCTAGCTGAAACCTATAACTGCAGATTCCACTGGTGGCCTTCACTCTATGATACCTGAACCCACTCTGCAGCAGAGGGGGCTGTGGGATCCCCTCTCTGTGTGGTTCATATCTCTAACAGAAGTTTCAAATAGTGAGTCTAGACTCAAAAACTTCATTATTGATTTATATAACTGATGCATAATAGGATGACAAATTATTCTAACATTAATTGTCAATGATTCTGAAGTGCTCCTCATGTCACCAGATGAGAGCTTGAACTGGTGGATCAAATAATTATATCAGTATGGATTAACTTAATTTGAATTGACACCCCATTTTTTAAGCTGTGTTAGTGCAATGTATGATGAATCCCTATCCAGACATTATGCTGAATACTACTAGATGAAAACAATGACACATCACGGAACATATAAAAGTGTGAATTTAAGTGGAACTGAAATATGTCCCCTATAGAACAATACCTCATAATAACCACAGACAATTAAATTGAGTGACAAAGAAACTGAAGAAATATTTAGTGACAAAAGCGTCAGGATTGGCAGAGCAGGTGATTCCTGTATTTTTGCATCCCTCAATAGTATTTCTTCTTGAAAGTGGAGCAGTAATCCTGTCAAATTTTACGTCAGCTGCAAACATTCTCCATGCCCCCAGATAAAATGATCAGCTGCCGTAACATGTTAAGACCCAAAACGCAGTCTTTGCTGTGAAAAAAGAGAAACTTGCCCAGAAGTTGGACGACACCACATACAGGAAGACAGTGCCCATAGCAATCCCTAACTGAACTGCCTACCTAAGAGTAAAACAGCAGAAGGTTGGGAAATAGATGACATGGGGCAGCAGTTCAATGCAAGCATTCATTTTACCGGTCTTGTTATACTGTTTGCTCATTTTGAAAGACATAAATGTGAGAGTCAAAATGCGGTTCATGCTCCACTCATATTTTGAGGTGAAACCTCTATAAAATATGCCAGTCATACTCCCATGGTATGCCCTATTGTAATGTACAACTGTACTGCTAATTTAAAGGCAATACAGCTGATAAGACTAACCCCTACTTTCCTCCAGATTAGTCCTTTTTTTGGTACCATGCACTGAAACTCTGAGATGAAAAAGTGACTCCTGGACGGGTTTACAATGCCGCTGCGAATATTACAGGCATATTTGAGCCATGTCACATTTCTACAACTTGGAACTTAACATTTACAGCACTCTGCAGCCTGTAAGCACTGATTTATCCAGAACTCAACAAACAACATATCAAAGTACACATGTATTTCAATCATTAAGTCCACCAATCATTTGTGATTAACATTTTACCATCATGGGTTCCACTGCACTACGTACCAAGCTGGGTATAGTGGACTCTGAGAAGTCCCCAGCTCTACAGATGACCAACGTTAAGGCCGGCCTGGCCCTGACCCGGACCCTGACCTTCCTGGAGCGGTCAGAGAGACTGGTGTCAAACCGCATCCTGTCTGACCAACGGGCGGTCTACAAGAGACTACAGGTAGGTAGAGGGCTGTGTCTCACCAAATAGATACAAGTTAAAAGTTCATGACTGGCACACTTCTATGACCAGCAGAACTAAAAATAAAACGTATTAAGAGCATATATCTACATAAAAATGTAATAACTTTGACCATTCCCCAAAGTAATGCACCTTATCTTCTTTAGAAGTTTCTTTTTCTTAATTTCACGTATCTAGGTTACCCAGTCAGAAAGGTGCACAGGTTATAGGGTTTCGACTTGTACTCATTAGGGGACACACAGCCATAAGTGCTTAAATTCATAATTAGTAACTACAAGAAACATTACTAGAGGCAGCCAACAAGTATCTATATTGTATATAGAATTGAGAGAATGTAATTTAAAATGTAAATTTTGTACCTTAGGTAATAATATAGAATATAGAGTGTTGAAAGACTGCAGGTCGTTTGAGTATAACTCCTCTCAATGATAAGGTTGCATGCATACTATCCTATTTTGATATCAATGTAATGGTGGTGAGTATCTCCCAAGAATGTCATTTATATATCATGCCAAACAGACAGGGTTAACATATTCCTGACATGTCTAGACAACACACCAACACAGTGCTAGGGAGTTACCCGCCAGCACTGCATTGATCATGCAGCTAAATAACTTGAAATATTTTGGCACCACCCAACCCTTAAAGGGTTAAATGGATTAACCACCTATTGATTTAGGAACCAATAATCAATAGTTACTGCCCTCTACATACTCACCATTACACTTACTAATGCAATTACAGTGATAATGTTTACAGTTCAATGTTCTCAATAACTGTTGTCAATTTGGATGATGGAATGATCCTCAGTGATGAATTATACTGTCAATATTTTACATGAAGTCCAATACTGTGATGCTTGTACCTCAACCCTTGTGAGTGTTTTACATTTCCCAAAGAATATGAAACCCAATGATTGTAGGCTTGTTAAATCAACCCTAGTACACCATTGTGTCTCTTAATACATGATTTTCGATAGCTTAGTTTTGATTTCATCAGGGGAGAAAAACTTGTTTTCACATGAAGTGATATATGTTTTAGATATGGACAAAAAATCAACAAATACATCATAATTCACAGAATTAAGCCAGGGCATATTAAACAAAGCCTTAGGTTGAGTGGGATATGACCCAGCTCCCCTGGAAAATCTAACATGTAATGAATAATGTTAAATGATAATGATAATAAGCCATTTTTATACTCTTTTCCCAAGGCGCGGCTGGCCCACACATACCTTGAGGATGCCCGTAGGAAGGGAAACAAGACCCGTGAGAGGGCCCTCCTTGCAGCTCGTGGCGCTCCCTCCCTCAACACAGCAGTTGGTGGTCACTCTGATGTGGACGCTAGCCTTAAGAAGGTTTTGAGACGACCCCTAACTGCCACAGTAGGGACCAGGGGGGCAGCACACATACAGCGACCCACAAAGAGCGCCCCCTGTCGACGTAGGACGGTACAAGCTGAAGGGACCATAGATAACAATGGGAGAGATAGACAACAATTAGGCCATGAAAAGGGAGAAGAAGGGAGAGAAGGAAGACAGCTCCAAAATCCTATTACTGACATCACCACTTTTGACACATATGGCGCCAATAGACGCCTGAGTGCTGATTTTCCCCTCCGCCCCCGACTGAAGTCTGCTGCTATCCATCGTCCCTCTATCCCCCTAACCAATCAGCAGCAGCGTCGGGGAGACACTAGGTCACGGAGAGAGCAGAAGCCGGAAGTGCAACCTGTAACTAGGTCAAGTAGGCGCCAACGTCCTGTAACTGCCTTTGTGACGTCACAGCGTACTTCCCCTGCCTCTGACGTCACAGACAGTGGTGCCTCTGGTGGGAGTAGGAGACATTACTCAGAGATAAAAGTGGAAGAACAGTGGAGGGGGGAAGGAAAGTTTATGTGGGGAGAATTGGAAGGAGACATGGCAAGCCAAGAATCCAATAGCAATGACCAATCCTGCTCAAAACGACTCCCTTTGAGACCCAACGCAAGGAGAGTAAAATCTGCAGTTGTTCGAAGGTACCCATCCTCAGTGGAACAATCAGAAATAGACTTAGAGAGGAACACTGGGTACTTGGGGGATAGTGGTAAACAGGAAGTTAGGAGAGTGAACAATGAGGATATAGAGGCTGGTAGAGGAGGGGAGGAGAGGCCTACTCAGGGCTCAGTGCATGACATTAGCCGGAACATCAGCCACAGCTCGGGTGGTGGAGGAGAGGACAGGAGAGGCAGTACAGTACCTGGGGCACCCTCAGGGGGTGTGGAGGGAGAGAGGGAGGGGGCTGATGGGGGTGTAGGAGGGGCAGTGATTGGCAGTGACAGTGATGGTGCGGCTAAAGTTAATGACGAGACAGAGCCGGTAACTAGCATGACAAACAGGAGGGGACGCCTGGCCTCCTCCTCCCAGCACCGCACCAGGATATTACCCTCAAGTCCTGCCCCACACAACCCTGCCCCTCCAGACACCCCCCTTACTACTGACATAACCCCTACCCCACACACCACCCCTCCCAATAGCCCTCCTCCTCATATAACTCCAACCCGCCCAACCACTACAGGGACTACCAGTGCAGCCTCTACACCTCCCCCAGTCCATAGCCCCAACCTTCCTAGTACTTCTTGTGAAACTTCCACCCCCTCTGGGACCACCTCAAACCACTCTATACCTGTCAGTCTATCCACTGCCTCCCCCCTCCTCCTGTCCCAACCTCATGATGTTGAAGGAGCTATAGCTTCCCCTTCCTCCCATGGCGCCCAGACCCCAGTATTGGACGTAAAGGCTAATGGTAACGGGCCGCCTAATGCTGCAGCCTGTTCCCATAACAGCCCCATTCATACCCCAACTACCCCGTCCAGCCCCCGACCCACTCCCACTCCTCCCCCTGCCTCACCAAGTCCCCACCCGACTGTCACCACTCCTACTAAACCTACCTCACCAACTCCCCACTCCACTTCACCCACTGCTACTATCCCTGCCCCAGCCAGCCCCCACCCCATTCCAACTCCTGTTAGCCCCCAGCCAACTCTCACTACTCCATCCACAACCAGTGCCGTCAGTGCCCACAGCCTTGACATTACGGATGATGACGAGCCAATAGACAGAGTGCGCCGTGCTCAGCCGGCTGGTGCAGATTCACGGCGATCCCGCCGTGCAAGAGCGGAAACGGCCGCCATTTCCGGTTCCTCCAGCGATGTTGGCACTCATTTTACCTCGAGCAGCTCAACTACTCTGAACATGCCATACCCTCTGTGTTGCCAACCTCCCCCGCCCCCTTCCTCAGGTAGTAGTACTTTAACCACTCCCACTGTCATCATCATCGACGATGATGACTTCACCCAAAAGGATGATAGTGATGATGATGTAATAACAATGACAGGCCCCACCACCAGTCTGCTTCGTAGGGCTACCATTGCAGTGCCACCTGTAAGACGAGAGGGGAACCAGCGCTCCACCTGGCACCCACAGAACAAACGAGCCTCCTCATTCTCTGTCACTGTATCAGCAAGGGGTAGGGGAGGTAGAGGGGGTAGAGGGGGTAGAGAGGGCAGAGGGGGCATGGCAGGGAGTAATGCAGGTAGTGTTGGTAGAGCTAGGGGAGGCATTCTTTTTGGACTGCCATCGACAACGGAAGGGGAAGTGGTGCCAACTTTAGCTGACATTCATCGTCGGCACATCCGGCAGACTGACTTTGAGTCGCGGGTGGCCCTATTCTGTGAGTCGATCCGTCCTTACAATGCCACTGAGGGACAGGTTGTAGACTACTACTCAGTCAGAGCCACAGAGAATATCCAGGGAGGGGTGGGAAGTGGGGCAGGGCTGAGTACTGGGAGAGGGGTATATGGGGTGGGGGAGGGTGTTGGGAAGGGTTGGGGAGATGGGGGGAAGGTGACCCCAGCTTGTGACAAAAACAAACAGGAAGTAGGCCTGGAGGAAGCGGAAATTAACCCTGGGTACGCCCCTGTGAGGATGAGGAGCCTGACATTGAAAAATCTAAAAGTGTGAAACATTGATGACGGGATTGAAAAGGCTCACAATAAAGTGAACTTATTACACAATGCTAATACATGAGACCTGTGGGGTTTACTGCACATTCAAATTCCAAGATTCAACTGCAACCCTCTGGTCTTCATGTGTTGCTGTCTCCTCTCTGGAATTCTTCAGCTGTATGTTAATTTTTCTCATTTAGTTTAGAATGTATTCATCTTTTGTCTAAATGTTTTCGGGGACTTTGATTAGTCCACATCAATTTTGCTCAATGGGAGTTCTGTATTTCATGATAAAGGCAATAAAAACATTAACATTTAGATGCAGACACTTCATATAAAACAGCATTACCCAGCCTCCTCTCATCCAAATTAAATTATGGCCTTTGTCATCGATACCCATGAATCCAGCCCAGGTGAGCCTGTTGGCTAGGGCTGGCATCATGACAACCTTACAGGAGTACATGAGCCCAAAAGTGTCTTTATGATGTATGGATGCAACAATCACAATTTGCCAGGGCTGCCTGAATGCATCATGATGACAGATGATGCATTAAACCACTTTGCCGCCTTTAAAGGTTTAACATCCTGGTTGTGGGTGGAGGGAAAATCATTGCTGCCCTTCCTAAAAGCAAACAAGTGGGAAGTGAAATGTGGTTATTCTGGTAAAAGTGAGGGATGAATTTTTTACAATTCATTATTAAACTGCACTTCAAGGGGATAGGTCAGAAAAAACTCAGTGTCAAATGCTGGAATTTCTTAATTAAGGCTGTGCATGACGCATCAATTGTCTCATCAATTATGAGACTCCAAAAAGATGACACGTTAATGTCAGCTACAGGAGCATTGGTAAATAGAGTGGAAAAAGTGGTTAATGTCAAGTAGCTCTGTACAGCCTGCAAAGTGCTTTGATGCAGGCAGCCCTTTGGTCTCCATGGTGCATAAAGCCCTTCAGAGTAAATCACCACTGCTGCATTTATACATCATACCAACCCTTTGGGAATGTATCACCCCTGTAGGGTCAGCATGTTGATTTAATGCAGCACTGGGGAGTTACTCGCTAGGGCTGCATGCATGTATCATCCCAACCAAGGCCAGAATGTTATACAGTACTTGGAGGTTTAAAGTCAATAAATCCAGATAAAACCTGACTCCTGGTGCCTGGCCACCTTCAGCTTCCAGGTGTCTCTGCCTCAGTCATTGTGCTAACTGCCTCCTCCACCAAAACATGACCTCTTTCTGAATCAATTAGAACCCTTTAATGATGGCAGTCACTAAAATATGACGTTTGACATCATGATGCACCAATGTGCCTCAGTGAGTAACTCACTGGTACTGCATTAGTGCATCATGCTGACCCTTTCATTGGTTACTAAACCACCCAGGGTCGGCATGATGCTTGAATGCAGCACTGGTGAGTTACTAACAGAGGTTACCTTTTGGCATGACCCATTAATGTATCATGCCATCCTTAAAGGGTAAACAACCCTTTCAGGCTGCAAAGCACTTTAAGGTGCTTACATTGTCTTTGTTGTCATTATGCACGAATGCATGAACCTTGCTGATGTTACTCACCATAGCTACATGCATCATGTCAACCTTCTAGGTGTATCAGCTCTCTCTGATGATGCAAGAAACTAGCCATGTCTATATTCACGCATTGTCATGTCCAATATCAATGCATCATGATGACAACAGACATGTTAAAGTGTCATATTGGGCCATCGTCTTTTAGCATTTATATACTAGAGATCTGCACCAATAATAACCATGAGCTAAGTGACAAAGGTAGTAGCAATAGGTGTATATGTTGGGTTTATTCATGCATGCAAACAGTGTAGATGTTACTACTGCTGCAGCCTGACCCAGAGTGGTCAGTGCCTGCAGTGTGGGCTCCCTATATACACAAAGAGTAGTGGAGCGCCACCAGTGGTGACAGTAGGTACTAGCCTACAAGTCTATATATGCATTGTAATAGAGGATAATCATATACAATAAATGAGATGTAGTCTGTGTTATACCCAACTATACATGTATATTAATAGTGGTCAAGTCTTCATAATATCACAAAAGAATGATGCGGCCCTAAAAGGGTTATATTAGGTAAATACTAATATCAGATAACTGCACAATTATAGCTCTTGAAGTTTCCCAATGAGCTTCTTCCTTCGAGTCAATAATCTTAAAAGTCATTAAATGTCAGGTAAAAAAGTGCAGTTTAAACTACAATCATACATAATTGATCATTTCTATGGTTGACTTTTTCCTTAGGTAAAAGATCATTTCTGATTATATCTCATGCTTTGATAATAGATTACTGAAGTTTACAGTTCATCGATATAATGAGTAGGTCTTCAGTCTCAATCTGCTCGCTGCAAAAGTCGTGCAAATGCCAATGAATTAAAGTAAAACTCAGCAATATCCCTTGTACCTAATCTTAATAGTTTTCAGAAAAGAAAATTGGAGTATCCCTTAGATAATAGCTATACAAGTCTGGCAGAAGGTTGCCCGTCCCTCTCCCTTCAAAATTCTAGAAAGATTTCCAAACTGATAGATGCAACTATTGGCTTAGTACATTTCTTGTGCTTAGCTTTTCCTGTCCCCCTCCCCTGACTAGTTATACTGCCTACCATGACATCTTGAGGTGTTTCAGAGAAGAAAGGATCCAATGTCCAATACTTGCCCCCTCCCCTATACTAAGATCTTTCAGCTTTCTGAGCAAATTATTTCAAAATGATAAGTGCATAATAACTGTTGAAAGTTTCAAGCCTATAGAGAACATTTTCTATTTATATTGCATACAAATGGTCTTTCTCCTTTACTTCCTACATTCTAGAAAGATTCCCAGGCAGAAAAGGACAACTGTGGCTTAGAATAGTTCTGGAGCTCAACCTTTCACCACCCCCTACACCCCCTCGACCCCTCCCCCCACCATCCAGTCACTCCCTACATCCCCTACACCCCCCCCCCCCACCCAGTAATGGGGCTGAGTCAGAGTGGGTTGCGAAGATTAAGTTGTGGCCTTCGTCAATAAATGAGAGGCTCATTGTTTCCCCAGTGACTTGCATCAGTTTAACCACAATGACGATTCCGGTCGCGATACATTATTTGCATGGGCCTCACGGAGTCCACGATTTTGGATGAAGTCTAAAAAGAGAACTGCTTCTTTCCAATTAAGGTAATGAGATAAGATAAATATGGGGGACAGAGAACTCATTGTAAACAGACAATCAGAAAGGGTGCTCCACATCAGTAGCACTAAGCTTCGTCTGAACACATCATTGAAAAAAAATATATTTACATTTAAAAAGAAGGAAAAAAGGAAAAAAATTAGAACAAGGAGATGTGCTTTTAAGTATGCTGCCATCCTGGTGGTTGTGTGGTTAACCATATATTTCTAAAACACACTCATATTCTGCCTCAGGGTGGGGATGCTGGGAGGTTGGTGTAACATGAAGCAGAGGTAGAGTTGACCTGAGGTGCCCCAGTCTGGGAGGGGTCTGTATGTAGACTGGCAGGGGAGGGAAGTCTGGGAGGTGGGTGTAACATGGCACAGTGCTAGAGTTGACCTGAGGTGCCCCAGTCTGGGAGGGGTCTGTATGTAGACTGACAGCTGGGAGGGGTCTGTATGTAGACTGACAGCTGGCAGGGGTCTGTATGTAGACTGACAGCTGGGAGGGGTCTGTATGTAAACTGACAGCTGTAACTGTAGATGAAGTCACATCCCATTATTGTCTCAACACATGCAGGAGGCTCCTGAACACGCCCAGACTCTATATCTCTGTCTGTCTGAACCAATACAGGACTCTATATCCCTGTCTAGCTGTCTGTCTCATAGAATTTCACATAACATCTCAGAATGGTTTTATCATTTTTAATTTTTTTTTCATTGGATTTCATCAGCTGAGAGTCAGTGGAGCTTTTCATTCACAATAAAAACCATCTGGAAACAAAAAATAACATATATAGCCAGGTTGGTACGGGATGTACGTGACCCTAGCGTACAATACAATCTTTATTACACGACCAGAAGAGAATTTTCAAACCCCCCTAATGCTTAAACAAATAGAGGATCATACTTATAACGTTAGGTCGTGTAATAATATTGCTTATTGCATCTGTAACCCTTTAAGGAGGATGTGATGCCTCAGCGTTCATGCACATTTGTTGCCATGGTTCACCACTGCAGGGTCAGCGAGTAACTTGCCAGTACAAAAAATGTACATCATTCCATCCCTGTGCAAAACTTGCAGCCCCAGGCAGCTATATGTATTATGTATCTAACAACAAATGCACCATTCATCATGAGGGGAAAAATGGCATTATGCATTAAAGCACTGAGCTGCCCATAAAGGGTTAAACTCACACAGCAACTCTTATATGAGCATTTCCCCGTCAGTGATTTTCATTATCATTGCTGCAGTTATTGGGTGATGAAAATCGACTTTAATGCTTTCAAAGTCCCTCACCAATCATGTTTGTGCTTAATACCTGCAGAAGGCAGCATAGTGCTTCAAGGTGCGATGCAATTAAACGTCATGATGTCTGAATGCAGTCCTGTCAAGTCTACTCATCATGGCTGCATTCCAACATCATGCTGACTTTCTTAGAGTGTATCAACCCAATGGCATTGGCATGATGTACAAACTCAACCTTTGGGAGTAGACCTCAAGGGTTGTATTCATACATCATTACAACAATAGGCTCAGGATATAAAGCACTGTGCAGACCTTACAGGGTGAAGGCCAGGCTCCCTGATGCCGCATCCACTGCAGTCAGACAGACACAACTCTCAGGTTTCATCACTAAAAGTCCCGTATTGATTCACTTCTTCTGCTCATTGCCTTCAGACAAAAGGTAAAACCTCCTCTGAGAGGGTTTGCTGATGGTGTATGTGTCCATAATGAACATGAAGACATCAGGTAAGGGGGTTGTAGAAGACATGTATGGATCGGTGAAATCTTAACCTTCCATGTTCATGATTATTAGTTTTGAGTGCTGGTGAGCAACCCACTGTCACTGCATTAGTGCATCATGCTAACTCTGCAGGAACATATCAGCCCCATGTGGTGTGTACGATGCATGGATGTAGCTATAGAAGGCAATGCACCAGGCTGCATTCAAGTATCATAATGACAACAGGATATAAAAGGACCTAATAGCACCTCAGAGCACTACATGAGATGAGAGTGTGTAAATCAATCAGCCCCACTAAGGCTGTACAGGGACGCCACTCAGTGCCCGTGTGTCGTTATATAAAACAAAGTGCATTATGGGTAACAGGTTGAACAAAAGGCTACTATGTCAGGTATGTTTCAGGTAACCAGCTCACAGCAATTATCCATCAATGCAGATTCCAGCCAATTCTATATTTCTGACCCTTATAAATACCCCATTGTGATTGGACAATATTAGATGGGCTAAGTATCATTGGATCTTTAATTTATTTCAGCTTTTTACTCTAGAGTATTTCTGATAAGATTTTAGAAAAATAACCAAATAACCCGTTTTTTTCATTCTATCTGAATCAGGCAACTTCCACCTGCTCTCTATTTATTAGGAGCAATTTGTCCCTCCAGATACCGTCTGCAATATTTCAAAAACCCTTTTTATCCATGAAAAGCATGGCATAGTCCCATATCTCACTTTTTCAATAATTACCTAAATTAAAAAAAAAGAATCTTGTATTGTATATTCTGTGCACTTGTCTTCATCATTGAGTTTCCTGTGATTTGATATCTCTCTTCCTCTTGTTATAATGGATGTGCTTTCTGTCCTAAGTGGTCTACATTCATTTATATCTGGGCTGTAATGCAATTGCACCTTTCATTTTTCCTTTTACCTTTAATCCTTCAAGGATGGTATTTGGCTTAAAGATTATGCCTGTCATCACGATGCAGAAATGCAGTTCCTCACCAGTGCGCTCTCAGTGAGTGGGTCACTCAATGGTAATGTGTTGGGGCATCATGCCAAACCTTTAAGGGCGTATGAACCCTGCAACATCAGCAAGATCATTTTCACAAAGTTCACAGCATTTCAAAATACTGTTCGGCCCTTAAAGCGATAACAAAGGCTCATATGTTCTTTGCACTTGTCTTCTTTATTGACTTCCTTTATTCATTGATCTCTCTGTCCCTGTTGTAAGTTGTAAGTTGAGTAAAGGGTACTGAGCCTTTCTGCATTAAGTAGTTTACATTTACATATGTCTGCACTGTAAGGGATTTTTGTCTTTCATGTTGTTATTTTTCAGCACTTTTGCTTGAATGCAACATTTGTCATCATATTTTAATAATAATTGTCCATCATACTAGCATCATGTTTGGCTTTTCTTCTTCATTGATTTACCTTGTATACATATTGATATCTTTGTTACTGTTATAGACCTTTGTGAGGTTAGTTGAACTGTATTTTTTGTTAAAATATTTTTTATTTTAGTTTCTAGTAATCTAGTAATCTAGTGGGGGTGAATATTTCACACTGCAATATTTGATATATTTGTCCTTGGAATATTTTTAGCGTTGGAATCTTTCCATCAGAGGACAACAATGAGCCACAGTTAGGCTATACTGTCATATTGATCCATCATTAGCAAGAATGAAGTGCTAGAACATATATGCATGAACTAGGTGACGACAATAGTTGGCGTATAGGTGTGTTGTTGGGTTATTCTGTAATACTACCCTTTGGCAATAAAACATAATTATATTCTTGGTTAAAATGTCTCCCTCATGACCACGGCTCCCAGAATGCAGTTCTCACTAATTGACCATGAGCACTTTGAAAGTTACAACACGATAAACTGATTTGATGGCACCCGGAACAGACTTCCAGTCGAGGCAGTATATGACCCATGTGGGGTGCACTGCAAAACCTGTAATTATTTTTCACCACCACCAATCATTCCTGTCCACAGCCCATCTTTCAGCCTCCTTGGCTGCCAACCCTCCCATCTCCCGACTCTTGTCCATGTTCAGTCATCACACCATCATCCTGTAACCTGTCTACCCCTCTGTATTGAAGGTCCATCCTCCAAGCATCCCCTCCTGGCTCTTTCTTTCCTCCATCCATCCTTCCCTTGCATTCTACATCCCTTCTTTTATCTTTATATCGTCCCTTATGTGCTTAAATACCTTCGAATGTAATATTCGATAAGGATTCTTCATTTCATTTGTCAAAAACTATACCACATGTTATTAACTTGGCAAATAAGACATCTTCAAACCTAAAAATTCCCATTCCGCTGCCTTTCACCCATTCTGCGTCTCTGCCCCTTCCACCCCCATCAGCCCCACCTTCTCCTCCCTCTCCTCCCGTGCAGAGCCTTCTGGTTGAGGTTGCAACAGTTTCATGCCCCCCCCCTCCTCTCCCCCTCACCTGGCCTGGTGGCGGTCTGCAGTCCCAGTGCGAGTGAATAATTAGTGGTTATGCCGTCAGGGGGCGCCAGGTCCATGACCCCCAATTACCTGCACAAATTGATGTCAAAACTAATACTTATCAGTTCCCATGTGGCTTTTTTCACATTTATTAGTGTTTCCCCCCCCCCCCCCTTCTTCTCCCCATGCAGCTGCCACACATTATGAGAGGGACTGGTGCTGGATAGTGAACCCCTGCTATAAGTGCATGTGTGTGGTAATGTTTTATTTTATTGTCACTATGCAGCACTTTGCACCATTAACAAGGTGGTTCCGGAGTTTAATGGAATCAACACACTTCATTGGCACATCATGCAGACGAATTGATCTTGTAGTTACTTTGTATGGTCCCCGAATTTGGTGATTTAGTGTGTGACTCACCAGTGTTGCCTGAAAGTGTCATGCCGACCCTATGGGGTCGAGAAACTCCAAAAGGGTTGTCATGATGCACCAATACAGCTCCAGTGAGTTACTCGCCAATGCTGCATTGGCACATCATGCCAATAAATGTCACCTTTCAGTTACTTTAAAGAACAAAGGTCTTTTTGTAGAAAAACAGTCTGGGAGACAAAGTACAGCGGTAAAGACTGTAGTTCTAGTAGGTGACTACAGGCTGGTGTGTTTCAGGTTACATGGTCTAAAAATCTAAGCTAGGTAGGTCAGACTTTTTTCTTCAGAGCAGACTTCCAGAAGAAGGCATCAACTCGTGGATTGACAAATCAACCAATGGCCAAAATGACCTACTTTTTTTTCAATATTGGATGAAAATTTGTAGGGTCCGCCCTCTATTTTTTTCTAGGTAGGGTCGGGTTACCTGAAACACCTGATTTTTTATTTGGCCTTAGGGGGGATCTCCACAACTACAGGGTCATTGGGAGAGGGCACTATACCTACAGGAGGCCAATTACGGCCCCTGGGATGAGGTGGCTTCTTGACAGACTGCTTTAGAACCTGTAGGCTAGGCAGAATCACCTGCTAGTTGCTGGGCAGTACCTGGCTGTCCAGAAAGGTTGTTTTGTAAAGGTGTTGAGTGAGGTATTGAGGTTATCATTGACTTCCACATTTGAATCTAACCTCGTATGCTTCTGTATATGTATATTCAATCAGTAGTATTACATGGAGCACTAGAAGGCTATTAAACAATAAAAGCTCCAATATGCATAGGGACTGTCACTACTATGGGAACAATATGGTGGGCTGTGTAATATAGCATATAAGTAATGACACTCATTTTGGGGTTTGAAGTATAGGTAAAAGAAGACAGGGGCGTCATGAAGGGCAGAACTGATTTTAATGCCTCTTGGAACACAATTCAGACTGTGGAGGAGAGTTGCAGGGATGGCAAGTGCAGGTCTGCTAGCTACATGTTGGTGTGGATATGGTCTCCACTACTCCAAGGTCAGTGAGAAGGCACCAGGCCTGACAGGGGGCATCCATGGATTTCAGGTCTCTGGAGGGAGGGAGGTGCAGGGAGTAGGTCTGCAGGTCTGGTAGGTGACTACAAGGTGGTGACTCTAGGCTTTAGTGAGAGGGCAGCAGTTCTAGGCGGAGGGGAGGGGAGGCGAGGCGAGGGGAGGCGAGGGCATAGTGAGTACCCTAAAACCTTGTGTATAGGGCGTGGCTAGTAGGCAAGTCAGATCCCCAGTGTGGTTTATAGAATGAAGACAACAGCGTGTGGCTCATATGCAACTTGCAAGATCTTTTATAAGTGTACTGAATTAGTACTAAATAAGCAATTCTCAGACCTTCTCTGTGGCTCCAAGTTAGTAGCTAATATGCAAATTGGATTTATACGTGAGGTTTAACAGTAGGGCTGCAGGTCTGGTAGGTGACTACATGGTGTCATGGAGGGGTGTTTCCCCTACTCCAGGTTATAGTGAAAGGGCAGCAGAGCCTAGAAGAGGGCAGTTGGCACCTGTGGGGTGAGGTGGCTGCTGCAGGGACTGCTGAACAACCTGGCAGTGTCCAGAACATGTATAATTAAAGCTGGGGCACCTGGTCAGGGCCAGAACCTGTGTAATTAAAGTGAGAACACCTGCTAGAGGCCTGCTGCAGCTCACATTGAAGTTACTTCAACCTTTACTTTAAGAGCCACACTGTGTAATATAACCATTGTCAGAATACTGCATTCATTATGACACCATTCATGAGTGGCAGCATAACGTTTGAGTGCACCCCGAGTGAGTTAGGCACTAGCGCTGCATATATGATGGATTTTACATTTTGAACATCTGATTCGTCAGATTTATGTCGGTGGATTTGAGCTCTTAACTGGCACAAGGTGCTTCAGGGGCAAGTGGCAGTAGTTCCTTTATGTTCTCTGTCATCATTTTTGTGCTGAGAGAGGAAATGAGAAAGGCTTCCCTCATTAGTTCTCACAGTTACTAAAAAGAAGTGAGTGCAGTTTTTCTTGATTGTTTTTTTTATAATATCATTCTAGGCTTATAAATATAAACTACAATCTCAAAGTGAAACGTCTTAAAAATTAAACCAATGAAAAAATCTTCTATATTTGCTTTTAAATACTTGTTAGTAGTATAGTATGTATCGGAACGGGACTATAGTTAAGTACTGTTTATTATTCAATCGACCTGCAGATCAGAGGCCTCCCTTTTGGCGGGAAATTCAAAAGCAGCCAATGAGAGGCCTCCCTTTTGGCGGGAAATTCAAATAGGTCACGTGACCGGAAGTGACCTACTTCCGGTCACGTGACCTTTGGGCGGGAAATTCAAATAGGTCACGTCACCGGAAGTGACCTACTTAAGAGGGTCACGTGACCACCATGTTGGCGGGAAATTCAAATAGGTCACGTGACTGGAAGTGACCTACTTAAGGGGGTCACGTGACTACTAGGTTGGCGTGAATTTCAAAATAAGTCACTTGAGATTTTTATGGATAAATAAATTTAAAAAAAGAAAAAGCAAGCTGAAAGCTTGCTAAAAAATAATTTAAAAATGCGGCTCTTTTTTTTTAGGGGGGGGAGGGGCACTCTGGGGGGCACTCTTTAAGATGCATGGGGGGGGAGGGGGGGAGGGGGGGAGGGGGGAGGGGAGGGGAAGGGTTTTTAAGAGTGAGACTCGCCTCTCTGCCCTCTCTTTTAGAGGGCAGAGAGGCGAGTCTACTGGTTCGTCTACTTACAATGAAATGTATCATGATTGCGTTTATGATGATGTGCATCTCTTGCTGGCCAGACTTTCAAGCAAATTTGCTAAAGTCCAGCCCGTTATTGAATGTCCGGCCTAGCCTGACCCTCAGTAGAACAGTCCTTGACCCATCTATTATAGTCCAGCAGCGCCTGACCCTTGTATGAGAGTAGTATTGGCGACATTGGCTGACTCTGATATTTACCTGTGTGTACGGAGAGAGGAGAGGGTTCACAGCCACAGCTCTCTTAAGGCAAAGCTTGCGCTTATAGAGCACTACTAGTGGAGGTCTGGATGAGGAGGCTATGGCGGTTGTCTTCAAAAAAAATAAAAAAATAGCCATGGCGCATGTCGATGTCGCTTAATTATGCTCATATCTCATGTCGATTTTAAGAATTGCTCATGTCACCTGTCACTATGTTTTTCAAGCTTCATGTCAAATGTCACTAGGCAACATGTCGAATGTCGATTCTAAGAAACAGGTATGTCACCATCTCGAATTTAGCGGTCCACACTGCCGCTGCTGCTGCTGCTGCTGCTGCTGCTGCTGCTGTTGCTGCTGCTGATTTGCTGTTGCTGCTGCTGTCGGTGCTGCTGCTTGTGCTGCTCGTGCAGCTGCTGCAGCTGCTGACAGCTGCTGCTGCTTGTGCTGCTCGTGCAGCTGCTGCAGTTGCTGACGATGTCACGGATGCTGTTGACAGATGCTGCTGCTTGTGCTACTCGTGCAGCTGCTGCTGCTGCTGCTGCTGCTGACGATGTCACGGATGCTGCTGACAGATGCTGCTGCTTGTGCTGCTTGTGCAGCTGCTGCAGCAGCTGCTGCTTGTGCTGCTCGTGCTGCTGCTGCTGACGATGTCACGGATGCTGCTGACAGATGCTGCTGCTTGTGCTGCACGAGACTGAGTAGCCGCTATTACTAATGCTACTAATACTAGTATGAGAAAATACATTTAGTCAGTCGATTAAATCAAGGAGGTTTTCTGACTTCAGTGGATCGTTTAGCCATCGGCCACAGGCAAAACTTGAAACCATTTTATACATGGGGCAATTGGCAGAGTCGAAACATGTTGGTACGATGGGGTCGATCATGTTCATCATCAGTTCAGGCAAAGGAAGTGTGTCGACAGCACGCGAAAACTTCATGTCCGGATGTTTCAACACAAGACCTTTTATCACACTCACACAGCTGCTTTGAAGAGTGAATCCTTGACCAAACTTGAGCTTTTCCAACACAGCTTTGGCCTCCTTCTGTGCAGTAAGGGATCTCTCTTTCGGGGTCATCGCAGTGCTGGCTAGCATGTCCTCAAAGTCTTTAACATAATGTTCCAACGGGCTACAAATGATGTACTCCAGATCATCGTCCGCATATGTCGTCTCCTCGCACCATATTGTGTCTTCTCCTGTTTCGAATTCCGTCATTTTCTGAACAATCTCCTCGTGAGTGTGTTGCATATATCGAAGCTCCTTCAAAGACCAGATAACTTGTATGCCGAAGCCTGAAAAACCTGAAGGAATTTCACCACTACAGTCAGGCCAACTATACGGAGCTAAGAAAAATAGCTCCAACAAAATTTTCTCCCTCTGTCCAAATGAAACTACTTCCGTTCCGATGAAGTTGAAGCATGCTTCTATCCATTGCTCCTTGGTGACGTCCTTCCAATGTTTCTTTACCTCACATGCATCATAGGGCACTGTTTCTCTTCCTGCTTCTAGTGGGAGTTGCTTTTTCTTTCTTGGACTCATTTGGAGAGTTTCGATGCTCTGTAGCGTCGACACTTCGATAAGAAAAGAAGCTGTAAAGGTAGAAATAACCCTCATAACATGCTGAGCGAGCGTGGAGTGGACGATGCTACGATGATGAAGGGCGGGTCGAGAAAGTGTGATGGGTGAGAGCGGCGTTTCACTCCTTATGTACCCTGTCCTAGATAATCCTCTTAAACGGCTGAAAAGACTCTCTCAGTACAGAGTCTCTACTCAATTAAGTGATCTGTTAAGTAAGTTTTCACATGCTACTTGACTACTGCAGGTGGGTTTAGACTTAAGCAGCTTAGTGCACACACGTGTCTGTTAGAAAGCTACCTGCACACCTGCCTTCCTTTTTCACTAGTATTTACCCCTTGCCGACTTATAAGGCGCCTATACACGTGTCAGCCTCCTTATATACGTCTTCTTGCTTCTAGAGCTAAGCTACTTACCGTCGTTTTCAGCTGCCGCAGGCTGACTGGCAGCTATTTAAAAGAGAATACCCGTTACCTGTATAACGGATCAGGAGGTTATGAGATTAGAGTGTGTATACAAAAAAAGCTACAGGGGGCATGTGTCTGTCTGTGAGGTAGAGACGATGTGGTAAGCGGCTCAAGTGTAAAACAAAAGCACCTCCTCTTGCCGCAGTGAGTGGCGCGGACGTCGGCTGGCTAGTTGAATAAGCGTCAGCTTAAAAGATAATCCGTCCACGGGCTGGCGCGTCACACCTGTCGTTAATCACCCCCTGTAGTCTTTGTATACGCAGGTGACCCGGTTTTATCTCTTCACCAGCTATAATCCCATATACATGTAGCGCACGTTACACTCGTTATCTCTCTTTTCATGCTGAGGGATTAGGGGTGGAAGGGTTCAGGTGAAAAGCGATTTGATTCCTCTCTGGAAGAGGGTGGGGCTCTAGGTGAAAACAAGCTTAGACCATCCAGATTAGCCGCTCTCTCGGCTATATAAAGAGCCTCAATTTTTTTTATCTCTGCCCACTTCGTCTTGTTGTACACTATCAGTCACGAGGCAGACGCTCGAAGTAGCAGATGTTTGCAGTATAGATTATACAGAGGTTACCTGCTAATAGGATTTTGTCAGAATAGGGTGAGTTGCTCTTAAAATGACCATTTTAAATGGGTTGTTAATATGGTATCTGATGTTAATGAGCTAACACCTAACATTGAGGATTATGACCTCCCAGAGGGGCGTCTCGCCAAATTCTCCGGTCTTGACTATAGGCTTAACTGTCTAAAGACTGTGGAGCACGTTTATGGGCGGTCTCCTTACTAATTTCACTTGACCAGGCCGGCAGGGTCAACTAGTCTAGGTAATTACAACCACAAGGGCGGCTACTCAACATCCAAGTGGACCTACTACTACGAGATTGTCTTTTGACCACTCTGCTGCCGCCTGCTGGTCTGGCGATTACATGCTCTAGTATAGTTCTCCGCTCTTTTCGTCAGATGGCGCCACAATAGGGTTTTTGTACATTTCCACGATACTCGCGAACATTTTAAACGCATAATGACCTATAATAAGCAACAAAGCACACTTCTAATATATTGAATATAAGAAACATGTCAACGTTGTGTATTTCTGATAGAATGAGGCAGATTCTTTGAAATATCAACTAAACTATAGCGAGATTGAAAATACTACACCATAACTAAAGCGATATAAAAGCTATATAAAGTCAGAACTTCTCACGGAACGGCATCTGCAACAGATCACTCAACCATTCGTCTTCAAATGCCACACAGGGTTCCTGTCCAACAGGACTTTGAGCCTTGACGCTTTTGAGGGAGGTTTGATCTTATGTTGCTTAACATGTGGTGTAATTAATCAACACCGCGGCCCCTCTTTAGGGGCCACACAATAAACAAAGAATAAAAAAGGGTGAGCCTTAAGTTTAAAGTGAATCTCCCAGGATTTTGGCGAGGTCGACAAAGGGGGAGGTAACAGATTTAAACTGCGGGAGACTATACGCAAACCTTGATACTCTCAGAGGGGAGCCCCATATTGCGGGCCTGTGGTCAGATCTATCACCTCCAGGGTGCAGTCTGCATGTCATAAATGACCACCACAGACATTGGGATATAATGTTAATCCTACTCCAGGGTCTCCATAATTAGCGGGGCTCGCCTTGAGATGGGAAATTCACTACAGCACTATCTGTCGTTGAAAATGGTGCTCGTGTAGAGTCGGGATGATGTACCAAAAGAGCATTTTATACACAATGATACCCTTGTACAAATGCGTATACCTAGTAGGCTGTGTCTTATCATCAAATCTAAGAGGGTGCGCTATAGTTTTATTATACTTTTATAGTCCATTTTAAAATCCGAGCTTAGCTTAGTTCATAGTCTCCTTACCAATTTTCACTTGACCAGGCTGGCAGAGCCAACTAGTCTAGGTAATTATAACCACAAGGGCGGCTACTCAAGATCCAAGTAGACCTACTACTACGAGATTGTCTTTTTGTCCCCTCTGCTGCCTAGTTATTACATCCTCCAGTCTAGCTCGCCACACCCTTTGAGCAGCTCCATTGCCTCGGTAAAAGTGTAGGGGTGTGCTTTCCACCTTCAGTCATCCATAGATTCGATCACCATCACCCCCCTTGAAATGACCTCAGCTGTTAATTAGGGCGTAAAGCAGCCCAACAACCAACCAAGTCCCTGTCAAAGATGTGAATAACGAACACGCTAGTATAGTTCCCCGCTCTTTCGTCAGATGGCGCCACAATAGGGGTTTTGTACATTCCTACGATGCTCGCGAGCATTTCAACGCATAATGAGCTATATAGGCAACAAAGCGCGCTTCTAATATATTAAAATATAAAAACAATTCAATATTGTGTATTTCTGATAGAAATGAGGCGGTTTCCTTAAATACCAACTAAACTATAGCGAGATGAAAAATACCACACCATATCTAAGGCTTTATAAAAAGCTATAGAAAGTCAGAACCTCACACGGATCAGTATTCTGTCTGCAACGGATCACCCCTGACCCACTGGTCCTCGCATGCCACACACGGCTCTGCCGTGTTTGTGCTTTGAGGTATCACCCATCAAGTGATCCATGCTGCCCAACATGAGGCGTAATTAATTACGCTGATGTTGCATAGCACAGCGGCAGCATCTAAGTAACTCTAAGGAGTTAGTCGGCCCCTCTTTAGGGGCCACACAATAAACAAAGAATACCCTGAATCTGGGACCTGCGGGCGAAGGCCCCAACTGTGAAGTCATTATTGGCCACATTGGTAATATCAATTAAAACTTTAGACAACACCCACCTTAAGTATCATTAACGGACAATATCAATAAACTTAGCATCCTCTTGGTTACCACATTTAGCACCAATTTTACAACTCACAGGGGCCACCCTTGAAAATAACACCAGCCTCACCACGCTTTTATTGCTCTGCTGATTTCTCCAATCCAAAACATTGGGTATCTAGTCAAGCTGTGAGCTCATTAGGTCAGCCCTTTGTCGGCCTCGCCGGCAAGTCCCGGATTCAGTATAGAAAGACTAAGGGGGCGGGGAGTAGGTCTTTAAGTTTAGCGCTATCTGTGTCATTAGACCATTCTTAAAAATCGACATGTGACATGAATAAAAAATTCTCAATTACTGTATAAGTAGGCGCCTCAACTCTTCCTTCAAATTCCGGCCTTGCGGGTGGTCAAATTAAAAAAAAGAAAATTCCTAGTAGTCTATGGTCCCAAGAGTCCGATTGTATCAATTACGGTGCCCCTACATTTTCCCCCTTAGTGACACTAGTGACCATGCCTTTTTCACTTAGGGTCATGTGACATGGTCATTTCTTAAAAATCGACATGCGACATGGGACACGTTCATCTCAAACCCTTAGCCTCTAGAGAGTTCAAAATAGCACTGCCGCTGTAGTCTGCCCGTTTCTGTGATCAAATATGCACCCTTCCTAATAGCACCCCCACTGGTGCATTGCATAAAAATAGCCCTCCTGACCTCATTTCTTGAGCTATAAAAAAACACAAACCCCTCATTTTAATCACAATATCATGGCAGTCAACATGAATGGAGTCATTAGTGGAGAAAGATAAGAGTCTCTGTTTTCTGTAGCCTACAATATTATGGTGACATTCTTCATGTCAAAATGTAATAAATAAATATGAGTTGTTAAAACTTGTTACCATGGGGATGTTGGTAATTGTGTTCTTGAAGACGTATGTGAAATCCAGATGTATGTGCCTCTGCCCAACAATGACCCTAGCCATTTTAAGTAAACCTGTTCTGTCTGAGTTAGAAGGGTGCCTAGGGCCAGAGCTACAGAACCCCTAACTGCTGTGAAAGTGCCCCTCTCCTGCCTAGATCACAGAAATGGGAAATATGTTCAGATGCATTCACCATGATATTTCTGGATCTAAGCAGATCTGAAAAGCTCTCATAGAGATCTATACTAATGGAACCACTATGTATTTTTTAACTCATTTTTCAAAAATGTATCAAACTCCCTACCTTAGCGCCCCTATAAATAGGGTTAAGTACCTGTCCGACTCCCCTACCACTGCTGCTGGAGGAGTACCGAGAACTACCCTCTTTTTAGAAAACCAGCCCCTTCGGGGGCCGGGATTGTGCCTATATGTGCGTGTGTGGGGTGGGTACTGAGGTAGGCCTACTCCCGGGAAACTTCCAGTCCATCTAATATGGGCGGGAAAAGATGGCAGTGGCGCCATCTAATAGGACGCACTAAAACTGCTTAGTGACGTGATGTTGCTTAGTGACGTGATGTTGCTTAGTGACGTGACCTGACATGACCTTTGACCCGTGTCAACATGGGAGCGCCGATTCGGAAGTTAAGGCTCGATTATCTAACTCATTTTAAGGATTTCTAATAAGATATTCAACAGGGAACATTAAATCAGTGTTATCTATTGGATTCTATCGTGTTTTATCGCTATTCTTCTATTGATACACTATAATAGTCCCGATTTTAGTAAAGAAAACAATGGCGGAAATTTGTGAATCTCCATGTCTCTTGTTGCTAGGTAGCTAGGTGTACGAGACTATGTATATTATATGTCAATTTTATTTAAAAATACAGATTAATTATACAATTTACTTTGATGAGTGAAAAAGAAATTAAATGGGGGACCTTCAAAATATTAATTCAATTCATACTCTTTAGGGAGTCGAGTTAGCTGGTACTTTCCTAACCGTTTCATATACTGAAAATTTTGCTTCATCTGGTACCCCAAGGGTACTCTAGGCTGGAGCAGTCATTAATTAAAAGTTTCCAACCAGCGAAGGACTAACCCATTTTTATATATAGGGTAACTAAGTAAAAATATCCTTCTTCATGTCCAGTTACATACAATGTCGATCAATTTGACACTGTAGCAGCATGTCTCCATATCTGTATGCTGCATAAATGCACAATACACGGTTCTGCACGCACTTAAACCAAGGCTAACATGGGTGACCTATATAGATGTGATACTCTCGTTTTCGGGGCTAGTAGAAATTAGGCGGCTAATATAGACGTTCCGGGTTCGAACCCTCACTAAGTTTTAGTCAAGACGTCTAGCCACAGGCGCCTTAGGCGACGAAAGCGCGTCAAGGCGTTTACAGGGTTCGAACCCGTGAGCTGCTCCTTGGGGTCACAAAAAACGCTTCAACCTTAAAATCCCATAGGAAATTTTTTTTGGGTTTTTGGACTTTAGGCCTGAATTTGGGGGTGATCCCGGGCTGATAGAAAAATAATTCTTGGACGAGCGGATAGCTCTGGATCTCTTTTTATCTAAAACAGCGAAAAATTGATTGTGGTTCCGCCGCAATTCATCCGACGAGGGGTAATCAGCCCCCCCCTCTGCCAATCATGGCAGTGAATTTAGACGGCGCGCAATCTCTCGCAGCCACCGCGGACGGACCAATTAGTCCTGTCGGCATCTTAGTATGGTTCGTGTGACCTACTTAGAGGCTCACACAGTGGGGGTGTGTCCGGCGTTCGGCGCGCTGATTGGCTACTGGTGGGAGGTGCTGTGCTGCGTCAGGAACTTTACCTATTTGGGGCGGGTGTTAAAGGCGCACTGAGTTGAGGTGCACCTTTAAGCAAGAGCGCGATCCGGTCGTCGCGTTGGTAGCCTTACTACCCGTCGCGCATTTAACTAGAGGCTTAAGTGTGACAAATGACGATTCTTTGTCGACGCGACTACTAACATCAGCAGCATCGGCAGCAGCGGTAGCAGCATCGGCAGCAGCTATAAGGTGAAAACATGTTCAGACACCGTCGGCGTGTGAGACCTGTCCAGGCATGTCCGAGCAGGTTCGAACGTGTCTGAACATGTTCCGGAGTGCAAGACGCGTGCACACACAGACCGAACAGACACACACAGACCCACACACCCACACACCCCTATGTAGTGTGGGATGTAAAAGAAACCCTTGTCTCGGTAAAAGGGCCATAGATTCGATCACCATCACCGCCCTTGAAATGACCATAGCTGTTAACTAAGGCGTAAAGCAACCCACACACCCACACACCCACACACCCACACATTTTTCTGTATGAGCCTTCAGACCTGAAGCTGCTCAGTGTACGGGACTAGGTTTTGTCATAGGCCCTACGGACGCTACTCAAGGGGGAATAAGAGAGCTGTCTCACCATGACATGGGCTGGCTGTAGTTTTTTATGTTTCGGTACCTACAACCAAACAGCCAGTACCCACCCCAGGGCTTCATGTCGCACGCGGGAAAAGTATAAAGATTTGAACGGTGGCGCCAACTGTCGGAATAGCGGGTACACTACGTCAGTAGTTCTTTTGTTCTCCGCTGAGTGACTGGGCGAAATGTAGTCGGTAGCTCTATTTTCTGTGCACTGTTCTGTTCATTTTCTACACTTAACGCTTAAATAGACCACGTGTTTGTACAAGCTAGCTGTTTTTATCAGTGCAAAAATTAAATAAGCATCGGATAGAACAATAAAAAAATGAGAAAGTAATCCAGCACTTAGTATAACGCACCAGTTTTATCATGAGACACCGAAAGTCTGGTTTTTTTTCGGGTGCATAAGACAGTCGACTGAGAGCTCCAAACCAACCAAAACGTACCAGAGGGCGATCTATCTCAGAACGTACCCGACAGGGCAGGGGCCTTCTACACCCCGGCTCTGATGAGCAAGCGAGGGCCTATTCCTCTTTTGAGGTGGGCCCAAAATTGAACAAAAGAATAAACTCAGAAAAAAGCCTTAGGATTGAAAGAGTTGTAGATACTGATTTTAACGAGGAAGTCGCATTCATTAGTTTACAAATAGCCAGTGTAAGTACGCCCATGTATAGGAGAGAGACCTTGCTTATTTCTTATAGAGTTGTAAGATAGTCACATCATGATGCACATCATCATAAACGCAATCATGATACATTTCATTGTAAGTAGACGAACCAGTAGACTCGCCTCTCTGCCCTCTAAAAGAGAGGGCAGAGAGGCGAGTCTCACTCTTAAAAACCCTTCCCCTCCCCTCCCCCCTCCCCCCCTCCCCCCCTCCCCCCCCCATGCATCTTAAAGAGTGCCCCCCAGAGTGCCCCTCCCCCCCCCTAAAAAAAAAGAGCCGCATTTTTAAATTATTTTTTAGCAAGCTTTCAGCTTGCTTTTTCTTTTTTTAAATTTATTTATCCATAAAAATCTCAAGTGACTTATTTTGAAATTCACGCCAACCTAGTAGTCACGTGACCCCCTTAAGTAGGTCACTTCCAGTCACGTGACCTATTTGAATTTCCCGCCAACATGGTGGTCACGTGACCCTCTTAAGTAGGTCACTTCCGGTCACGTGACCTATTTGAATTTCCCGCCCAAAGGTCACGTGACCGGAAGTAGGTCACTTCCGGTCACGTGACCTATTTGAATTTCCCGCCAAAAGGGAGGCCTCTCATTGGCTGCTTTTGAATTTCCCGCCAAAAGGGAGGCCTCTGATTGGCTGCAGGTCGATTGAGTAATAAACAGTACTTAACTATAGTCCCGTTCCGATACATACTATACTACTCTTGTTATATGGTTCTTTTACAAAGTTATTTAATTTAAGATCCATTACACCTTGCACTAAGTTCAGAGCATAGATAATCTCGCAATACATCCTTTTGAGGCTATTATTTTACCCTCAGGAAGGATGGGGAACATACATGTATCACCTCATAGAATGCGCAGATAGTCGCTGAAAACTTTTAGACGTCAACCAATGTATGAATAAAGACTGTATTCATAATCAGAACATCATCACAGTTGTCAGACATCTAACTAACAAAAGTTTCTGTTTGAGTATATTTCACCTTTAGAAAGTCCTGTGAGACAATACAGACAAAGCAGTGAACAGGCAGTATGTAGACATGTATTTGTGAACTAATCAAATTACTATGTAGTATGGTATTGCAGTCTCAGTATCTGAAATCTTTTTGAATTGAACTCAGTTGCTTCAAAAGATTCAACTGATATTGAAGTGACACATGCACATGAAGCCGTGTGTATATGTCTCTTGTTTTTCTTGTTATACTTTACAGTGTAAATCATTTTGTTTTTATTTCATGACAGTATCGCATCTAAAAATCTGCCGTATGCCGTATAACTTTCTCATTTCCTCCTGTTGAATTTTTTTCATTCTTCTCTCACAAAACTAAATGTGCATGGACATTATCGAGAGATAATCCTATCAGGGATTAATTATCAACAGCAATGGGGACGGAACAGATTATCTGAAAAATTGTTAATGGTGTCGTTGTTTGTTTGCACAGGAGAGTGATTGTGTTAGTTTATTAGTCTCCTGAAGGACTTGTCCCATTCTACTTAATGTCAGCTGCATTATGAAGTAAGATCCATTCAAACACTCATTTACTCACTCACTCACTCACTCACTCCACCCCTCACTTACACACAGACCCATTCATATATTCACTCACACACTCACTTACTAACTCTCATACTATCCATTTGTTCTATCCCCTACTCACTCACACACTCACTCATTCCCTCAATCCTTCACTTGCTTACTCACTCACTTATCTACCCAGTCACTCACTTAGGTACTCAATAACCAACTCACCTACTCACTCACTGACATGCTAATTAATCCAATCCCCCCCTCTCTCACCTATTCACTTACTCAGTCACTCTTTCAAACACTCACCCACCCCCCCTCCACCATCACCCACAGACTCACTCACTCACTATCTCACTCATTTACTCACTCTAATGCTTGCTAACACACTCATCCACTCCAGTATCTCTTTCACAGTTTAACTACCTGTTCCCCTCTCCTTCTTTTCTATCTTTCAGACCCTATCTGCCTCTGACCCTATTTTAAACAATTGCTCTCATTCCATTATTCTATATACCTTACTCCCTAGGCCTGTATATCTGTCTTTTCACCTGGCTGTGTGATGGCATGGCTATTAGTAGTCCCCTACCACCCAAATCCCATGCTTCAACCCTTTAAGGGTAGCATGGTGCTTTATTCCAATAGCCCCTGGATTGTAATGATGGGTACTTACCAGGCCTGCATTATGCATCATACTAATCCTTTGATAGTATGTCAGGCCTGTAGAGTCTGCACGATGCATGAATGCAGCTCTGGACAGTTGCTGCAATTATAAAGACAAATAGAATATCAAATTAAAGTGATATACAACCCTCATATGGTTAATCTCTGCAGACATCAATAAAACGTCTATACAAAATTAATCAGCCCAGATTGCCTCTAATTGAGGAGCGGATTCAGTCTGATTTTCCCGGTGCTTATTAGTATCAATCCACCCCCTCCCCCTACCACCACTCTATGCCTCTGGTAGCTTTTCATATCGAGAACCTACCCATGCTATTTTATGTCAGCCATGAATTTGAATAGACTCTCTGCAGGTGGTAGTTGAGTAGGAAGTAGTGAACCTGTTATGGTGTCTGTTATGTATAGGGTCTGAATGTTATTGCTGCCATCTTGCAGGAGATCATGTCTGGCCATTCTTTTGATGCAGTAATCAGCACATGGGGTATTTTTTACATCACTATTTTGAATATAAGAATCTGGTCATTTTGGATAGAATATTATTTAGATTCTCATTTTGATAGTTATCTTCTGAACACATTAATATCAAATGGATGTTTCCTCTTCAATATAAGAAGGCTACCCATTACTAGCATGAATAAGATACAGTAGTTTTGCATGTTTGCAACTTTATAGTCATGGCAGGCCGTATTATAAGCACCAACAAGGTCTAAGATTTTAGGTTCCAATACACTACAACCAAATTATATGACTGTAAAACCCTGCATAAAGGACCACCCTACCTATAACCCTAACTAGAACATTTTAAAATCATTTTCACCATAATATATTGTATTATCTAACCAATAAGCAGACCCCCTAGTTTGCTTATATGGAAACAAAATGCCAAAGTATATTTGTATCATAAGTGTTTTTTACAGTATATTGAATTGAAACAAATGTGATATTTATTTAATCAACACCCATGGCAGCAGTACCACTAGGACCCTTATCTATAGTTACCTTAGGACATGGCCCAGGACTAGGCCGTTATTGGACAGGAGTGCTGAGGTTGGGCACACAACTTGGTTAGAGTGTAAACTGAATAACTAGTGGTGTAGTGTTGGTATTAGTGGACGCTGTGTGATAGGACTGTGTTAGTCTGCTGTTATTGGACTCTTAGTACCGTTATAGATGTCAATATTAGCCTGCTGGATCTACTGTAAAACCTTGCATATAGGCTGGGGCTAGTAAGGAAGTCACATTGCCAGTGTGGCTTATTTGATCGGGGAAAGGTCAGGGTGCAGCTATCATGTGGGTTTTTTGATGAATACTACAAAAATAAAGTCACCATAATCAGAACCCCCGTGCTGGTTACATGATTTCTTAAAGATAGGGGTTTGGCTTATACCTGAGTTGGGCTTAAACGTGAGGTTTTACAGCAACAGCAGTCAAGGTGAAGAGTGCTCTCTGCAGAGGCAAATGGAGAATCCTTTTTGCTCAGCACTAAGATTTTGAACTAATAATTACAAGTACAGGTGAGCAGCCAAACAGAACAAATTGTTTTTAATTATTGTAATTATGATAAGCTCAGTGATTAAGAGACTTTAAAGGGTTGGATAAATTCTGTGACCGCCAAGGAGCAACTTGTAATTGAGCCAACAGAGGTGTGGAAACATTACCCACAGAGGGCAGTATTGACCTGTTACATTCATTGACGGCTCCTTACTTAACTGAGTCAACACTGTACCCTGACGGTATTCATTCTCACTAAAACTGGAGTAATGCCTGCCAATTTACACTGCTACAGTATATTGCATACCAGGAGTAAAGTAATGACCTGTTTAAAGGGGCAGGGAAGCATTGGTAATGTTTTTACCGTATATTCTTTCCTATGAACCTGACAAATCTGCACCCCTTACCGCTCTGTTTATGCTTCACAATATCCATGTTGGATAAGGTTTTAGAACAAACCCTGGTCTCAAAGATGCACCAGGAAATATCAACAAGGATAATATGAAGGTCAACATGGATAATGTGACGGAAATGTGGACACAAACCTATATCTATCTATCTATCTATCCATCTTTTCTATTTGTGTGAATCAGTGTCTATGCCACAGGAATGCAGCCGAGGAATTTATGGGGAGCATATGCACCCCAAGGCTCTGAACATCTGCACAATACATAAATTCAGCCATTGGGAGTTCAGTGCCAGAGATTCATTGAATCATGAATGCAAAGGGCATAGCAGATTATATTTGCCCCCCTTAAAGGGTTAACAACCATCCATTTAGCAAGGCTTATTGTAATCCCTTACTCTGCATCACTGACATCCATTATAACGATGGGCTTAACACTGGTGCGTCCTTTCATTTGTATTTTGTATAGGCCTACTGCTCATATGAATAGAAATAAAGCATTAAGGGTCTGATTATTATCATGATAAAGTGAATGCTTTTTTTTCATGACCAGTATCTTAACATCAAAGGGTTAATTTTAGTCATCCTGTAGAGCAAGTCTCTCAGCTTAAAAGAGTTAACTCATTTCCCTTGTATTACATGCGTTATTATGGACACAGGCATCCCTTGTCATTTCATTATAATTTCCCTTATATTACTTGCATTATTAGCCTCCCCTGTCATGGAAGGGTTAACCTGTTAGCCCCCTATATTACATGGGTAGCTGACCGGGTCATCCAAGCCTACAAATAAGGCTCATGATGAATCCCCCCGACCACCCATAGATAACGAGTCATCCCCACTCACACGTACAGCTGGCAGTTATACCCTGCTACTGTAACCCTTTAAGGACCGCATGATGTGTTAACCCTTTAAGGACTGCATACTGCATTAATCCCCCGACCACCCATAGATACAAACCCTGCCCTCGCATCCTGACCACTGTCTGTAATACTTTGCTGCTGTAACCTGCTAACCCTTTAAGGGCTGCATACTGCAGTAATCCCCCCAATCTATAAATAATGAGCCTTACCCACTTACCCGTGCAGCTGGCAGTTATATCCTGGTAACCCCTTCAAGGACCACATGCTGTGTTAACCCTCTAAAGGCCTTAATTTGTTGTCATGATGCATTCACAATAGTGAGTTAGAAAATGTGTAATACATTAAAGCAGTATGCTACCTTGCAAAGGGTCAGATTTGGCCTGCAGTTGTCACAGTATGCCTCAATTCCTTCTGTCAAAGAATCCGACGGTCATGCCTTTACTCCATTCTTTCCTTCTGTAGGCTATATCAATGGTGTGATCCATTGATTTGGTCTGCCCCCTCCCCTCCTACTAATCACCCCCCCCCCCCCCGAGTCAGTTCATTACCACCTGCCCAGTAACCAGACTACTGTAGACCCAAACACTGCACTAATTGGCAAATAAAGCTAAACCCCACAGGATTATATTGACCACTGTTTGCCCTTCCTCCATCCCTGCCTAATGCTATTTGTGCAGCTCACTGTGACTGGACACAACCCACGGAGGATGGACTCAGTATAGGGAGTAAGGAGAACCCCAGAGTGAAGGACAGGTGGAAAATACTAGAAAGTCAAGGAAGCAGAAGACAGAGGAATACCAAGAGACTTGGAAAAGGATATTGAGAGGGAGTGAAATAATCAAGAGTTGTAAACACAGACTTTGGTTAGATACACTTGCTGCTGGAGATATCATGATTTGAGCAGAACATTTCAGTACACAAGGTGAGGTGTTCTGTCTTGTACTTAAAGTCCAACATTTGACTTCACCTCCTGCTGGAGTAGCAGTGAACTGAGGACTACTTCTGGACTTATATAGTGAAGGTTTGGGTTAATGTACAAAAGATAGGAGACATTCTAAGTGTACGAAGGAGAGTGTTTAAACATTGGTTTCCTTCACTACACCAGGATTCCTGTAGTTAAGTACAACAGCTTGCTGCCTTCACCTTTCATCAACCACAAACCACCTTCCTCCCGGCTGCCTTCCTGCCGCCTCCCTCCGCAGGATGTCTCCGGGTGCAGGCGGCAACAACAGGAAGACGGAAACCTCAGACAAGAAGTGCTGAGTGTGAAACGGGCCCTGAGGAACTCTGTGTGTTTGTGGGGAGTGACAAGGAGGCTGAGTAAATAACAATCGGATCTCCCTGAAAACTCCTCCCCCCCCCCTGCCGCTGTGAAAACAGGGTGTGGGATTATTACATGGATTCAGGTGCTTCTTCTGGGGCTTTTTTACACCCCAGGGGGAAATAGCCCAGAGCTGCCCAGACTCCTGCACAAGGCTAAGGTCCTGTGACATCATAATGCAGGGCAAACCTCACAGAAGTGACTTCATTTTATCATTCTTTACCATGACTTTTTGTTCAGTTTCCCTTATCCCTACTGTGACTACCTAGCACTAGATCCTACATAGTAATGCAGGGTGCTAGAGCCTTGCACAAGCCAATGGTGGCACATAGTTTGACAGGACTCTTATCCAGGGTGTGGTAAACACCTGAGAAGTTTTCCTAGGGCTGCAAAATGTTGATGTGTGAGTGTTTTGGGGGTTCCTTTACGTGTCTGCAGAGGTTATGACCAGGCAGGCAGCTGTGACGACGGATTATGTATTATGAATGTCAGTTCGAGACTGGTAAGAAGGTAACAGGGAATTGGTGCTCAGGGGCACACATTCTGACTGAGAGTACAGTCTACAATATACCTCTCTAATGGTGGTATGCATACTACAGGGGCATCCCTCTCTGAGCAGAGTCTTAGTGATAAACTAGAACAACGGTATGAACTACATATCTAACAGCCATATACAGATAAATCTACCAGCTGCCTGTGGGTTAATAAAGCATTGAGAGCACAGAGACTACTACTGACCTTGGCACCACCTAATGTCTCATGCCAGACACTAGGTCCAGGTAGGAGGAGCAGGGGAGTAATAACAGTGGGAGTTCATCATGACGCAGAGTATTCTGCAGACATGCAGTCAAATTAAGGAGGTGAACCTGTATTGGTGCTGAGAGCGAAGTTCAGCTCTCGATTGTGTTAAGCTTGTCCCTAGCTGAAACGTGTAACTGCAGATTCCACTGGTGGCCTTCACTCTATGATACCTGAACCCACTCTGCAGCAGAGGGTGCTGTCGGATCCCCTCTCTGTGTGGTTAAAATCTCAAACAGACACTTCAAATAGTGAGTCTGAACTCAAAATCTTCATCTATGGATATAACTAATGCATAATACTATGACATTGGTTGTCAGAGTCAAACAAGTGGATCAAATGCTTATTAGTATGGACTAACTTAATTTAAATTGACAACCCATTTTGTACAACAGGGAGCATATAAAACTGTGAATGTAAGTGGTACTGAAAAATATCCCCTGTAGAACAATACGTCACAACAACCACAGACAATTACATTGAGTGACAAAACATACGGAGGAAGTATTCCTTGACAAAAGCCTCAGGATTGGCAGAGCAGGTGATTATTGTATTTTTCATCCCTCAATAATATTTCTTCTTGAAGGTGGAGCAGTAATCCTGTCAAGTTTCACATCAGCTGCAAACATTCTCCATGCCCCCGGATGAAATGACCCAAAACGCAGTCTTTGCTGTGAAAAAAGAGAAACTTGCCCGGAAGTTGGAAGACACCACATGCAGGAAGACAGTGCCCTCAGCAATCCCTAACTGAACTGCCTACCTAAGAGTAATACAGCAGAAAGTTGGGAAATAGATGACATGGGGCAGCAGTTCAATGCAAGCATTCATTTTACAGGTCTTGTTATACTTTTTGCTCATTTTGAAAGACATAAATGTCAGAGTCAAAATGCTGTTCATGCTCCACTCATATTTTGAGGTGAAACCTCTATAAAATATGCCAGTGATACTCCCATGGTATGCCCTATTGTAATGTACAACTGTACTGCTAATTTAAAGGCAATACAGCTGATAAATTTGGAGACTAACCCCTCCTTTCCCCCAGATTAGTCCTTTTTTGGTACCATGCACTGAAACTCTGAGATGAAAAAGTGACTCCTGGATGGGATTACAATGCCGTTGCGAATATTACATTCTTCAGGCATATTTGAGCAGTGTCACATTTCTACAACATGGAACTAAACATTTACAGCACTCAACGTACACATGTAATTCAATCATTAAGTTGACCAATCATTTGTGATTAACATTTTACCGTCATGGGTTCCACTGCACTACGTACCAAGCTGGGTATAGTGGACTCTGAGAGGTCTCCAGCACTACTTATGACCAACGTTAAGGCCGGCCTGGCCCTGACTCGGACCCTGAACTTCCTGGAGCGGTCAGAGAGACTGGTGTCAAACCGCATCCTGTCTGACCAACGTGTGGTCTACAAGAGACTACAGGTAGGGAGAGACACTATAATCAATACAAGTGAAAAGTTCATGACTGGCACACCTCTATGACCAGCAGAACTAAAAATAAAACGTATTAAGAACATATATCTACATAGAAATGTAATAACTTTGACCATTCCCCAAAGTAATGAACCTTATCTTCTTTAGAAGTTTCTTTTGATTAATTCCACTGATCTAGCTTACCCAGTCAGAGAGGTGAACAGGTTATAGGGTTTTGACTTGTACTAATCTGGAGGGCACACAGTGCTTAAATTCATAATTAGTAACTAAAGGAAACATTACTAGAGGCAGCCAACAAGTATCTATATTGTATATAGAATTGAGAGAATGTAATTTAGAATGTAAATTTTGTAATAATATAGAATATAGAATATAGAGCGTTAAAAGACTGCACGTTGTTTGGGTATAACTCCTCTCAATGATAAGGTTGCATGCATACTATCAAATTTTGATATCAATGTAATGGTGGTGAGTATCTCCCAAGTATGTCATTTATATATCATGCCAAACAGACATGGTTGATATATTCCTGACATGTCTAGACAAAACACCAACACAGTGCTAGGGAGTTACCCACCAGCACTGCATTGATCATACAGAGAAATTAACTTGAAATATGTTGGCACCACCCAACCCTTACAGGGATAAACGGATTAACAACCTATTGATTTAGGAACCAATAATCAATAGTTACTGCCCTCTACATACTCACCATTTGACTTACTAACACAATTACAGTGATAATGTTTGCAGTTCAATTTTCTCGGTAACTGTTGTCAGTTTTGATGATGGAATGATTTTCAGTGATGAATATCTGTCAATGTTTTACATTAAATCCAATACCGCAATGCTTGTACCTCAGCCTTAGTGACTGTTTTACATTTCCCAAAGAATATGAAACCCAATAATGTGTGGCTTGTTGAATTAGTACACCCTAGTACACCATTGTGTTTCTTAATACATGATTTTCGATAGCTTAGTTTCTATTTCATTAGGAGAGAAAAACTTGTTTTTACATGAAGTGATATTTGTTTTAGATATGGACAAAAAATCTACAAATACATTATAATTCACAGAATTCAGCCAGGGCATATTAAACAAAGCCTTAAGCTGAGTGGGATATGACCCAGCTCACCTGGAATATTGCTTGCATGTATGCATATATACAGACCTCTCATTTGCTTAGTATATTGATCGCCGTATCTAACATAATGAATAATGTTAAATGATAATGATAATAAGCCATTTTCATACTCCTTTCCCCAGGCGCGGCTGGCCCACACATACCTTGAGGATGCCCGTAGGAAGGGAGACAAGACCCGTGAGAGGGCCCTCCTTGCAGCTCGCGGTGCTCCCTCCCTTAACACAGCAGTTGGTGGTCACTCTGATGTGGACGCTGGCCTTAAGAAGGTTTTGAGACCACCCCTAACTGCTACAGTAGGGACCAGGGGGGCAGCACACATCCAGCGACCAACAAAGAGCGCCCCTTGTCGACGTAGGAGGGTTCCTGTAAATGCTGATGGAACAGTACAGGATGATGGGAGAGATAGGTACACAATAGGCAATGAGAAGGTAGAGGGAGGGAGAGGAGGAAGACAGCTCCAAAATCCTATTACTGACAACACCACTTTTGATGACACATATAGCGTCGATAGACGCCTGAGTGCAAATTTCCCACTCCGCTCCCGATTGAAGTCTGCTGCTATCCCTCGTCCCTCCATGCCTCTAACCCATCAGCAGCAAGGTCAATGGGAAACTAGGTCAGGGAGAGAGCATGAACTGGAAGTGCAACCTGTAACCAGTTCAAACAGGCGTCAACGTCCTGTAACTGCCTTTGTGAGGTCACAGCGTACTTCCCCTGCTTCTGACCTCACAGACAGTGGTGCCTCTTACGGCAGTAGGTGGAACTACTCAAAGAATGAGATGGGAGAGGAGAATAAGATGGGAAGAAGGGACGTTCATGGCACAGAAGAGGAAAGAGACAATTTGGAAAGGCAAGAATCTAATAGAAATGATCAATCCTTTCTAAAACTACTCAATTCGAGACCCAAAGCAAGAAGAGTAAAATCTGCAGTTGTTCGCAGGTATCCATCCTCAGTGGGGCAATTAGAAATAGACTTAGAAAGGAGCACTGGGTACTTGGGGGATAATGGTGAACGGGAACTTCGGAGAGTTAACAATGAGAATATATGGGCTGGGAGAGGAAGGAAAGAGAACCCTACTCAACCCTACAGCAAAGGCAGTACAGCACCTAGAGCCCCCTCAGGGGTTGAGGAGGAGGAGGGGGCTGATGGGGGTGTAGGAGGGGCAGTGATTGGCAGTGACAGTGATGGTGCGGTTAAAGTAAATGATGAGACAGAGCCGGTAACTAGCATGACAAACAGTAGGGGACGCCCGGCCTCCTCCTCCCAACACCCAACCAGGATATTACCCTCAAGTCCTGGCCCAGAGGACCCCACCCCTCCCACTCCTCCCCTTACTACTGCCTTAACCCTCACCCCACACACCACCCCACACACCACCCCTCCCAATAGCCCTTCTCCTCCCATCTGCCCCACTACAGCAGTAACCACTAGCGGAGCCTCTACGCCTACCTCAGTCCATAGCCCCAACCTGCCTGGTACTACTAGTGCAACTTCCAGCTCAAACCACTCTTTATCTGTCAGTCTATCCACTGCCTCCCCCCTGCCCCTGTCTCCACCTCATGATGTTGAAGGAGCTATAGCTGCTCCTTCCTCCCATGGCGCTCAGACCCCCGTAGTGGACGTAAAGGCTAATGGTAACGGGCCGCCTAATGCCGCAGCCTGTTCCCATAACAGCCCCATTCATATTCCAACTACCCCGTCCAGCCCCCGACCCACTCCCACTACTCCCCCTGCCTCACCAAGTCCCCACCCGACTGTCACCACTCCTACTAAACCTGCCTCACCAAGTCCCCACCCCACCTCACCCACTGCTACTATCCCTGCCTCACTAACTCCCCACTCCACTTCACCAACTCCTACTATTCCTGCCCCACCGAGCCCCAACCCCATTCCAACTCCTGTTAGCCCCCAGCCAACTCTCACTACTCCATCCACAACCAGTGCCGTCAGTGCCCACAGCCTTGACATTACGGATGATGACGAGCCAATAGACAGAGTGCGCCGTGCCCAGCCGGCTGGTGCAGATTCATGGCGATCCAGCCGTGCACGAGCGGAAACGGCCGCCATTTCCGGTTCCTCCAGCGATGTCGGCACTCATTTTACCTCAAGCAGCTCAACCACTCTGAACATGTGTCGCCAACATCCCCTGCCCCCTTCCTCAGGTAGTAGTACTTTAACCACTCCCACTGTCATCATCATCGAAGATGATGACCTCACGCAAAAGGATAACAGCGATGATGATGTAATGACAATGATGGGCCCCACCACCAGTCTGCATCGTCGTGCTACGATTGCAGCACCACCTGTAAGACGGAAGGGGAACCAGGGCTCCACCTGGCGTCCACAGAACAAACGAGCCTCGTCAGCCTCCTTCGTTGTATCAGCAAGGGGTAGGGGGGGTAGAGGGGGTAGAGGAGGTGAAGGGGGTAAAGGGGGCAGAGGGGGTCTGGCAGGGAGTAATGTGGGTAGTTCAGGTATAGCTGGGGGAGGCATTCTTTTAGGGCTGCCGTCGACGGAAAGGGAAGTGGTGCCAACGTTAGCTGACATTCATCGTCGGCACATCCGGCAGACTGACTATGAGTCGCGGGTGGCGTGGTTCTGTGAGTCGATCCGTCCTTACATCGCCACAGAGGGACAGGTTGTAGACTACTACTCAGTCAGAGCCACAGAGACTATCCAGAGATGGGTGGGGAGTGGGGCAGGGCTGAGTACTGGGAGAGCGGTAGATGGGGTGGGGGAGGGTGTTGGGAAGGGTAGGGGAGGTGGGGTGAAGGTGACCCCAGCTTGTGACAAAAACAAACAGGAAGTAGGCCTGGAGGAAGGGGAAATGAACCCTGGGTACGCCCCTGTGAGGATGAGGAGCCTGACATTGAAAAATCTAAATGTGTGAAACATTGATGATGGAGCCAGAAAGGCTAACAGTAAGATATTCCACTGATGGATTTAACTGTCAATTAAAAGTGAACCTATTACATAATCCTAATCCACTAGAATTATGGGGTGTAATCTATATTTCATTATTGGAGGAGCACAACTGTGTCTGTGTTATCATGATATGGCATCATACATCAGACATAAATGTATGCCTCATGCTTCACATTTTGATGAATGATATTTCACATACATTGAGTGGCGAACACGAACCAATAAGTGCCAACACAATGGTTAGGTTTCCTTGAAAACTGCATGATTACAGAGAAACAATAAACCAGGAAAGCAGGATGACGGTAGCAACCATTTCTACATCTGTTGTGTCAAGTTTTATTGGATGATGATATCTCAAGTAGGGATTTTCCACGTACTAGTCATGCCAGAATATCATTGACATACTGCACAGACTATTATTACATACTACATTGTATTGCCTAATGTAAAGCCATTCCTAAATGTACACATCAAGTATGATCCTACCACTACACAGCAGTAGTATCGGAACCACACATAACATTTATTGAGAGTTGAGAGTAGAATAGTCATTTGTAAATTATTGTAAATTGTCATGTCAATATGTCTATAACCGATAGAGAAAAATCATGTCTGTCAGAAACTACCCATCAATATAACTGTCTGCTGAAAGCTCATATGAACAGATGCAGTGTAAGTGAAGTAAATATGGAAATTGAGATCATCATGTATATTTGTAATTTGAATTTAGTTTAGTGTACTGGTCAACCTTCTTTCTATGCACACCTCCTTCTGAGCAGCCTCACAGATGGGATTATTCATTCTGCGAGGCTGTATGCACACTTTCATTCTCCCCATTTAAAAACACACTGTGCAGGTCTATGGCTGGGCCCAATCAGATATAGCCACTTCAATCAGTGATTACTTCATGGATTAAGGATCAGTTTTCCAATAACCATCCGATCATGAGCACCGCATGACACAAAGGCTCTAGTCATCTATGTATAACTGACCCCCTCATCTCAGGGGTTTCTGACATCATGAATACATTTTCAACTTCAAAATAAATTTCCTCACATACTCAACATTGCCGCTGTATACCTGGGTGTTGGAAAAATATGCCCTTGTAGCATCCAGAACAAATGAGAGAAATCCGGCTACAAGCTTAATCCAGAGGTGGTAATTTTGGCCGGTGAGCACAGATCATTGCATTAGCATTGCTAAATGGATTATCTCCAATGATTAATATTGATCAATGAGCAATTTAGTCAATTGGTCAAATAAGTCAAATCTCTAGTGGTGATGCAATGCCTGAGTTCCTATTTCAGTGCCACGTTTTGGGTGTTTCTCCGTGTGCAAGCCATTTTACTTCTGAATTCGGAATTTCTCTTGAGACCAGACACCCACAGAGCATAGATTGCCAGAAACAACCTAAGTTACGAGAGCAGAACCAAGAATTTGTGATATTGCTGGTGTCAGTGTAAACAAAGAGGTTGCAGGAACAAGTCCACGCTTGTTATAGATTGGCTACATTTCCTTAATATGCTATATTGTCCATAGGTAGCCCTGACAAGTACCACCAGGGCATCCCGAGGATAAAGGCAATTGACATCATATACCTTCATTAAAGGCTTAAACGTGCACACATTGCCAAAGTATTTGAACGTTTCTAAAACAGGCATGGGGCCTTCCATAAAGTATGTACGCATTTTTTCCCAGAAAATAAACCCCCCCACCCCCCATGTTGCATTATGTACGCATTAAAGGACCCCCCCCCCCCCTAAAGTACATACTCATTTGGGAAACTGATCCCCCCCTCCCCTCTCCCATTTTTCACTGAAGATAACTGGTGTACTCCTCCCCTGCAGGTGAGTTTTTTGTGCGGAGCAGGCATTATTTTTCACACACACCCGGTCAAGGGGTCAAACTGGTCCTTGCTCTCAGATGTGGATTGACCCAGTGTTGGCCCTGTGTTGGAACATTTCACAGCCATCATATTATTTCTGATGTTGGACCAGCATAAATTCTAACTACATTGGTCCAATAATGGCTGTGCAATCTCCACCAGGTGGATTCAATGTTGCCATCATATGTGAAAAATTTGATCCCTAGGGGGCCTTCCATAAGTCCATAGTGTGCTCTACATGTTTAAGGGGGCACAATAGGGTAGATCCAGGAGAACAGTTAATCATGTATATTTAAATAGAAATGTGTTAAACCTTGACATGCTAAACATGGTTATGACCATAGAAATGGTCTGCATCAAATATTTTTAGCTCATTTTCATTAGGATGGCACTAATGTATAGAAATATGGTATATTTTTTTATATTCTAACATTTTAATGGGTTTTTGATGTGTTTGCTGGGGGAGGTCTTTCTTCTTTTAGTGATATTCCAATCATTAATCTCTACAGAGCTGTTCAAAGTTACATGGTTACCAAAAAAATGGTGATTTTCTCAGATTTCCCTTAAAAAAAATCTTTTGGTAACCATGCAACTTTGAAAGGCTCTGTAGACCTTAATATTTGAAATATAGATAAAAGAAGAAAAACCTCCCTCAGCAAGCATACCAAAATCCCCTCAAAATTTAAAAAAACTAAAATCATACCATATTTCTATACAATAGTGCCATTCTAATGAAAAGGAGCTAAAAATAACGTTGTTGTTCCATAAATATTCCACAGCCATAGCAACACAAAATGATTGCAGGAATTTGATGAAGGCCTAACATATGGTCATAACCATAGATAATATGTCCAGTTTTAACACAATTCTACTGAAATATACATGATTAACTGTTCCACCTTTTTACCCTATTGTGCCCCATAAAAGGTCTGAGAAAATTCATGGATAAAATTCAATATCAAAATTGTCATTTACACCATTTTCGAATCTTTTCCAAGCATGGGCTATTAGTGGGCAAGCCAGTGGTGGGCAAATATCAAGATGCCAATATTGGGCCTTTTTTTAGACATATATTTGCCCAATCATGGCCCAATGTACATATATTTTCTAGGTATAAGTGAAATATTGCATCATAGAACAGTTTTATGCTTGCCGCCACAAAAAAAAAAGATTCAAGTCAGTTTTATACACCAAATATTATGTTTTGATTGGTATTTTTTCTGTCACAAAAAGTGAAATTGCGTACATAAAGAGTATGCTAAAATGGCTCTGGACCCCCCCCCCCCCCCCCACCCCTGTCTTCATGTACACTTTAGTATGCATTTGCCTTGATCCCCCCCCCCATCCCCCCTGGGTGCGTACATACTTTATGGAAGGCCCCCATATTGACCGATTATTCTAATTATTCAGGTCATTTATAACCATAACAAACAAAGCTTGCTCTGCCTTGCTTGATGCTTGCCTGAAGAGTGCTAGTCCCCTCCCATGTTGGAGAGTTCCACTGCTGCTTCTGGGGAGAGGCACCAGGGGGCACTGATAGTTCCTCACTAAATATGCATAACTTCTCAGGGAATGCATTCATGAGTATAGTATGTGTTCATGAGCATAGATGAAATATAACAAAGCAAACGATCTAGTGTATTCATGCATTTTATTAGAATGATAATCATATGACTCACAATTGATTGTTCATTGACAAACACAAATTATATACATTGTAAAACCACTACAGATGCCAATAAAATTTGAATTTGTCCAGAAGAAAAGTGATAGACTCACTTTGAATTGGCCCATCAAACCCATCAGTAGAGCATCATTTATACATGTACATTCAGGCTTTCTAATCTCATCAGCAAAGTATCATATTATTATTATCAGCCCTTCTAGACCAATCAGCAACTTTCCACACACTCAAATAGTTCAAATAGTTCAAGTCAGGCTCCTCATGTAGTTCGTCAAAACCTCGGCTATAAGCAAAATGTGACCTTGAAGTGAAAAATTCGGCTTGTAGAAAAAATATACAGCATATAAAATGTGGCTTATAGGCGGGGTTTTACGGTAAGTATACAACTACATGGTAACCCTCTGACCCAGACTGGGACCGTTAATTGTCATGACATCATCATTGTTGTTGTCATTGGTTTTGGTTGTCTTCATCATCTATGATGATGACAATTAAATCAAGTAATGGTGTGATACCAGAGAAAGCGGTTGGGAGGGGGCGCACAGGGTGCAGGTTTAACATGGTGAAGCTGCCTCAGGTAAAATGACTGCCAGAGGAAACAAAAAAGACCGTTACTCGGTGCAGGCTAGTTGCACATGTCACACTCTATTTGTTTGTCATCATTGGTAATGTCAAGGAGGGAGGAGGGGAGGCAAGAGGGTGAGTGGGGGTGAAGTTGGGGGCTGGGTAGGGGTGGGGTAGGGGTGACATTGTACGAGTGAGTTGGAGTGAGTAGGAGGGAAAAAGATGTGGGGTGGGGGTAAGACAGGGAGAATGACTGCGGGTGGGGGCTGGCCAGGGTAGTCGAGTATGAATGGGGCTGTTATGGGAACAGGCTGCGGCATTAGGCGGCCCGTTACCATTAGCCTTTACGTCCACTACGGGGGTCTGCACAATATGGGAGGAAGGGGAAGCCATAGCTCCTTCAATGTTATGAGGTTGGGGGCTCTGGGAGGGGGCTGGAACAGCAAACCATAGGTCCTTCAATGTAATGAGGTGGGGACAGGGGAAGGGAGGAGGTAGTGGAGGGGCTGGCAGGCATAGAGTGGTTAAGGTGGTCCTAAAGGTGTGGATGTTCCACTACTTGAATTGACAGGGGGGGCTGTGGCTATGGGTAGGGGTACGGGTATGGGAAGAGAACTGGTGGTTACTGCAGTGGTAGGGCGGGTGGGAATTATTATTAGGGGGAGGGCTATTGGGAAGGGTGGTGTGTGGGGTGGTGTGTGGGACGGGGTTTAAGGCAGTAGTGAGGGGAGGAGCTGGAGGGGTGGGGTGGTGTGGGGCAGGACTTGAGGGTAATATCCTGGTGTGGTGCTGGAAGGAGGAGGCCGGGCGTCCCCTGCTGTTTGTCATGCTAGTTACCGGCTCTGTCTCATCATTTACTTTAGCCGCACCATCACTGTCACTGCCAATCACTGCCTCTCCTACACCCCCATAATCTCCCTCCCCCTCCCCTCCTACACCCCCATCAGCCCCATCCCTCTCCCCCTCCTACACCCCCTGAGGGTGCTCCAGGTAATGCACTGCCTCTGCCGTGCTCTTCTCCACCACGTGGGCTGCTCCTGATGTGCCGCTAATGTCCTGCACTCAGATCCACTCAGATCCTTCTCTCCAAGCCTTTATCTCCTCATTGTTAACTCCCCAAACTTCCCGTTTGCCACTACCAAATACCCAGTGTTATTCTCTCAATCTATTTTTAGTTGTGTAATCAAGGATGCATCTCCATTCTTTCTCTCCTCTTCTCCTCTCCCACCTCCCGCTGGAGGCACCACTGTTTTTAAGAGGCAGAGGAAGTACATTGAGATGTCACAAAGGCAGTTAGTAGTATAGTATGTATCGGAACGGGACTATAGTTAAGTACTGTTTATTACTCAATCGACCTGCAGCCAATCAGAGGCCTCCCTTTTGGCGGGAAATTCAAAAGCAGCCAATGAGAGGCCTCCCTTTTTGCGGGAAATTCAAATAGGTCACGTGACCGGAAGTGACCTACTTCCGGTCACGTGACCTTTGGGCGGGAAATTCAAATAGGTCACGTGACCGGAAGTGACCTACTTAAGAGGGTCACGTGACCACCATGTTGGCGGGAAATTCAAATAGGTCACGTGACGGGAAGTGACCTACTTAAGGGGGTCACGTGACTACTAGGTTGGCTTTCAAAATAAGTCACTTGAGATTTTGATGGATAAATAAATTTAAAAAAAGAAAAAAAAAGCAAGCTGAAAAAGCTTGCTAAAAAATAATTTAAAAATACGGTTCTTTTTTTCTAGGAGGGGGGGAGAGGGGCACTCTGGGGGGCACTCTTTAAGATGCATGGGGGGGGGAGGGGGGGAGGGGGGGAGGGGCAGGGTTTTTTAAGAGTGAGACTCGCTTCTCTGCCCTCTCTAAAAGAGAGGGCAGAGAGGCGAGTCTACTTACAATGAAAGGTATCATGATCGCGTTTATGATGATGTGCATCATGATGTGACTATCTTACAACCCTATGAGAAATAAGCAAGACATGGGCGTACTTACACGGGCTATTTGTAAACTAATTTCTCTTGAATCTATTAACAGCTCACATTTTTTTTCTTAGATGACATCTGACAGCTGCTTGCTAGGCTAAGATATTGTTAAATAAACAACTTGGAAAGCTAATTACAGTTTTCTGGCTTGAAATATAGTCTTTCAACAGACTTTTTTTCTCATCTTACACAGAGGCAAATATCAGAGACACCCAATGGCGCTTAAACTGCTCTCAGCCAAGGGTCGGGCACTGCTGGACTATAATAGACGGGTCAAGGACCGTTCTACTGTGGGTCAGGCTAGGTCGGACATTCAATAACGCGACTTTAGCAAAACTTGCTTGAAAGTCTGACCATGCGAGATCCTTATGCCCCAGTCTGTCAATGCTGTCCAGACTTTCAAGCAAGGTTGTCAAAGACCTACCTGTCATTGAATGTCCGACTTAGCCTGCCTGACCCTCAGTAGAACGGTCCTTGACTCATCTATTATAGTCCAGCAGCGCCCGACCCTTGTATGAGAGGGGTATTGACACCATTGGCTGACTCTGATAATTCGCCTGTGTGCACGAGGGGAGGAGAGGGTTTACAGCTTGCGCTTATAGAGCACTACTAGTGGAGATTTGGATGAGGAGGCTATGACATATGATGTTTGTCTTAAAAAATAGCCATGGCGCATGTCGATGTCGCTTAATTATGCTCATATCTCATGTCGATTTTAAGAATTGCTCATGTCACCTGTCACTGTGTTTTTCAAGCTTCATGTCAAATGTCACTAGGCTTCATCTCGACTTTAGTGGTCCACACTGCTGCTGCTGCTGCTGCTGCTGTCGGTGCTGCTGCTTGTGCTGCTTGTGCTGCTCATGCAGCAGCTGCTGGCTGCTTGTGCTGCTGCTGCTGCTGCTGACAGATGCTACTGCTTGTGCTACTGCTCGTGCAGCAGCTGCCAGCAGCTGCTGAAGCAGCTGTCAGCAGCTGCTGGCTGCTTGTGCTGCTGACAAGGTCATGGGGGCTGCTGCTGACGATGTCACGGATGCTGCTGACAAATGCTACGGCTTGTGCTGCTCGTGCTGCTTGTGCTGCTGAAGTCGCTGCCAGCTGCTTGTGCTGCACGTGCAGCTGCTGCTGAAGCCGCTGCTAGATGCTGCTGCTTGTGCTGCACGAGACTGAGTAGCCGCTATTCGGCGTTTCACTCCTTATGTACCCTGTCCTAGTTAATCCTCTTAAACGGCTGAAAAGGCTCTCTCAGCACAGAGACTCTACTCAATGTAAGAGATCAGTTAAGTAAGTTTTCACATGCCACCTGACTACTGCGGGAGGGTTTAGACTTAAGCAGCTTAGTGCACACACGTGTCTGTTAGAAAAGCTACCTGCACACCTGCCTTCCTTTTTCACTAGTATTTACCCCCTGCCGACTTATAAGGCACCTATACACGCCTTCTTGCTTCTAGAGCTAAGCTGACTGGCAGCTATTTTAAAAGAGAATACTCGTTACCTGTATAACGGATAAGGGGGTTATGAGATTAGCGTGTGTATAGAAAAAAAAACAAAAAAAAAAGCTACAGGGGGCGCGTGTCTGTCTGTGAGGTAGAGACCATGTGGTAAGCGACTCAAGTGTAAAACAACAGCACCTCCTCTTGTCGCAGTGAGTGGTGTGGACGGCGGCTGGCTAGTTGAATTTAAGCGTCAGCTTGAAAGATAAGGCCAAATAAAAAAAAAGGTTTGTTTCAGGTCACCCGACCAACCCTAGCAAAACAGGGTCGACCCTACGTTTTTTTTTTAAGCAAGTTTGAAGAAAATTTCATATTTTTATACTTTTTGGGTCATTTTTAGAATTTCCACGGAGGATGGCTAGTACTTTCATGTTAAAAAAAATAAAATAAAATAAAATAAAAATCCGACCTACCGACTCCAGTCTTTCTGCCCATGTTACCTGAAACATACCTTTTTATTTTTTTTTGGCTTAATCCGTTCACGGGCTGGCGCGTCACACCTGTCGTTAATCACCCCCTGTAGTCTTTGTATACACAGGTGACTCGGCTTTATCTCTTCACCAGCTATAATCCCATATACATGTAGCGCACGTTACACTCGTTAATTCTCTTTTCATGCTGATGGATTAGGGGTGGAAGGGTTCAGGTGAAAAGCGATTTGATTCTCTCTGGAAGAGGGTTGGAGCTCTAGGTGAAAACAAGCTTAGAACATCCAGATTAGCTGCTCTCTCGGCTATATAAAGAGCTTCATTTTTTCTAATCTCTGCCCACTTCGTCTTGTTGTACACTATCAGTCACGAGGCAGACGCTGGAAGTAGCAGATGTTTGCAGTATGGTTTACACAGAGGTTACCTGCTAATAGGATTTTGTCAGAATAGGGTGAGTTGCTATTAAAATGAACATTTAAATGGGTTGTTAATATGGTATCTGATGTTAATGAGCTAACACCTAACATTGAGGATTATGACCTCCCAGAGGGGCGTCTCGCCAAATTCTCCAGTCTTGACTATAGTCTTAACTGTCTAAAGACTGTGGAGCACGTTAATGGGTGGTCTCCTTACTAATTTCACTTGACCAGGCCGGCAGGGTCAACTAGGCTAGGTAATTACAACCACAAGGGCGGCTACTCAACATGCAAGTAGACCTACTACTACGAGATTGTCTTTTGACCACTCTGCCGCCGCCTGCTAGTCTGGCGATTACATGCTCTAGTATAGTTCTCCGCTCTTTTCGTCAGATGACGCCACAATAGGGTTTTTGTACATTTCCACGATACTCGCGAACATTTTAAACGCATAATGACCTATAATAAGCAACAAAGCACACTTCTAATATATTGAATATAAGAAACATGTCAACGTTGTGTATTTCTGATAGAATGAGGCAGATTCTTTGAAATATCAACTAAACTATAGTGAGATTGAAAATACTACACCATATCTAAAGCGATATAAAAGCTATATAAAGTCAGAACCTCTGACGGATCGGTAGGATCACTCAACCATTCGTCCTCGAAAGCAACACAGGGTTCCCGTCCAACAGGACTTTGAGCCTTGACGCTTTTGAGGAGGATTGATCTCATGCTGCTTAACATGTGGTGTAATTAATCAACACCGCGGCCCCTCTTTAGGGGCCACACAATAAACAAAGAATAAAAAAGGGTAGGACTTAGGTTTAAAGTGAATCTCCCAGGATTTTGGCAAGGTCGACAAAGGAGGAGATAACAGATTAAACTGCAGGAGACTATACGCAAACCTTGATACTCTCAGAGGGGGAGCTCCATATTGCGGACCTGTGGTCAAGGTAATTACAACCACAAGGGTGGCTACTCAACATGCAAGTAGACCTACTACTACGAGATTGTCTTTTGACCACTCTGCTGCCGCCTGCTGGTCTGGCCATTACATGCTCTAGTGTAGTTCTCCGCTCTTTTCGTCAGATGACGCCACAATAGGGTTTTTGTACATTTCCACGATACTCGCGAACATTTTAAACGCATAATGACCTATAATAAGCAACAAAGCACACTTCTAATATATTGAATATAAGAAACATGTCAACGCTGTGTATTTCTGATAGAATGAGGCAGATTCTTTGAAATATCAACTAAACTATAGTGAGATTGAAAATACTACACCATATCTAAAGCGATATAAAAGCTATATAAAGTCAGAACTTCTCACGGAACGGCATCTGCAACAGATCACTCAACCAGGTGTCTTGAAATGCCACACAGGGTTCCCGTCCAACAGGACTCTGAGCCTTGTCGCTTTTGAGGAAGGTTTGATCTCATGTTGCTTAACATGTGGTGTAATTAATCAACACCGCGGCCCCTCTTTAGGGGCCACACAATAAACAAAGAATAAAAAGAGTAGACCTTAGGTTTAAAGTGAATCTCCCAGGATTTTGGCGAAGTCGACAAAGGGGTAGATAACAGATTAACCTGCAAGAGACTATACGCAAACCTTGATACTCTCAGAGGGGGAGTCCCATTTTGCGGACTTGTGGTCAGATCTATCCCTTCTAGGGGGCAGGTTGCATGTCGTAAATGTCTACTACAGACATTGGGATATATTGTTAATCTTACTCTAGGGTCTCCATAATTAGACCCTGAATCCGTTGTTAAACGGGTGTGAGGGGGTGGTAACTAATACTTATGAGATGTTAGCTTAGTTCATAGTCTCCTTACCAATTTTCACTTGACCAGGCTGGCAGAGCCAACTAGTCTAGGTAATTATAGCCACAAGGGCGGCTACTCAAGATCTAAGTAGACCTACTACTACGAGATTGTCTTTTTGGTCCTTCTGCTGCTTAGTTATTACATCCTCCAGTCTAGCTCGCCACACCCTTTGAGCAGCACCACCATTGCCTCGGTAAAAGTGTAGGGTGTGTGCTTTCCACCTTCAGGTATCCATAGATTCGATCACTATCACCCCCCTTGAAATGACTTCAGCTGTTAATTAGGGCGTAAAGCCACCAACCAAGTCCCTGTCAAAAGATGTGAATAACGAAACGCGCTAGTATAGTTCTCCGCTCTTTCGTCAGATGGTGCCACAATAGGGGTTTTGTACATTCCTACGATGCTCGCGAACATTTCAACGCATAATGAGCTACATAGGCAACAAAGCGCGCTTCTAATATATTAAAATATAAAAAACAATTCAATATTGTGTATTTCTGATAGAAATGAGGCGGTTTCCTTAAATACCAACTAAACTATAGCGAGATGAAAAATACCACACCATATCTAAGGCTTTATAAAAAACTATAGAAAGTCAGAACCTCACACGGATCAGCATTCTGTTTGCAACGGATCACCCCTGACCCACTGGTCCTCGCATGCCACACACGGCTCTGCCGTGTTTGAGCTTTGAGGTATCACCCATCAAGTGATCCATGCCGCCCAACATGAAGCGTAATTAATAGCTGCTGTTGCATAGCACAGTGGCAGCATCTAACTAACTCTAAAGAGTTAGTCGGCCCCTCTTTAGGGGCCACACAATAAACAAAGAATACCCTGAATCTGGGACCTGCGGGCGAGGGCCCCAACTGTGAAGTCATTATTGGCCACATTGGTAATATCAATTAAAACTTTAGACAACACCCACCTTAAGTATCATTAACGGACAATATCAATGAACTCAGCATCCGCCTGGTTACCACATTTAGCACCAATTTTACAACTCACAGGGGCCACACTAGCCTCACCGCGCTTTTTATTGCTCTGCTGATTTCTCCAATCCAAAACATGAGGTATCTAGTCTAGCTGTGAGCTCATTGGGCTAAACAAAAAAATAATCCGTGTTCAGGTAACATGGTCCAAAAAAAAATAGGGTAGGTCTACGTCGCCTAAGGCGACGAAAGCGCGTCAAAGCGTTTACAGGGTTCGAGCCCGTGAGCTGCTCCTTGGGGCTGCAAAAAACGCTTAGACACTGAAATCCCATAGGGAAAAAATTTTGGGTTTTTGGACTTTAGGCCTTAATTTGAGGGTGATCCCGGGCTGATAGAAAAATAATTCTTGGACGAGCGGATAGCTCTGGATCTCTTTTATCTAAAACAGCGAAAAATTGATTATGGTTTCGCCGCAATTCATCCGACGGGGGGTAATCAGCCCCCCCCTCTGCCAATCAAGGCAGTGAATCTTGGCGACCGTGCGATCACTCACGGCCACCGCGACGAACCGACAGAAGAGATCGGCATCTTAGTATGATTCGTGTGACCTACTTAGAGGCTCACACGGTGGAGGTGTGTCCGGCGTTCGGCGCGCTGATTGGCTACTGGTGGGAGGCGCTGTGCCGCGTCAAGAACTTCACCTATTTGGGGCGGCTGTTAAAGGCGCACTGAGTTGAGGTGCACCTTTAAGCAAGAGCGCGATCCGGCCTAGTCTTGCGGACCTCTGTTTAGAGAGTGTAGCAAGCGGCTATGTCGCGCTCTCCAACCACAGGCTTAACAGTGGTCCGCAAGACGCGTGCACACACAGACCGAACAGACACACACAGACCCACACACCCACACACTCCTATCAGTGAGACGTCTAGCAGATTCGGGAGAGGCGACCAGGGAGGTACTCTCGGCTAGCGGCCACTAATTGCCTGTTTAGATAAGGCACAGAAACAAGGGTGATGACAGACTACGTGTTCAAGCAGCCAACATGCCCTGACACTTGATAATGGATGTGGACCGCTAAATTCGATATGGTGACATGACCATTTCTTATAATCGACAAACGACATGAGGTCTAATGACAAGTGACATGAGGCCCAAAAAATCATAGTGACAGGTGACATGAACATTTCTTAAAATCGACATGGGATATGAACATTATTAAGTGACATTGTCATGTGACATGGTCATTTTCTAAGATCGACATTCGACATGGGGACCCCCTATCCAGAGCCCCTTGATAGATGACAGCTGTTGTGTGTAAGAAAAGTGTATGCCTCACAATCAAAAGATGATAAAAGGCTTTATCCCACTCGATGTGGGTTTTGAATCAAATATCAAGGGATCAAATATCAGATCGATATTTGACGTCGTCAAGTGATATCTGACGTTGTCAATCACTTTTACTATGTAGTCAAGGTCGTAAAAACAGAGCCCCCTGATTGGTCAACAGCATGAATGAAAGTTGCATCTCAAACTTTTAATACTCGGTATGGGGCCCCGTGGGGCTGGGACCAATATTTGCAATTTTCGGAAATACTGTCGAGAATTTCTAGATGGAAACACCTTGTCTGGGGTAATTTGACCTCTACTCTTCGATATTCAAGTAATACTCAAGCTATTCTGACTCTAAACATGAGTAAAACGGTCATTTACCAGCGTTATCGGCAGCGCCGACGGCTTGACGACGTGAGACGCGGCGCGAGGCAGCAGACCGATGATGGGGAGACCCGACAGGTAGGACAGCGGCGGTTAGCCTATAGCGACGCCTTGCTTCGTCAACTAGGTAAAGAGTTGAGCGGCTGTTGGAGAGAGTTGGGCAGTAGCTTAAAAGTCAGCGCCGCCCGTATGGATGCTCTAGTAGAGCGCAGTGTCAAGACACCGGAGGAGCTGTGTACGGCGATGTTCCGAGTGTGGTGGGGTGAAACCCCGCATCGTCATAGATGGGGCGAGCTCGGTCGCGTCTTCACCCGCATAAGACGCATGGAACTGTTGGCTCAGTGGATGGCCCTTCTCCACAGACAGGGGTTGGATTTCGAAAACCCCGACTCGCGCGCGATGCATAAGCACTTGGGCACCCTCGGCAGACGTCTGGGTAGCAGGTGGAAAGAGGTGGGGGACCATTTAAAATTGTCGCCTGAGAGGTTAGATAAGATCGCTGAAGAATGCGAATACGGAGGAAGTCCCGCTGAGTGGGCCTTCCGAGTGTTGAAAATGTGGCAAGATGAAGCTGACGGCGCCGGCGGTACGCCTTTTGAACTCCTTCGAGTGTTGACTGAGGACATGGGAAAGTTTGGCCTCGGCATCGCGATATTACTTGACTTTATCAAGCAAGAAACAACGAGAACGACGGACATGTGAATTGTTGTGTTTTATTTTCATACGTCTTCTTTATTAGTAAGTAAAAAAAAAAATATCATAACAATTAAGACGCGCGATCTCTTAAAGTGTCACTTCCTCCAGTCGCAGCTGATCGCCTCATCGCAGCACGTGATAAACAAAAAAAAAACGAAGAGACACGCTTCTTCCTCTCGAGAGGAAGAAGCGTGTCTCTCGATTGAAATCTTTTTCTTTTCTTTTTTTCTTAAAAGAGACAAACGCCCCTTAGAGTGCTCCCCCACCCCCCTAGAGTGCCCCCCTCCCCCCTCCCCCCCTCCCCCCCACCACCCGCCCCATGCATCCTAAAAGCGCCCCCCTCCCCATGCATCTTAAAGAAGCCCCCCTCCCCCCCTCCCCTCCCCTCCCCCCCTTATACACTCTAAAGAACGCTTCTACCTAGTTCAATAAGTCACTTCCAGTCGCTCGTAAAACAATAAAAAATGAAAAAAAATGAAAAAAAAACTTATATCGTAGTGTTTTTTATTAGTTTACCGAAAAAAAATAAGAGACTCGCCTCCTCCTCCAAAAAAAAAAGATATCACATTTTAAAGCCCGTGACCCCTTAAAGACGCTCATCTCTTCATTAAGTCGCGTGACGTCACTTCTTCTTCTTCTTCTTCTTCTTCTTCTTCTTCTTCTTCTTCTTCTTCCGGTCACGTGATCAATCAGGTCACTTCCGGTCACGTGATCCTCAATGAGGTCACTTCCGGTTGGCCATTAGGTCATGTGACGTCACTTCCGGTCCCCTAAGTAGGTCAGTAGGTTACCCAGAATGCACCATCCCCTAAGTAGGTCACTTCCGGTCACCCAATGGAGGCCTCTGATTGGCTTCAGGGTTACCCAGAATGCACCGCTAATCCCCTAAGTAGGTCACTTCCGGTCACGTGACCAAATGGAGGCCTCTGATTGGCTAACTAGGTCACGTGACGTCACCACTAATCCCCTAAGTAGGTCACTTCCGGTCACGTGACCAAATGGAGGCCTCTGATTGGCTGCATGTCGATTGAGTAATAAACAGTACTTAACTATAGTCCCGTTCCGATACATACTATACTACTGCAGTTACAGGACGTTGCCATCTGCTTGACCTAGTTACAGGTTGCAAGTCCAGTTCCTGCTCTCTGCCTGACCCAGTTTCCCCCGACTCTGCTGCTGAATGGCTGGAGGCGTGGAGGGACAACGGATAGTGACAGACTTCAGTTGTGGACGGAATGGGAATTTAGCACTCATCATGTCCAGGGGGGCTGGGAATGTTTGCCATTGACAAAAAAACTTGGTGGGATTGCTGCTTCTCTTTGGGGAAGAAATAAACTTTGGGTATTAAATGATACCAATAACATCTGCTCTGATGGTTTGTCTCTGAATGTTCCCTCGGTCGAGGTTTTTACTTAATGAAATTGTCGCTGCTTATTATGACGTATTGTTCTATAGGGGCAATACTTCCTGTTCAATTACAGAAGGCTTTTAAATAAGTTTTCTGAAGGTATTCACTGGAATACCTTTTCACTTAGGGTCCCGATCATGAAAATATGCCTCACATGTGAAATGGTAAATTTTACCCCTCTTAACAGATGATATGATCCCCCAGCATCCTCTCTAGTGCAGGACACATTCAGGTCTCATTGAGTGAAGGACACAGCTAGTATCTACAGCATAAGGGATCAGCTTCAGAGTTGTACAGCTTTACCACGTTAGTTTGACTCCATGTCTGCAGGGTACTTTACCTCATCATGAACTCCTACTGTTCTTACCCCCCTGCTCCTTCTACCTGTCTCCAGTGTCTGTCATGAGGCATGAGCTGGTGCCAAGGTCAGTTGTACTCTCATTTGACACCATCTTTACTGAACTCAACAAATGAGTTTTATCTACTGTGGCAGTCCCAGTAAACAAATAATGTTATACACCATTTTATACTGTTATATAACGTTATATGTCAACATTTTTTTTAAGGCTCTTTAGTATGACATAATGTTATGTAAAGTTTAAAACGTTATTTTTAGGTGAAATAAAGTTTTTTGGTTAGCAGGGGTAGGATGTGTAGTTTTGTTCCTTGAATTAGTTGCCACAAAAAAAGTTGTTGGAGAGTGAAGCCTCTGTTTTTGACTAGAGGAAAACAGATAGGTATATTGTAGACTGTGCTCTCAGTCAGAATGCGTGCCCCTGAGCACCAATTCCCTGTTACCTTCTTCCCAGTCTCCAGCTGACATTAATAATGCGTAATCCGTTGTCACAGCTGCCTGCCTGGTTGTAACCTCTGCAGACACGTAAAGCAAGGCCCAAAACACTCACACATCAACATTTTGCAGCCCAAGGAAAACTTCCCAGGTTTTTCTGTGAGGCTATTGGGGATTTCAGTCATGCCAGGTCCTACAACTGTGTTAGATAAGGACATGAGCATACCAGCACCATTTTAGACCAGTCAGTAATGGTAGGGTTCCTGGTAGTTTAGCAGCTTCCCAATTCTTTCTATTGCCCATAAACTGCCAGTTTAACCCTACATTGACAAAGTCTGAATTAGAGCAGTGTAAAATGTGCATTTTTCTAAGAGATACTTCCCTGATTGGTCATAGAGCTTGTTACTAACCAGTGTGCCATGGACTAGTGTTGTATAGAATAAGGGTCAGTTAGGTGACATAGCTTACAAAGGTAAAGATGTTTTGAACCAGCCAGTAACATGGTGCTAAGACACCAGGAAATCCTTACAGTAAGACTTTTTTTTTTTTTTTTAAAGTAATGTTTTATCAGGAGAAAACAGGTTAGGTTCCTTATATATTAGCGGTGCCTATATACTCCTGGCTCCTGAGGACCGGTTTTCTTTTATGCACAGTTTACAGGCTATTGGCGTGTACCAGACAGTTTACAGAACTCATAGTATAAAATGGATGATTTTTTGGGATGTATACGTGTAAAATGATGATACATGGTAGGGTACCATGTGGCTGGGTAGCATAGAAAATATAATTGACCTGTTTTAGTAATAGTTCACACAAGAAAATTTTACAGTCTAAGAGAGGCAAGGAATTTCTTCCTGTTTGTTTTAAACATCACAGGAGCCTAGCCTTGTTGCTGAGTCCGGGCAGGTCTTGGCTATTTGTCCCTGTTGGTGTGAAAAAGCCTCAGAAGAAACACCTGAATCCATGTTATAATTCCACACCCTGTTTTCACCGCGGTGGGGGGCGGGGTATTCACGGAGATCCAATTCTTATTTACTCAGCCTCCTTGTCACTTCCACCAAACACACAGACCCCTCAGGGCCCCTTTCACACTCAGCGCTTCTTGTCTGAGGTTTCCTTCTTCCTGCTGTTGCTGCCTGCACCCGGAGACATCCTGCGCAGGGAGGCGGCAGGAAGGCAGCCGGGGAGGGAGGTGGTTTGTGGTCGATGAAGGGGGCAATCTGTTGTACTTAAGTACAAGAATCTTGGTGTTGTGAAGGGAAATGATGCTTGAAGAATTTTATATACAGATTTTAAAAGTTTGTCTTATCCATGCTATATAAGAATAAGAGTGTCGCTGGAGGTTAATTAGACTTTGGCCTTATCCCCTGATTGTGAACAGGAAGCTTCTGATCCAATAATAAAAATAGAGGAGTTCTCGACTTAGACTTAGTTTACCTAGCACAACTATCATTGAATACTCTCTCACTGCCTCCATATCTCAACTCCTTGTTCCTCTCTTTATGTCTATGGCGTGACGATTGCTAGTTATCTACACAGCCAAAAATAGTTATCTCATCTCAAGAAAATCTGATTATTAAACTTGTCTGGGGCACAAACCACTTGTTTTAAGAAAATATATTTTTCTTAAAACAAGTGATTTGTTCACCCAGTATAATAATCTCATTTTCCTGAAATGAGATAATTATTTTTGGCTGTGTATGGGTGGTTACAGTTTTAATGCAGTATGTAGTCCTTAAAGGGTTAGCAGCTTACAATCGCAAGGTAACATAGAATTCTGTGAGGGTGAGAGGGGAGGGCTTGTTTCTATGTGTGGTTTGGGGGTTTCATGCAGTATGCAGCCCTTATAGGGTTACAGTAGGAGGCTATAACTGCTAGCTGCATGGGTGAGTGGGGAGGCTCGTTATCTATGGGTGATCGGGGGGTTTCATCATGAGCCTTATTTGTAGGCTTGGATGACCAGGTCAGCTACCCATGTAATGTAGGGGGCTAACAGGGTAACCCTTGCATGACAGGGGATGGTAGTTTGTTAAATAATAATACATGAAATACAGGGGAATTATTTTCATGTTGAGAGACTACATTAAGTATTAACAAAAAAACGATAGAAGGATTACAAATCAGCACTTTGATGCTAAAATGCTGAATGTGCAAAAAAAAGATCCGCCTCATTGTGATAATGATATGCTTTATTGTGCATATAAGCAGTATTTAAAGTACAAATCTAAGGAAGCAACAGTGTTAAGCCCATCATTATTTTGAATGTCAGTCATGCATCGTAAGGGATTACATAAAGTCCTAGCTGAATGGATTATCATTAACCCCTTAACGATGGCAAATTATTTTAGAGAAATATGTTTTGTCCTGATACACAAATGCAGTGTGTGCAAGTAGATTGGTAACTTGCTAACACTTTATTGGGTGCAGAACTGTGCAGAACTGTAACAGACCAAAGAGTTGGCATAATGCATGAATACAGCACGTTAAACACGAGGACTGCATGAGACAACCAGTCATACAGCACATTGTAGCCCAGTTTATGTTGTCTTTAAGGGGTTACACTACTTGTTGCCCCATGTCATGCGGTGCAATTTTAACCTGCAAGTTTCACACTCTAAACCTCCAAGCTCGAACCATTATCATGTAACAATGGTAAGCAAGTACAATAGTATTACCACTCTCTCTTCATGCCTTCTACGCATGCTCTAACATTGATGGTACCTTTCTTGAACATCTATCAAATCACTACCAAGGATATTGTATTATTGAAATCTACAAATGCACAATGAACTAAAAATGTCTTGAAAAAACACCAGTCATGTATTCTGTAGTGGTTTTGAGCTGAACTCATTAACCTTGTTCCAGGAGTAAGTAGCTGAGTTTAAACAAGTCAACACTGTACTCCTGATGTGCAATATACCGCAGGAGGGTACATAGACTGGGATTACTCTAGTTTTATTGAGAATGAATTTCTTCAGGGAGCAGTGTTGACTCAGTTTATTAAGGAGCCATCAGTAAGTGTAACAGCTTGGCTACCTGCAGATGTAACAGGCTAATATTGACATCCAGTGCTAAGGGTCCATAAACAACACACTAACACATTCCCCCATATCACATCCACTAATACCAACACTAGACTGCTAGTTCTTCAGTTTACACTCTAACCAAGTTGTGTGCTGAACACCAGCACTGCTGTTCAATAACAGCCCAGTTCTGGGCTGTGTCCTCCCGTAAATATAGGTGAGAGTCCTGGTGGTACTGCTGTCATGGATGCTGATTGAGTCAATGCCCCTTTGTTTTTATTCAGTTTACCTGCATTGCTTAATTTTGATAATCACTTTCACTTTAATCCAGCCATATTATTTCATGAATATTGGAACCTGGAAGCTTATATCCTGTGGCCATTTACATAAGATGGCCTAGTTATACTTGCTTCAGCAGTACGTATATCCAATATGATGGCCTGGTTCCACTACAAACTAGTGAATTTTGATTCTTATTTATTCTGATTATCAAAACTCTTTGCATATATATCCTTAGGACTGCCGGTACTTTCTGGAGGGGCACTGCCATAGCGTATTGTTTCCAATGCAAACGCAAAATGTTGGCTTTCGGGAGGCCCTTTTTACTATACACATTGGCCCGCTGTGGGAGTGCTAAGGATATAAGTTTAAAAAAACAATTTGATGTCAAAGTGTATCTAGATCAGAATTATGAAAACAGGTATTTGAAAAAGATCTGAACCAGAATGACAAAATATAACTGTTATTGTAGGAGAGAGTTTAAGTCATGTTGAACCTGTCACTGCAATAAGAATACTAGTACTAGGACATATGCCCAAGACAGTGATGCAACCATGCAACCATTATGGCTTAGAAGAATGTCCAAACGAGATCTCCTACAAGATTGGAGCAATACCATCCAGACCCTTTACTTAACAGACACCATACCAGGTTCACTGCTAGCTTCACAACCATCACATGCAGACGATCTATTCAAACGCATGGCTGTCGTAAAATATCATGAAATGGTTCTCACCATGAAAGACAACCAAGGGGGGTGGATTTGATATTATTTCGCACCAGGAAAATCAAATCAGACTGAATCCACTAACCAATTAGAGGCAATCAGATTTTATACAAATGCTTTATTGATGTCTGTCGGCATCAACCCTTTAAGGACTGCACAGTGTTTTAATGTACTATGAAATGTTTCCTCATGATGCATCGAAGCAACAAGATGGCAGCAATACCATCCTGACATTTTACATAACAGACACCATATAAGGTTCACTACTACCTACTCGACTACCATCCGCAGAGGGTCTATTCAAATCCATGGCTGACATAAAATATCAGGAGATGGTTCTCAATATGAAAGACACCCAGAGGCACAGAGTGATGGTAGTGGGAGGGGGGTGGATTTGACATTAATTAGCACCAGGAAAATCAAAATAAATCCGCTCACCAATTAGAGACAATCACGGATGATTAATTGTATATGTTAATAGATAGGATTAACATGGGTATATTGCGCAAGTGTAGAATCATTCCCTCCCCTTGTAGTTTGCCGCTGCTCCTCCAGGGGGTGCTGGTGTATGTCACTAGTGTGGCTGCTTGCCACAGGTCAACGGTAGGGTCTGGAACATATAGAGGATGGAGAGAAAAGCATTAAATAAGGTAGTTAACCATTTAGGGACGGCATATTGCCTTAAAGCATTATGTCCTTGGCCATCATGTAGTAATGGACCGAGGGCAAAATGCATTATTGCAACCCTGCCAATTAACTAGCCAGTGCCACACTTAAGCATTGTGCCAACCCTAAAGGATTGAGACATTCTCGAAGGGTCATCATCATGCACCAATGCATCTCAATCAAGTTACTTATCAGGGCTGAATTGGTGCATCATGACAATAAACCTCATATTTTAGTGACATGCAGTCCGGAAAGAGTGTAACTGTAATTGAGATAAGAAGTTGGTGACGGATGGATAAAGTGAGTGGGTGAGTCAGTGAGTAAGTGAATAAGTGAATGAGTCAGTGCATGTGTGAGTGTGTGAATAAGTGAGTTGGTGACTGAACGGGAATTGAGTGAGTGAGTAACTGAGTGGGTAAGTGAGTAAGTTAGTGAGTAAGTGAGTGAATGAGAGAGAGAAGGAGGGAGGGAGGGAGGGATTGATAGAGTGAGTTGACCAGTTGGTGAGTGAGAGAGTGAGTGAGTGAGCGGTTGTGTGAATAAATAGCTGATTGAGTGAGGAAGTGAGTGTGTGTCTGTGAGTGAGGGGTTGAGTGAGGTGAGTGAATTAGTAAGTTACTAAATGAGTGTGTGGTTGAGGGAGTGACTGAATGGGTGAGTGAGTTAGTGGATTGGGGAGTGAGTGACTTAGTGTGTGAAAGTGCCCGTGAGTGATTAGATGAATGAATTACTATAGTAGGAAGTTCAAGTGTGTTACTATAGTAAGTAAATGAATAAACTGAACATTTCTTATAATTCAGCTTACATTAAGTAGAATGGGGCAAGTCCACTGTGCAATTACCAAGAAATAATACAATCACTCTCCCATGCAAACAAACAACAGCACCATTAACGTTTTTTCAAATAATCTGTTCCGCCCCCATTCCAGTTGTTACAAGATAACTAATCCCTGATAGGATTATCTCAGGATAATGGCCATGCACATTTAGTTTTGTTAGGCGTGAATCAAAAGAAGTGGAAAGGAGGCTAATGCAATACTGTCATGAAAGAAAAAAAACCCGGAGGCTAAAGTTCTTTATATAAACACAGGCTAAAGGTCTTTGACACAGTTGTATGTATATGGCTCACTCTCACCGAATCAGTGTAACTTAAAAAGTGGCCGTACATGATTGGCGGCCATACATGATCGGAAAACAACAATATCCCCCTAAGGCCTCATTTACTCCACTATTTGAGCCATCTAACCATACCTACTGGCTGTAATGTAGTTTTGGGGAGTTTATTAGGAAAAGAAAAATCCCAAAATATTTATAGGGGCCAAAGGGGGGGAGCTCAATGTACAACCGATCATGTACGTCACATGATGTACATGATCGGCTTGGAATGTCATGTAAAATTTTCTTATTGCCCACTGCTTTACATGTCTAAGATTATACATGTTAAGACCTACATCATATGTGCACCTTGCTATGGTTAATTTATGTTTTAAATATGGTCAGAAAGGGTAATTAAGGCAGTCAATAGATAATGGGCTGATCATGTAGGTCACATGAGGTACATGATCGGTATTGAAATATCATGTAAAATTCTCTTACTAGTGGCAGCTACACATGTCTAACATCTTACGTGTCAAGACACACATCATATGTGCACCTTGATAAGGTTTACTTATGTTTAATCATTATTAGAAAGGCTAGGGAGGGCAATAATCACCAATCATGTACGTCACCAATCATGTACATCACCGATCATGTATGTCACCGATCATGTACGTCAGCGATCATGTACGGCCACCGATCATGTACGGCCACCGATCATGTACGGCCACTTTTGAGTTGCACTGGTTTGGTGAGAGTGAGCCATATGTGTATAAATGTTTCTCTGCCTAAACATTCGTCCATATAAATTTTCTTAAAGGGTTTAGATTATTTATTGACCAATAGGTATGTACACTGTGTTTGTCTCTGTCTATGGTGATGATACAAATCCATGCAAAACAGTTTATATATGCATCACAGAATAAACAAGCTATCTGTGATGTATTGATAACTAGTGTGAAAAAGGTTTTATTCAAACAGATAAAGAAAGCACTCAGCACGGCTGATAATTGTGTGATCTTTTGATTGTGTCATTGTGTCATTTAGTGATGTATGATGTGCAGTCTACAGATATTTAGTTGTGTATCGAAGAACATCGGAATGCCATTAAGTGATTGACATTATTTTCAAATGGGCGCTACGTGATAATCAAAACTGTGTAATAAGCACAATGTTAATTTAACACTGTTCAGCCATTAGGGGCAGCATAGTACTTGAGTGCACCATCCCCTTAATGGACATGATGCTTGGATGCAGTACAGGGGAGGGACATTTTTGGTGAGTGTATCATCAGTGTAGGCTCAGCACAATGCATTGATAGGCACTGACTAGGTACTTGCCAATGCTGTATCATGCATTATTTATACAATTAAAGGGATAGCACATTACAGCATTATGCAGACCTTAAAGTATTAACACTAATTACTCATATTAATTCTGCACATTCATTTTCCAACCTCAGTCTGTGTTGGTATGCACCGCCATCCCACCACCTCCTTAGCATCCTTTTCTATTTTTTATATTTATCTAATTATCAATTCCAGCCCATTTTCTGATGAATTCGCTGAATTCCCTCATTCCCACCTGTAAAAAACAGTGACCACCTTTTCCTTTATTCACAAACCAAAGCAACCACATGTCCTCCACACCACACGTACAGCACCACACCTTTCATGACAGACGTGATTAGGTGGCTGATAGGCCTAATACAGGCCTAATGCAGGCCTAATAAGGCAGAAAGTGGCCTCAGAAATGTCTTGTTTGGGACAGGAAGGAGGAGACCACTTGATTCAGTGGTCACTTTCTACAGGGACTGAAGGGTCCAGGGTGCATGATAAAGCGGATGCAACTGGTTTCCCTGAGCAGCACCTATATGCTGACACAAGCAATTCTTATGAAACATTGAAAAATGCTGGATTCAAACAAAAACTTATACAGTAAGGATTCTAGTTTTATGAGGTAAATAGTTTTTTTATAATAATAAAGTTACTATACAAACTCCAACTTCAACGTTTTACTGTCACTTGTCATTTCAAGTAAAACAATATGTGACTGCTATCTTTTAACACTACATGAAACCAAAAACAATGCAAACATGCAAGTTGAAAGTGAAAACTCCAACTTCAGTTTCTGACTGTCAACTGTCGATTCAGGAACAACAGCTTGTGACAGGTATCTTTAAGCACCGTGGGTCACTCCATGTGTCCAATAATAAGGTCAGAGGGTGCCGCATAGTGTACTGAACCCTCCTGGGTCCCTCTACCCTACTTATTGCAGCACATCACTGGTGCCTGCTGGTGTCTACAGTTGGAACCGGGTACTGCAGTCTGAAGGTATTTGCTGCACCCTCAACCTTATTTCAGTGAATATGGCACTTCTGCCGCTTATGTACACTATAAATAGTTAGTGTAGCTATACAGCAAACATATAGTAGTTTTACAATGGATTTTATAAATCTACTGTAGATTTATAAAAGAATGTACTGTCTACCTACCCTTAACTGTACACCAACAGTAGATTCTGCTGTGCATTTACACAAAATGTCAACTTCTTACAGCAGGTCTAAGCAATGACCAGGAAATGACCCTGCAAAGACTTATGAAGCCAGGGCCATTTCTCTCCATGCCTCCCTCCACATTACCCCCCACCCCTCCGACCTCCCAAGGTGTGGATGCTCAAGGCAGGTTCATTTTTGGGGGTGCCTTACTCCTCTGCTTGTTCTGCAATCCTATTGAATACACCTCCCTCTAGGCCTTTCTGGTGTGTTAGTTAAGAATACACATACAAATCTAATCTAAAATTCAGTTTACTCAGCTGCTACACTTCAGGTACCAAAGTTCTCCCGGATTTTACTAGATTATATTGTGGTTCTACTGATTGGGTGCTTTCTTTCTGTCCCAAATTTGGCACACCAGTCACATTTGCATTCTCCTGAGAATAGAGAGCTTCTCTCTCCCATGTCTGGTGCAAGTATTTAGTATACTACTTAGAAAAATCATTGGGAGATATTTTAAAACCTAAATTGCTAATACATATAGTTCTCCTTCCATTTATGATGCTTTCACAGTTGAAAAGTAAAGGCAAATGTCTGAAATGTCCGTTACAAAAATGCACTTACTATGATTTAAGAGCAGGGTCATTTTCCACAATGGCTTCATAAGCCAGGGTGAAAAATGACAACCGGTTCAAAAGTCGCTGGCATAGACATATTAAGGAGTTGCCAGCACCTGTACAGTGTAGTATCTACTCCATCCTCACAGTTGGCTCTGTGGATATGCTGCTTATGCCTCCTAGACTTGACAACCAGGCAGCACAGACCTATGACATCTTCAGTGTAAACAGCAAAGCTGCAGGTTTGAGGCAGGTTGCTGGTGTTTGCTGCATGTGACGTCTACATAATTCAGCACCAGACGTGCTACAAGTGAATTGACAGGACAGGAATGGACAAGGTTCCAGTTAGTGGACGTGTCAACCTGAATGGGGATCTTATTGGTCAACATGATGCAGCCACAGTGAGTAACTCACAAGGGCTGTATCAAGGCATTATATCAACTCCACAGAGTTGGTACCCAAGTGGACTGACCAGCACTGCTTTGATGTATCATAATGGTAAATAGACAATAGGTTTAAAGCATCATGCTGTCTTTAAAGGGTTGACATGTTAAGGGGGAACAAGGCAGTGGTTAAAGGATGTGTCAACACATGGAGACCAATATCAGCACTCTGTGTAGCATCTTTAATGGCTGCCAACGTAGGCCGTCCTGAGTGGTCAGTGAGGTGTTAGCCGCCATTAAAGACTAAGACAATACAAGTTGCTTTTTTGCTGCAGGGGGATGAAATCATTTGACCTCACTCACTCTTGAGGGATCAAAATTGTTACACGCTGCCCTCAAATATACTTTGTTCAGAAATCATCTGTATACAAATGACATGTTAGGAAGTAGAACATGTCTTGATGCTATCGGAACTGCGTGCCTCTCAATATCACGGGAGTCATTTGAAGCATCTCTACAATGCCCTTTTCTTTGACTACAATACCATACAACCATGTGCTTCTACATGAGTTGTAGCAATATAGAGTTTCATTTCTTTTGACAAGTTCACAAATATACATCTTTATAATGTGTAGGAAGTTTGTTTATGACATTGCAAGTATTGTCTCACAAGACTTTCTAAAGTGTATTTCAGTTAGAATCAACTCAAATACACACAGATGTGGGATGTCAGCCAAGTCTGTGTTTTTTTATATGAATTCACACATGGATTAAGTTCTGAAGTTTGCAGAAACTAACTAGATAGATGTGCATGCCTTTAAATGTTGCACATTGCCTCTCCTTTCTGAAAGTATTAAAATGGTCTCAAGAATATCATTTGAGAGATCAGCTATACTAGGACAACTTAGTGGCATATTTTATGAACTGATACATAAATAAGTCAAAAAAATTTGTAGAAAAGTTCGAAAGCAAAGACCTGATTATGTTTTTTTACTGGTTGAATCATGAAGAATTTTCATTGAAGGTTGAAGATCTCTTGTCAGGAAAGAAATTAGTACAAAAAAAAAGAGAATTGAGAGAAATTGCATTCCCTTCTCTTTTGTAGCTGCAACACCTAATTAGTAACAATCTATTGGGGAGAGTGGTCTAACTTCCTCTCTCAGCACAGACATAATAAAAGAGATTATGAAGAAGCTACTGCCGCTTCTCCTCTGAAGCATCTTTTTCCAGATAGCCCTTTCAGGACAGCATGATGCCTCATAGCTTTTTTCTCTAGTTGACACATCAATGCAGCCCTTGCAAGTTTGTGTGATGCACCAGTGACTCACTCTAACATGTATATCAAACTGTATAGGGTCAGCATGATGCATGAATGCAGCATTACTGCGCATTATGCCGAAAGAGCAGAGTGCAATAAAACACTATACTGCCTCTGGGGGTAAGATTTCACCCTTAGTGGACTTAACCAGAAGAAAGTATGTAATTTCTGGCATCTAGCATCATGTCAACAAGGGCCCAAGATGATTGCACTATGCATGATGATGATGTTTATATATATATCACATTAAAGTACTATGCAGCACCTTACAGACTAAAAGTAACTTCAGTGTGAGCTGCAGCAGGCCTCTACCGGGTGTTCCCACTTTGATTACACAGGTTCTGGCCCCTACCAGGTGCTCCAGCTTTAATTATACATGTTCTGGACACTGCCGCGGTCCCTGCTGCAGCCACCTCACCCCAGGGCTGCCAATTGCCCTCCTGCAGTGGCTGCTGCCCTCTTACTAACCCTGGTGGCCTCCCTCGAATCCTACAGTAGTGGAGATACCTACCAGCACTTTCTCCTCCAGACCACCATCCACCCCCAACCGTTTAAAGCCATGGAGACTGTGGAGCAGCCAGTTGGTGTGAATTCCCCTCCTGTGAGGTCTGCTGCCCTCTCACTACAACCCTGGTCTCAGCCTTCATAGGGCCAATAGTGAACCACTCCTGTTGCCCTCCTGAAGGCCTAGTGCCCTCTCACCAGTTGTGGAGATACCTCAAATACCTCAGCATGAGTGGAGATCCAAAAACCAGTATCAAGGCCACACCACTTGTGCTTGTATATGAGGTTGTACATTACTGAGCCACTTTTAAATTGGTAACAATTTTAAATTGGGGAAAACAATGTTACTTGGAAACAACATTATGTAAGAGGTCATTTTGCATAAGGGACGATTTTGAATCAGAGAAAACTTTGATTCAGAGTATATTTTGCATCCATTTGAATTAATGCACCAAAATAAAACCCTTTACCGCAATGTTACCATACAAATGTCACTTGGTGATTGTCCCAATGTGACCAGACAAATGTTACTTGGTGATCTGATACAGTCACTACGGCCACCCCTCTATAGCGGCCACCCCATCATTACGGCCAAATTTTGAAAGTCCCAAACGTTTTTCCCTTTATTTTAATGTAAAAAACTCCCCCTATAGCGGCCACCTCGCCCTGCGGCCACTGATTTTTCAGTCCCAAATGAAGAGTTACTCCCTCTAATGGGGCCATCTGTAACATAATTCAGTGACACCTTCACACAGAAAAGAAGTAGAATCACAGTGACTCCCAATGTGATCACTAAGGTAACTCTCTCCAGGACTCTAACGTCACTCCTTAACATTAGCAGGACTCTAAAATAACTCTATGATGACTCTGTTCTAAGACTCCCTAATGATTGGGAGTCACTTTAGAGTTGTTGGGAGAGTTACCTCAGTGATCGGGGCTGGACTCCCATTTGAGAGTTACAGTGATCCTACTACTTCTCTGTGCGTTGACTGCGTATTTCCGTTTATTTTGTCACTGAGAGCAAGCCAGGGTGGGGTAGGGGGGGGGAGGCTGAGGGGGGGGGGGGGTATAGCTTCAACACTTCGCTCTCCCACCTGCAGCCCCCCCCCCCCCCCTCACCCAGCCCTCCTCCCTCAACCCGAGGTGGGTACAGACCATTGTACAACAAGCGAGACCCCCCCACAACATATGACACGTCCCGCTCATGCAGCTCGTGTTCTGCTTGAATGACTGAGAGGTGACCGGGAGGGGGGGGGGTACACAGCAAAGGGGACGGAGCCCTGTTGGTACGGGAGTCCGAGACTGCTCCCCCCCTCACCTCCCAGTCATTTAAGCAGAACATTCATGATGAACCAAGGCGAGTAACTCACCAGTGCTGCATTAGTGCATCATGCCGACCCTTTGCGAGTGTCTCAACCCCATAGGCTCGGCATGATGCATCATGCCGACTAAGGGCATAGTGATTTAATATATCATGCCGTCCTTAAATGGTTAATATTATACTTGATTTGTCGATGTAGGCCCTATACAACTTGTTTCCACACTACTCCTGGGCATGTTGTTATTAACACCTCTATCTCTAAGCGGCCATTTTTGGATAGTCCCAATGGTGTCCGGATTAGAGGGAGTTGACTGTATATGTTTTTTTTAGTGCCTGTACAAATATGCGAATAACAAAATAACAGTTACCATACAAATGTACTTCTAGCTGCAGGTCATCGTCAAAACTGTCCTATTCATATAGCGGGGAACCTGCAGGAACATAAGGTGTGGGGGGGGGGGGTGGGGAGTGTAGCAGAAATAATAACACTAAGAAATTAGAAAAAAAGCCACATGGGAACTGATAAATATTAGTTTTGACATCAATTTGTGCAGGTAATTGGGGGTCATGGACCTGGCGCCCCCTGACGGCACAACCACTAATTATTCACTGGCACTGGGACTGCAGACCTCCACCAGGCCAGGGGGAAGAGGGAGGGGGACCGGGACGGGGGGATTGTGCACACATCAGGCTACAGTGAAGGGGGGGGGGGGATTAGAGGGGAGGGGATGGACTGGAATGAGCTAAATGTGGTACCTGGAAATGTAGGAAGTGAGATAAGGGTTGGAGGGGGGATGGAAAGATGGTATGGTTGGTGGAGGGGAGGTTGGATGGGTGATTGGCTGTGGACAGGAATGATTGGTGGTGGTGTGCTGTTTCTGTAAAAGTGTAAAATAATTGCAGCTTCTGCAGTGTACCCTGCAGGGGTTATATACTGCCTCGACTGGATGTCTGTTCCGGGTGCCATCAAATCAGTTTATTGCGACGTAACTTCCAGCATGCGCATTTAGTGAGAAGTGCATTGGGGGAGCCGTCATGATTAACCATTAACACCTTTTCTTGCCATACATTTTAACAAAAAGGAAATAAAGTATATACATATATATATATGTTGTATACAACACAGATTATGAATGCTCTTGTTTAGGCTGATATTTATTGAGAAGACCTTTCCCGATATTTATTGAGAAGACCTTTCCATGGTTTAACCTGAAAATAGACCTAAGTCTCTTTCAGGATATCACTTTAAAAAAAAGTTCCTCTGGGGTCTGTTTTTGGCTATATGCCTTTCTGCCTGACAATTTCAGATTATGCATAACATAATTGGTACATTATGCACAAAAGTGAGTAAAGAAGAGTTGGTGTATCATGTCATCCTTGAGTGGTTGAAAAGCTGTTCAATCATGCCAGTCTATGCATGCATCATGACAAGTAGTGCTGCTTTGGCAGAAAAGGTTTGAGAAAAAGGTTTAAAATCTGTAAATACATAAAGTTAAAAAATGAGAAGATATAGATTGAGAACAGAAAGGCACAGTTCTATATATGTAACTAATAGCAACACATATCAATTTACAATTGAGATGCTTGAATGCAGCCCTTGTGAATAACAAGGCCTGCATGATACACCAACATCTTTACCAGCATTAAAAGTTCATTATGATGACAAATGTTTCTCTGAGGCAATGCGGTTGATAAGTAAAACAAATATATCCCTTACCGTGCAGAAATAGATAAATGTAGACCACTTACTGCAGAAAAGCACAGCCCCTTTACTCAGCTTACAGAAGGTATAAAGACATCAATGAACAAAAAAAGTCAATATGTAAGACAAGTGCATAGAATAGAAAAAGCTTTCTTGCACTTCAGATGCTGACTTAAAAAGGAAAATAAAGGTTTGTTTCAGGTAATGGAATGCTGGTACTCCACTACCGGTATGCAATTTGCAATCAGGGCTCTTCTTACGAAAGCTGATGTAAACTTTATCTAAAGTTCCCCTACAGGTAATTTTGTCTTTATTCAATTTAGCATTGATTCAATGAAAAATTATTTAGTTTAGTCCAAGCATATCTCTATATATTAAATCAGTGTGCACATGAAATCTTTAAAAAAATGTGTTCTGAGTTTTTGCAAATTACATTCAGCAGGTAAATCCAATGGTTCCAGAAATTGATTGCAAACAGTCTAAAGGCATTGATCTTGAATCAGAGATGATTGCAATGGCAGCAGATTTCCCAAATTTTTGAATTGGTACTGTTGGCAAAAGCTGGTAGCTGAAACAGGCTTTTGTTCATCTGGTTACTTATAACACACTTTGTATGATGAAACAACATCCGGGCACTTAGAGGCTGCGCTTTACCGTCTTAATGCTGCTTATTGATTCAGTTTGGTACACAGCAGGTTGAGTCCTAATACTGAAAGGAGCAACGTTCCTCTATTGAGGGACGTCCCTCATAGTGTATATATTGATTGAGGGACACCCTCAATGGAGGTATGGTTATAAGGATTTAAGGGCCGTTACTCCATTAGCGGACAGCCTGATTGGCCCTTATCAGCAGTGGTCATGGTCTGATGATAATGACACCAGGCCCAATACACATACAGGGCAACGGTCATGTTGTACTGCAGCCTGTCTTTCAAAGATTAAACAAAGTTTATATTTAATTTCTCAGAAATGTAGGGACTTAAAAGAATAGTCTCAAAGTACATTTTTAGATATTTAACACCCTTTATAAAATTGGTAATGTCAACTTGATTAGATGTGAAACTAACTTAGCAAATGGATTTATTTAAGACAAGACAACACGCTTCTCTAGGTTGTTAATAACATTTATTCAATTAAGTAAGGTAGTAGATGCTCAATTTAAATTTTAGAAGCACTAGTTGTAAGACAAAATCAAATTCTTTGCAAACGTGCTATCAATTAAAATGAATTTTGAAATATAAACATAGTAATTTGAAATTTAAAAATCCAGGGATTGGTTGATGGACATTGCCTAATCGAGGTATGGGGTTCCTAGGAGGTACATCCTGCATTAAAGGGAAGTCTCAAACCTGCATAGTGTTGTATTGCATTGTGCATCATGGTACTTAAATGCATGCCCTGTGGGTAGCTCACCAGCTCTGCAATCACGCATCTCGCAGATCATACGGGTTTGACATATTCCTTAAGAGTTAATGTCATGGCTGCTTCTCTCCATAGGTTTTTGGTGAAACACAATAACAAATAACACATAAAAGCTTACATATCATTCTGTCCTTACAGAGTTAAGATTTATACGGATCCATACACATCTTCTACAACCACCCTATCTGATTTCCTCAAGTTAATTATGGACACATATACAGTCAGCAAACCCTCTCACAGGAGGTTTTACCTTTTGTCTGAAGGCAATGAGCAGAAGAAGTGAATCAATACGTGATTTTTAGTGATGAGACCTGAGAGTTGTGTCTGTATTACTGCATTGGATGCGGCATCAGGGAGCCTGGCCTGCAGGGGTGTTAACCCTCTGAGGGCTGCAGAGTGCTTTAATGCCCTAAACATATTGTTGTGGTGATGTGTGAATACAACCCTTGGGAGTCTATTGCCAAAGGTTGAGTTTATACATCATCCCAACGCTATGGCATTGATACACTGTAAGACAGTTAGCATGATGTTGGAATGCAGCCATAATGAGTAGACTTGCCAGGGCTGCATTCAGGCTTCATGACCATAAATTGCATCACACCGTGAAGCACTATACTGCCCTTGAAGGTATGGAGCACAAACACGATTGGCGGGGGACTTTGAAAGCATTAAAGTGGATTTTCATCATCCAATAACTGCAGCAATAATAATTATCATCACTGACAGGGAAATGCTAATACAAGTGGTTGCTGTGTGAGCTTAACCCTTCAGGGGCAGCACAGTGTTTAAATGCATTGTTTGTCTTCATAACAACTTGACGGGAGGACCAGAAAAATTGCACCCCTTTTGGCGAAAAAACTGTGCATTACTATAGGTAAAAGGGTGGGCCGCGCTCAATTTCAACCTGCCTGGGGGAGGACTGAAAAAATGTTGACCCCCTCATGCGGGGGGACCAAAAACATTCAGCCCCCTACAAAAATCCACTTACCTCCCCCCTGTTGTCAAAAAATGACCACTCCCTAAACCTTATTTAAAGACCATTGTAAAGACATTTTGGACAATTTCCTTCAAACACTGCTCTGAAATGCAGGACTCCGTGAGACGCATGGAAATAATGTATGGCAACAGGAATTGTCATTGTGGTAAAACTGATGCGAGTTGCCAGGGAAACAATTACTCTCTCATTTATTGACGAAGGCCACAACTTAATCTTGAGAACCCACTCTGACTCAGCCCCATTACTGGTGGGGGTGTAGGGGGGATGAACGGTTAAGCTTCAGAATTGTTCTAAGCCGACGGTTGTCCTCTTCAGCATGGGAATCTTTATAGAATGTTGGAAGTGAGAGGGAAGGACCATGTGGGCAATGCAATACAAAGTAACAGCAAACCTGCTAGCTAGTAAGAGCTATGGGCTTTAGACTTCCAACAGTTATTGTCCATTCATTGTTTTGAGAAATACTGCTCAGAAAATACTTTTATATCTAATGCTAGGCTGTAAGCTAACAGGATAGGACAGGGGCAATTAAGAATAAATAGCAAACTTTAGTGAGAAATGATCTGTTATCTGAGGTAAAGGTCAACCTGGGAAATTATCCATTATTCATAGTCGTGGTTTTTATCCCCTTTTTATCCCCTTTCTTATCTGACATTAAATGACTTTTAGGATAATTAACTTTAAGTAACGGGCTCATTCGGAAACTTCAAGAAGTGTAAGTGTGCAATTTTCTAATATTGGTAATTACTTACTTTAAGGGCAGCATAGTTCTCATGCAGTTAAGGCAAGTACTGGGATTAACCCGTTAAGGATGGCATGATACCTTAATGGGCCATGCCTTTGGTTGTCATGATGCATGAATGAAGCCATGGTGAGTAACAATACAGTGATGCATTCAAGCATTATTCCGACCCTATGGAGTTGAGACACTCCCGGCGGGATGCACCAATGAAGCACCAGTGAGTTACTTGTCAGGGCAGTATTTGTGCATCACGATGGCATCTTTTAGTGACTGCCATCATTAAAGGGTTATCATTAATTGAGACAGAGGTCATGTTTTGGTGGAGGAGGCAGTTAGCACAATGACTGAGGCAGAGACACCTGGAGGCTGAAGGTGGCCACGCACCGGGAGTAAGGTTTTTATTTCATTTATTGACATTAAACCTTTAAGTGCTGCATGATACTGTGGCCTTGGTTGGCATAAAACATCAGCTATGGTGAGTAACTGGCAAGTGCTGCATTCAAGCCTTGTGCAAACCCTTCAGAATGATACTCTCCCAAGGGGTCAGGGTGATACACAAAAGCAGAGCTGGCAAGTTACTCACTAGCGCTGCATCCATGTATCATCATGACTGAGGGGCAATGCATCAAAGCACTACACAGGCCTAAAAGAGCTACTTGACATTTAACCACTTTTCCACTCTATTTACCAATGCTCCTGTAGCTGACATTAACGTGTCATCTTTTTGAAGTCTCATAATTGATGAGACAATTGATGCGTCATGCACAGCCTTAATTAAGAAATTCCGGCATTTAATTTTGAGTTTTTTTCTGACCTATCCCTTTAAAGTGCAGTTTAATTTTGAACTGTAGAAACCACTGATATTCAAGAGCACCATGAATCTATCCCATACTTTTACCAGAAAAAACACATTTCACTTCCCACTTGTTTGCTTTTAGCGAGTACAGCCATGGTTTTCCTTCCGCCCACATCTAGGACCTTTAAAGGCGGCAAAGTGCTTTAATGTAACATTTGTCATCATGATGCATTCAGGCAGCCCTGGAAAATTGTGATTGTTGCATTCATACATCATGAAGACACTATTGGGCTTATGAACTCCTGTGAGGTTGTCATGATGCCAGCCCTAGCCAACAGGCTCAACTGGGCTTGATTCATGGGTATCAATGACAAAGGCCATAATGCATTAAAACACTATACAGCCCTTAAAGAGATTTATTGAAATATGAAACATGTCAATTTACTTTGGATGAGAGGAGGCTAGATAATGTTGTTTTATATGAAGTGTCTGCATCAGAATATGAATGTTATTATTGCCTTTATCATGAAAAACAGAACTCCCACTGAGCAAATTGATGTGGACTAATCAAAGTCCCTGAAAACATTTAGACAAAAGATGAATACATTCTAACATATATAAGTGAAATTAACAAACAGCTACTTTTTATGTGATTTCCATGGTTTAAGTCAAAAGTGAATTTGAATGTGCAGTAAACCCCACAGGTCTCATGTATTAGCATTATGTAATAGGTTCACTTTATTGTGAGCCTTTCTAACCCCATCATCAATGTTTCACACTTTTAGATTTTTCAACGGCAAGCTCCTCATGCTCACAGGGGCGTACCCAGGGTTCATTTCCGCTTCCTCCAGGCCTACTTCCTGTTTGTTTTTGTCACAAGCTGGGGTCACCTTCACCCCACCTCCCCTACCCTTCCCAACACCCTCCCCCACCCCATCTACCCCTCTCCAAGTACTCAGCCCTGCCCCACTCCCCACTCCTCCCTGGCTGGTCTCTGTGGCTCTGACTGAGAAGTAGTAGTCAACAACCTGTCCCTCAGTGGCATTGTAAGGACGGATCGACTCACAGAATTGCGCCACCCGCAACTCAAAGTCAGTCTGCCGGATGTGCCGACGATGAATGTCAGCGAAAGTTGGCACCTCTTCCCCTTCCGTCATCGACGGCAGTCCAAAAAGAATGCCTCCCCCAGCTCTACTGACACTACCTGCATTACTCCCTGCCATGCCCCCTCTGCCCTCTCTAGCCCCTCTACCTCCTCTACCCCCTCTACCTCCTCTATCCCTTGCTGATACAGTGACAGAGACTGAGGAGGCTCGTTTGTTATGTGGGCGCCAGGTGGAGGGCTGGTTCCCCTTCCGTCTTACAGGTGGCGCTGCAATGGTAGCCCTACGAAGCAGACTGGTGGTGGGGCCTGTCATTGTCATTACATCATCATCGCTATCATCCTTTTGGGTGAAGTCATCATCTTTGATGATGATGACAGTGGGAGTCGTTAAGGTACTACTACCTGAGGAAGGGGGCGGGGGAGGTTGGCGACACGGAGGGTATGGCATGTTCAGAGTGGTTGAGCTGCTCGAGGTAAAATGAGTGCAGACATTGCTGGAAGAACCGGAAATGGAGGCCGTTTCCGCTCTTGCACGGCGGGATAGCCATGAATCTGCACCAGCCGGCTGGGCACGTCGCACTCTGTCTATTGGCTCATCATCATCCGTAATGTCAATGCTGTGGGCACTGACGGCACTGGTTGTGGATGGAGTAGTGAGAGGTGGCTGGGGGCTAACAGGAGTTGGAATGGGGTGGGGGCTGGCTGGGGTAGGAATAGTAGGAGTTGGTGAAGTGGAGTGGGGACTTGGTGAGGCAGGAATAGTAGCAGTGGGTGAGGTGGGGTGGGGACTTGGTGAGGCAGGTTTAGTAGGAGTGGTGACAGTTGGGCGGGGACTTGGTGAGGCAGGGGGAGGGGTGGGAGTGGGTCGGGGGCTGGATGGGGTAGTTGGGGTATGAAGGGGGCTGTTATGGGAACAGGCTGCGGCATTAGGCAGCCCGTTACCATTAGCCTTCACGTCCACTACGGGGGTCTGTGCACTGTGGGAGGAAGGGGAAGCTATAGCTCCTTCAACATTATGAGGTGGGGACAGGGGGAGGGGGTAGGCAGTGGATAGACTGACAGATAAAGAGTGGTTTGAGCTGGAAGTTTCGCTAGTAGTACCAGAGAGGTTGGGGCTATGGACTGAGGTGGGGATAGAGGCTCCACTGGTGGTTACTGCTGTAGTGGGGCAGATGGGAGGAGGAGGGCTATTGGGAGGGATGGTGTGTGGGGTGGGGGTTATGGCAGTAGTAAGGGGGGTGTCTGGAGAGGCGGGGTGGTGTGGGGCAGGACTTAAGGGGCGTCCCCTCCTGTTTGTCATGCTAGTTACCGGCTCTGTCTCATCATTTACTTTAGCCGCACCATCACTGTCACTGCCAATCACTGCCCCTTCTACACCCCCATCGTTCCCCTCCCTCTCCCCCTCCTCACCCCCTGAGAGTGCTCCAGGTACTGTACTGCTTCTCCTGCCCTCTCCTCCACCACCCGGACTGTGGCTGATGTGCCGGCTAATGTTGTCCTGAATAGGCCTCTCCTCCCCTCCCATCCCAGCCACTATACCCTCTTTGTTAACGCTCAGAACTTCCCATTCACCATTATACCCCAAGTATGCAGTGTTCCTCTCTATGGATATTTCTAATTGTTCTACTGAGGATGGATACCTGCGGACAACCGCAGATTTCGATCTCCTTGTTTTCGGTCGTGAAGTCAGTAGCTTTGAGAAGGATTGATCATCGCTATCTGATACTTGGCTAGCAAAATCATCTCCTATCTCCTTTTGCCCCATCTCCTTTCTTCCCTTCCTCTTCTCCTCTCCCACCTCATTCTCTGAATACTTCCTCCTGATCCTACGAGAGGTGCCACTGTCTGTTACATCAGAGGCAGGGGAAGTATGTTGTGATGTTACAAAGGCGGTTACAGGACGTTGGCGCCTGCTTGACCTAGTGATAGGTTGCACTTCCGGCTCCTGCTCTCTCCCTGACCTAGTTTCCCCCTGACCCTGCTGCTGATTGGTTAGAGGCACAGAGGGACGACGCATAGAGGCAGATTTCAGTCGTGAATGGAGTGGAAAATCAGCACTGAGTCGTCTATTGGTGGTATATATGTCATCAAAAGTGGTGATGTGAGTAAAAGGATTTTGGAGCTGTCTTCCTCTTATCCCTTCATCTTCCTTCTCATGCCCTACTTGGTATTCATCTCTCTCATCATCCTGTACTGTTCCTTCAGCATTTAAAAGAACCCTCCTACGTCTACAGGGGGCGCTCTTTGTTGGTCGGTGGATGTGTGCTGCCCCCCTGGTCCTTACTGTAGCAGTTAGGGGTCGTCTCAAAACCTTCTTAAGGCCAGCGTCAACATCAGAGTGACCACCCACTGCTGTGTTGAGGGAGGGAGCGCCACGAGCTGCAAGGAGGGCCCTCTCACGGGTCTTGTCTCCCTTCCTACGGGCATCCTCAAGGTATGTGTGGGCCAGCCGCGCCTTGGGAAAAGAGTATAAAAATGGCTCATTATAATTATCATTTAACATTATTCATTACATTTTAGATATGGCGATTTGTATACTTAGCATATGAGAGGTCTGTATACATGCATAAAGGCAAGCCATATTCCAGGGGAGCTGGGTCATATCCCACTTAGCCTAAGGCTTTTTTTTAATATGCCCTGGTTTAATTCCGTGAATTTTGATGTATTTGTTTAATTTTTGTCCATATCTAAAACAAATATCACTTCATTTAACAACAAGTTTTTCTCTCATGATGAAATCAAAACTAAGCTATCGAAAATCATGTATTAAGAGACAAAATGGTGTACTAGGGTTGATTTAACAAGCCATACAATCATCGGGTTTCATATTCTTTGGGAAATGTAAAACAGTCATTAGGGTTGAGGTACAAGCATTATGGTATTGAATTTCATGTAAAACATTGACAGTATAATTCATCACTGAAGATCATTTCATCATCCAAATTGAGAACATTGAACTGTAAACATTATCACTGTTATTGCATTAGTGAGTCGAATGGTGAGTATGTAGAGGGCAGTAACTATTGATTATTGGTTCCTAAATCAATAGGTAGTTAATCCATTTAACCCTTTAAGGGTTGGGTGGTGCCAAAATATTTCAAGTGAATTCGTCTGCATGATCAATGCAGTGCTGGTCTGTAACTCTCCAGCACTGTGTTGGTGTATTGCCTAGACCTGTCAGGAAGATATCAACCATATCTGGTTGGCATGATACATAAATGAAATACTTGGGAGATACTCTCCACGACTACATTCATGTTGAAAGTGGATAGTATGCATGAAAGCACTATGCTACCCTTAAAGTGTTAATCACTGAGAGGATTTATACCTGCTATCTGCTAGAACTAGCTGCAGTCTCTGGCTAAATGCCTCTGACAGCTTTATAGTCTGCATTATTGTACAATGTTTACACTTTAAATTACTGTCTCTAAAATCTACATGCCATACAGATAATTGTTGACTCAGTCTCAGGTCAGAAATTCTTTGCACAACAATATACCTGACCTTTAAATCATACATAACTGCCTCTAGTAATGATTATTTAGTTTCTACATTACACCATCCATGGCTGTTTCTCACCAAAGGAATCAAAATTCTATGACCTGTGCATCTCTATGACCGGGGGATCTGTATGACTGTATAGCCTAGATCTATGGAATTTAGAAAGAAAACTAATAAAGAATATGAGGTTCATTACTTTCTATGGTTCATTAGTTTCTATGGGAATGGTCAAATAAAGTTATTTTATTTCTATGTAGACATGCTCTTAACAAGCTATTTTCACTTCTGCCAGTCATAGAGGTGCTGTAGTCATAACCTCTCAACTTGTCTCTAATTAGTGAGACACAGCCCTATACCTACCTGTAGTCTCTTGTAGACCATCCGTTGGTCAGACAAGATGCGGTTCGACACCAGTCTCTCTGACCGCTCCAGGAAGCTCAGGGTCCGGGTCAGGGCCAGGCCGGCCTTAACGTTGGTCATATGTAGAGCTGGAGACTTCTCAGAGTCCACTATACCCAGCTTGGTACGGAGGGCAGTGGAACCCATTATGCCGGAAAGTCAATCACAGATCTTCGGCTGAAGAGATATTGGTGTATATAATGCAATATGGAATGGAATATTCAATGCGGCTGTCTACATGCTTTTAAGAGTCACGGGTATTATATGAGGTTTACTTGCTGTTGAGCTTTGGTGCCAGGCATAAAATGAAAACCAATCATCAATAGGTCCCTGGGGAAGCACTATTCCAAATGTATCTGTGTGACTCTTGGACTAACACTAGAGTTGCACATCAGAATATGCCATATGATCTATGGCATATTTTATAGACTTTCCACCTTGAAATCGCACTGTGACCAGCATTTAGACTCTCCCTTTAAAAGGAATGCTTGCATTCAGCTGCTGCCCCTCATCATCTATTTCCCAACTTTCTACTGTTTAACTCTCAGGTAGGCAGTTCAGTTAGTGATTGCTTTGGGCACTGTCTTGCTGCACGTGGTGTCTTCCGATTTCCAGCCAAGTTTTACCTTTTTTCACAGCCAAGACTGGGTTTTGGGTCTTGATGTGCTATGGCAGCTGATCATTGTGTCCGGGGGCACAGAGAATGTTTGCAGCCAACGGGAAACTTGACAAGATGCTCCTCTCTGGGGAAGAAATATTATTGAGGGATGCAAAAATACAGGATTCACCTGCTCTGCCAATTTTAACTCTTTTGTCAAGGAATATTTCTGCAGTCTGTTTTATCACTCAATGTAATTGTCTCTGGTTATTTTGATGTATTGTTCTAAAGGGGAAATATTTCAGATCCACTTTAACTCAAGGTTTTATATGTTCCCCGATGTGACATTGTTTATATTTAGTAGTATGCAGTTCTATGCCTGAAAAGGGGTTATAGTCATGTTTTATATTAATAAAATGACACATTGTCTAGCTGAACATAATGGGTTGTCAATTCAAATTAAGTTAATCCATACTGATAAGCACTAGATCCACTAGTTTGAGCTCTCATCTGTGGTAACTTGTGGAAGCCCTAAAAATTGTAGACAATCATTGTCAGAATTATTTGTCTTCTTATTATGCATCAGTCTTATCCATGGATGAAGGTTATGAGTCTAGACTCTAGCAAATGCAAGATATGGCTTTCAGGGGGCCCTTTTAACTATACACATTGGCCCGCTATGGCAGTGCTAAGGATAAACCAACACAATTACTAGGTGTATTCTATGTGGCAGTAGGATCTGCAGTTTGGCTCCTTGTTTAAGTTACCACAAAGAGGATGGTTGGAGAGTGTTGACTGAAAGCAAACAGAGAGGTATATTGTAGACTCTGCTTTCAGTCAGAATGTGCGCCCCTGAGCACCAATTCCCTGTTACCTTCTTCCCAGTCTCCAGCTGCCATTCATAAGGCGTTATCTGTCGTCACAGCTGCCTGCCTGGTTGTAACTTCTGCAGACACGTAAAGCAAGTCCCAAAACACTCACATATCAACATTTTGGAGCCCCAACAAAACTTCCCAGATTTTTACTGCATCCTGGATAAGAGTCCTGTCAAACTATGTGCCCCTATCGGCTTGTGTGAGTCTGTGGGACCCTCCAGTGCCATGTAGGATCTAGTGCAAGGTAGTCATGAGGGGAGCTGGAGAAAAGTCCATGATGTAGAGTTTAGTATTTTACGGTCGCAGAATAAACAACTCGGAAGGTTCTTTATACGTTCTGGATGCAAAGAGAGAGAGTTTTATTCACGTTTCCTACTACAGTAATCTAAGTTCGGTTCTTGTTCGGGACGAGACCTGATGAGGTCTGTCTACCACTGAGCCTTCCGGCCTTATATATCCCATCCTACCCGATCGCAGCGCCCCCTTACCAACACTCGCGCCCTCTGTATATGGGTCATGAACCATTATCTTACGGTGGCTTATATAACTACGATCCGAGTGGGATTCGAGTCCCCTACATAACCCCCCCTAGACAAAACATACACTTTTTTTTTTTTTAAACGGATACCTTCCAGGTATACACAAATATATAAAAAAATGAAGTTATGTCTACAATACACATAGGGGTATGCAAAGCATACGACTCGAATTACACTATACACACATTATGTACATTCAACACGGCACAAGTTTTACCAATACGAACGGCTTAACACGCTTCATATTAACACAGTAACACTCATGCTTCTACGTGGGGATATATATACATATGAATCATACCGAAAAATATATATAATTACAGCTCTCATCTTTATCCAGAATAACAGTTTATACAACATATACACTGCTCCCTGATCAATGTAGTAGTATTGATCAGGCACGCTTGTCAAAAAAAGAATTGACAGCGGGTCCGTGGCGCTCTCCTCTTCAACAGCTTCCCTGATCATTGTTGGTTTTGATCAGGCACACCAAATAAGAACGAATCTTATGGTAGGTGTAAAGGTGCTCTCCACTTCTTTCCTCGAGTTTTCGGGTCCGCATCATATCAATTGTGTCATCTCTCATACTTAGTCCTGGATCCCCATTCCCTGACCTTTTGATGGAATGGATGGATCAGGCACACGTTCAGACTTGCGTCCGTCAGCGGGTGTACAGGTGCTCTCCCCTTCTCAGCTGTCCTGAACTAACTGGTGATTTTTTTAGATCAGGCACGCATCCAGACTCGTGTCTGTTAGCGGCGGGTGTAAAGGTGCTCTCCTCTTCTTTCCCTGTTCGTCCTGTTCGATTCTTACTACCCCTAACATTCCGATTCAGCCCCATTACGGTTCCTAATAACCTAACCTTCTAAGGCGTCCTTCTCCTCCAGGAGTTTCAGCGCGGAAGGTCGGGTCCCATCCCATTCGTCCAGAAACACTCCGAAACATTCGAGGAACTTAACGTTCATTGCCTCATTTTTGGCATCGAGCTCGGATAGTTTCTTCCGCAGAAGGGCAGTGCTGGAAGTAACGGTTTTACTGTCATGCTCCAACCTAGCCTTTTCCTCGTTCAACATCTTTTTCCTGTCAATGTAAACCTTCTCTAATTCAGCCCGAGCCTCCTCCAATGCTTTGTCATTCTCTTCTCTATAACGGTCCTTATGTGTTTTCTGAATGGCTACCACCGAATCAGCAAAAAGGTTAACAACCCCGGCATTGAAACGGATCGCTAACTCCTTCTGCGATTCCTGAAATTCATCTACTAATTTCTGCGCCCCTTCACATTCTACCTTCTCAGCCGCCTCGAAGTAGTGTACCACCGGTTTTGTAGACATCCGGAGCCGGTTATCGGGGACAGTGGTCATCGGAGTTGCTGGTGGTTTCAGCGAACTCTGCGTCCCTGTTTTCTATTGAAATTGCGGGTCTTGCGGGTCTTCCCCCTGCCTCTAACAACTCCTTCATCCGCTTACAATTCGGATCCTTCTCCTGAAATGCTCTAATCGATTCCTCTCCCCATTCTAATACACTGGGTTCCATATTCCTATACGGATGTCTCACCCCAGCCAAAATAGCATTGTGTGCCCCACAATCGGTACAATCGGTGTTCTGACACTTCCTAATAGGTATTCGGGACAAAGCATCAGCATTGACATGTTTCGCACCCTTCCTATGTTGTATCTGACTATGGTCCAATCCAAATTCCGATAAATGGGCGAGCCATCGTCCGATCATTCCTTCTGCATCCTTGAAGTTCAACAGCCACCTTAATGATGAATGATCCGTTCTCAAAGTAAAGTCTGATCCCCACAAAAAGTGTTTGAACTTCTTAGTGTATACAACCACCGCCAGTAATTCTCTTTTGGTCGTGCAATAGTTCCGTTGCACTTTATTCATCGTGTTACTTGCAAATGCTATGGGTACCTCTTCCCCATCCTGTACCTGAGAAAGGGCTGCCCCTATACATTCGTTACTGGCATCTGTGTCTAAAATGAAATGGCCATCCCGAGTCGGATATCTGAGTACCGGGGTCTCCTTAAAAAGGTTCTTCATTGCTCAAAAAGACTCCTCCTGCTCTAAACCCCACGAAAACCCTTCCTTCCTTCTCCCAGGCGTCCAATGTGACAGACTTTGAATCGGATAACTCAGTTTCGAATATCCGGGCAAGAAATCCCGATAGTATGAACAAAAACCCAAGAACGAGCGCACCTCCTTCGGACTTCTAGGTGCCGACCATTCCATCACCGTTCGAATCTTCTCCGGATCCGCCTTTACTCCATCTGTCTAGATTATTCGTCCCAAATAGTTGATACTCTTATGAAACAAACTACATTTCTTCGGTTTCAATTTCAACCCATTTGATAAAATCCGTTTCAATACAACCCTCAAGTTTTCCAGACAATCTTCGAACGATTTCCCGAATATTATGACATCATCCAAATATACCAAACATTTCTTCCATAATATGTCACTCAATAACGTTTCCATCATCGCCTCGAATGTGGCCGGGGCATTACATAACCCAAAAGGCATCACATTATATTGGTGGGCCATTCCACAGTATATAGACAGATTTGAGGAACTTTCCCCGCATGACCCCCTCAGATCCTAATAATTTTCCACCTACATGAAGATGTATGTGGTTTATGACCACATGCAAAATTGTAGCTTCCAACTCCTGTAACTTTCCGAGATTTTGGCCGCTGAACATGAGGGGGTTTGGCCCTCAGTTTGCAAAATCCCAATTTGGTCTCATCTTCAAAGTGCAATATTTTCAAGATGCAATGAGCTAGAGGTCTGGTATTGCTTCAGTTGTCTCACACATTCATACACTCTTAGGAAATGCCAATATTGGCAGGTTTTGATAAAGGCTTATACTTGAACAATGAGCATAAAAGGTGGTAAATGTTCCTGTTTGAACTGAAATTTGAAAAGGTTTGAAAATTCATAGCATCAAAACCATTACTTTAAATGCCCTAGAAATTTGGATTCCAAATGTCAATGAAGGTCTGAACACGAAAATCAAAGATGCAGTGTCTGCTGTGATATTTAAATCCAATATGGCCGTCTCAAAAAGGGCAAAAATCGATTTTTTGCCACTTTTTAATGTCCAATTTTGGTAGGAGGGATAAATAGTACCAGCTAATGCTCTTCACCAATCAAGAGGCCATTATGTGCCTTAAGTCTGAAAGTAATATGGTATTGGTCCTATGTCTCCTTCTGGTGAAAATCGGGGGACGGAAAATGGTAAAAATGGTATTTTCAAATGATTTGTATTTTTCATAATTCTCTTAGAAATAATTAAATATACAAAATCAAAGCATAGTTTATATCAGGTAAAAGTGACTGATGCCCCCTAAATCATGGTACCAAACTTGTTTAAATGCTTTGGTTCTTTCCATTGAAAGAAACACCATTAAATTGAGGAAAATACAGAAATAAGAGAAAAAAAACAGCAAACCCGTGTTACTCTTATTCCTCAAACTTCTTTGGAGTAAAAAAGAGGTTATAAGACCATAACATGTTTGTTTTGGTAGAGAACAATGAAATATACCATAAATATAATTTAGAACCTGGTTTGGTACATGAATTTGTCCATATAGATTTGGCCAAGTCAGTTACAATATATCTCTTATTCATCATGTTAAGATGATTTGGGATTCCCTGAGATAACTATTGTATTAAAAGGAATCAAAGGTTAAATTCATCTATCCCTGAACAATCCTTCTCTATCAAGTAAGCCCATACAATGTGTTATAGACTATGTAAAGCAAATTTTGATTTCCATCAGGGTGGAAGCGGTTAATGTGACATGGTCCGATAATTGGCACTCAAAAATCAATCCTGTTAAAAATAAACCAAAAATGTTCCATATGGCCATACTTAATGTACTACCTACTTCATTTTATCTCATTCAATATGATTCAGCTTAGAATTCAACCAACTATCAGATTTAGGCTCAATTAAATAGTTTTGGAGTGCACGCTATGATTGCACTCATTGAAAATACACTGTTAAGACTATACCTGCACCAACATGGGACATTCTATTTAAGGTATAATTTCCCAGAGACAGCATTTTTAATGCACCCCATTATTCAAATATGATAGTGTACTAACATTTGGAACACATTTCAGTAGGAATTGAAATATGGGGAAAATCTGACCATGCCACTTTAAGGTTGTCGTCCACCATTACCCATTAGAATTGAGGATTTGATCTCCATACTAGTACCTAAAGAAGCAGATACATGTTACCAAACTCCTAAGCTCTTTCATGTTTATTCACTTTAAATCATGCCAAATCAGATACATGTAGATGCATTTGACATATATGTGTCATAGCCCCTGGCCAAATTGAAATCGAAGGGATTTGAGTACCAAACCGGGCTTTAGAGTAGCCTATGTATGCATAGATTTAAATTAATTTATATACCTTTCTGCTATATATAACATGTCCTCCTACTTTACACAAAATAAAGTTAAAATAAAGAATAAAGAGATTCGTTTTTTCTTTGCTTATTCTCAGTTTTTTTACTCATATTTACACGTTATATTTTAATGGAAAGAACCAAAGCACTGAAACAAGTTTGGTACCATGATTTAGGGGGCATCAGCTACTTTCACCTGATTTAAACTATGCTTTGATTTTGTATATTTAACTATTGCTAAGAGAATAATGAAAAGTACAAATTCTTGGAAAATACCATTTTTACCATTTTCCGTCCCCCGATTTTCACCAGAAGAAGACATAGGACCAATACCATATTGCTTTCAGACTTAAGGCACATAATGGCCTTTTGATTGGTGAAGAGCATTAGCTGGTACTATTTATCCCTCCTACCGAAATTGGGCATTAAAAAGTGGCAAAAATCGATTTTTGCCCTTTTTGAAGCGGCCATATTGGATTTGCATATCATGGCAGACACTGCATCTTTGATTTTTCTGTTCAGACCTTCATTGACATTTGGAATCCAAATTTCTAGGGCATTTAAAGTAATGGTTTTGATGCTATGAATTTTCAAACCTTTTCAAATTTCAGTTCAAACAGGAACATTTACCACCTTTTATGCTCATTGTTCAAGTATAAGCCTTTATCAAAACCTGCCAATATTGTCATTTCCTAATAATGTATGAATGTGTGAGACAACTAAAGCAATACCAGACCTCTAGCTCATTGCATCTTGAAAATATTGCACTTTGAAGATGAGACCAAATTGGGATTTTGCAAACTGAGGGCCAAACCCCCTCATGCTCAGCGGCCAAAATCTCGGAAAGTTACAGGAGTTGGAAGCTACAATTTTGCATGTGGTCATAAACCTCATACATCTTCATGTAGGTGGAAAATTATTAGGATCTGAGGGGGTCATGCGGGGACCACTTGTTGAAATACTGTGGGATGGCCCTGGTATAGACCAATATGGCTCGAAAACGCGGTCTTCTCCATATCTTCTTCTTTCATTCCCACCTGCCAGTATCCGGATTGTAGATCAATCGTACAAAACCATTTATTTCCTCCCAGGGAATCAATAGTCTCGTCTATCCGAGGGAGAGGATAGGAGTTCTTCTTGGTCAATCCATTCAACTTACGATAATCGATACAGAATCTGATGCTTCCATCTTTCTTGGTTACCATACATACCGGGCTACTCCAAAGGCTCGTACTCGGGACAATCACCCCGTCTTTCAACATCTTTCCGATTTCTTCCTCAGCCACAACTTTCTTGGCTAGAGGCAGTCGGCGGTATGGTATTTTGAAAGGTTCCGCATCCCCAGTCTTTATACAATGCAATACTTTATCAGTCCTCCCCAACGGTTCTCCTGGTTTCGCGAATGCCGTCGCACATTCCTCCAGTACGTTCCTTAATAAACCTTCAATCGTCACTCTCCAACGCGGAATCTTTCAACAATCGATTCACTCCCTCTTCCAGTTCAGGTTTTTCGCTTATACTGCATATGTCCATTCGACTACCGGTGACCGCCTCCGCGAGTACAACCTTGCCTATTATAGTGCCTTTATTTAGATACACAGTCTTCAAACCCGGATTGGTCACAGGAGTTACTGCCCATGAGGCATTTCCCACCAAAGTGTCTGCTGACTCCAATCCCTTCTCCTTCAACATTTCCATGTCCGGTTCGAATACTCCCGCTTGACCCCTAAAACATCGGATGGATGACATCAAGACATCACAGGCCGTTCCTGGGGGTATTTTTACGGTTTGTGCTACACACGCCATTCCACTAACATTCTTGGCTATACATTGGATTCGGTCTCTATACAGATGGTTCAACTTCAATTTGCCCGTAACCGGGTCCAATATAGGGCCATATAATGACGCGAAGTCCATTCCTAAGATTCCAACATCCTCTATCTCCGCCACCGTCGGTGAAAATACGTATTCCCTTCCTCCCAATACTATAATCATACAAGTCCTACCAAATGTCGGTATTTTGCTTCCGTCGGCCCCACCTGCATTTACCCTCGTTGTGAGGTCCTCATCCATGTCGGACACAAAATCGAAGAACTTCTTGGAGATAACGGAGCCGCTAGCCCCACTATCTATTAAAAAATCTCCCAACCTGCCATTCACTGATACCGACACATACCATCTCTTCCCGTCCAACACAGACGGATTACTAGCGAATCTCTTGATATCAGTTTCCAACCCAAGATCGAATCCATGTTCCTTTAAATAATTCAGACACGGATGACCTCGGGGAAGGCGGATGCCACTTACTCTGGTCAACTCCTCTATCCACCCGTCCTCTGTACTAGTGTCCGGTTTCCCGGTTCTGCTCCCCATGGCAATTTCTTCACTAGTCCCCCCAGCCCCACACGATTCTGGCCCTTCTTCTTGACCCGTGCTGCTGGGCAATTGGTCGGTACCTGATTCAAATACATTCGCGTCGAAGGCATTTTGGCAACTTTCTACAGGGGTTATCTGTTTGCCGTTACTAATAACCCCCTCTAATTTCCCGATTCCTCCTCCTTACGTTCTCTCCATACGGGTTTCTCTGCAATACAAGACGAGGCAAAATGCCCCATTTCTTGACATCTGAAACATTTAATAGTTGATCGGTCCGTTCTCGGTTTTCGTTTAGCCTCCATCATATCTTTCATCTGTTTCATCATGGCCTGCATGATCTTACCCATACTCGTTTCTTCCGGAGCATTACTGCTGGTGGATTCAACTTTGTTTTTTACGGGTTTCTCAACGGATCTGACGTGAGTATCTGTTGGAGTAGACCTTTTCTTCCATCGATTTTTGTTTTTCCCGTCCACTTTGACCCCAGCAATATGTTCGTCTTCCGAATCACCGGAGGAATCATCCCTGTCCTCCTCATGTACTGCATGTACCCGACTCTGCGATACGAACCCTGCTAACAGGCGACGTTTCTTTTCAAACTGGTCCAATGAAACAAACAGATCAACCATGGATGTGCCTCGAACCCATTCCTTTTGTACTAATTTTGCATGTGCCGGATTCCTCAATCCTTTAATGTAGTGCGTGAATAATTCTTCCAAAAAATATTCATCATCACGCCTCCAGTTCGGTCTAGCCTTCTGGAGCAATCGTTGCAGCTCGAGTCCATAAATTTTCGGAGATTCCTTCGGTTTCTGGGTACGAGATTGGAACTCCTGCCATGGGTCAGTTGCCACTAGGGTGCCGAATAGATAAGTCGCCGAATTGACCAGTTGATCGTATGTACCGGTGTCTCCATATATCAACCGCCACTCATCAACAGCGATCCGACCCGGGCCCCCGTTCAGCCATTTCATCAATGGTCCCAATGAAGCATTCTTATCCCATCCGTGATATTTGTTATCATCACAAAAGTCCTGATAACTCTCCTTCCAGTCCAGCCCATTAAATCTCTTCGTTTCTCGAATCGGTTTCCTCGCAGCATTGGCACCCCAAACCAGGCGATCCGACTGCCTCTGACTCCAGTCCATTATTTCCGCTGCCTCATCCCCCTTCCGGCTACAACAATCTACGCCCATGTTTTGGATACAAGGATCCGCGTCATAAATCGCTGCTGTGGTGGGGGACATTGAAGCCCGTCTCATAAGTCTTCGTTTCTCTGCAACCGATCCAGCATTCCCGCCACCACCCGTCGTGCCTGTTGTACCCTGATTGGTACCATTACCGGTGGTGCCCGTATTGTTTCTTCCGGGATCCTGGGTCTGACTAGGGTTTGTGGTCTGGCCGGGGTTAAAACTGTGCGGGTCTATCGGTGCTGCACCTGGCATAGCGTACTGGTACGTGACGTTATATATCGGGGCTCCACTTGGCGGTTGCCGACTACTTATTGTGTCATCCGCAAACGGGTTCAACGATCCGTTGCTGTGGTTCACCCGGTCTTTCGGAACCTCCCGCGGCGTAATGTCCCTCGTGTCCCGATGACCAATGGTCACTCGTCTTTTTGAGTCCTGGTCGGTCTGATATCGGCCTTCCTTTACATTTGACATGCCTTTATCACTAGTAAAAGGGTTGAAACCTTTCAGAAAAGGCTTCGGAGTCGATTGGGCATCAACCTCCTGCTCCTTTCGTTCCTCCTCCAATGCCATCTGATAGGCCAGAAAAGAATCGGTAACCTCCTCTTTCCTTTTTCTCAACTCCTCCAACTCCTCTTTCGCCAACCTTCGTTCCTCTGCAATTCTCTCTTTTTCTACTTCATAATCTTTAAAAAATTGCAGCGCGTCCGCCTCTTTTTCCTTACGTTCCTTTATAATGGAATTCATTTTCACGGACTGTCGATTCACCTCAATTTCATACTGGTCTCTCAGACTCCTTGACTTCTTTGCCTCTTCTCTATCCTTCTCTAAAATCATTCGCTCCTGTTCCATTCATTTTCGAATGGAATTCTCCTCCCCCTTCTGCATTGCTAGAAGTCTCTGTTGCTCAGCCAGTTGACTAGAGATGTAATTTTTGTCACGGGATAACTGTTCCGTTCCTTCCCTTAACCCCATCGTGATCCTTCTGTTCGATTCAATCTGATCATCCCTATCTTTCATCAATTGTACCAACTCGTCATTCATGGCACTATACTGTTGCTGCATGATGCGTTGATCGGCCCGTACTTTCTCCTGGTATATCCGGTCCTCCTCTAATCGTCTCTTCCGATCCCTATCTTCTGTCTTCTTACCTATTTCGAATATGCCAGGCGTAATCAAGCCTAACGAGTCCATTAATTCCCGTCTAGCGGTTCGTTTCTCAGTTGGGGTTTGCATTTTCGATGCACTGGCCCACACTCGATCTATATTCCTCAGACTGCAATCCAGTTCCCCATCCTCTAACGATTCCTCAATCCTCGATTCCCCCTCCCCCTCTGTTGGTCGGGCCTCCGCCACGATGACCTGCTATCTCGACTGGTCACGGCACCAATGTAGAGTTTAGTATTTTACTGTCGCAGAATAAACAACTCGGAAGGTTCTTTATACTTTCTGGATGCAAAGAGAGAGAGTTTTATTCGAGTTTCCTACTACAGTAATGTAAGTTCGGTTCTTGTTCGGGACGAGACCTAATGAGGTCTGTCTACCACTGAGCCTTCCGGCCTTATATATCCCACCCTACCCGATCGCAGCGCCCCCTTACCAACACTCGCGCCCTCTGTATATGGGTCAAGAACCATTATCTTACGGTGGCTTATATAACTGCGATCCGAGTGGGATTCGAGTCCCCTACAATGGTATAGAATAATAAAGTGATGTCACTTCTGTAAGGTACTCTTTGCCTTTTGACGCCACAGGACCTAAGCCTTGTGTTGGAGTCTGGGCCGCTGTAGGCCAAGTCCCCCTGGGGTGTGAAAAAGCCTTAGAAGAAACACCTGAATCCATGTAATAATTCCACACCCTGTTTTCACGGCGGGGGGGGGGAGTTTTCAGGGAGATCCAATTGTTATTTACTCAGCCTCCTTGTCACTCCCCACAAACACACAGAGCCCCTCAGGGCCCCTTTCACACTGAGCGCTTCTTGTCTGAGGTTTCCTTCTTCCTGCTGTTGTCGCCTGCACCCGGAGACATCCTGCGCAGGGAGGTGGCAGGAAGGCAGCCGGGAGGAAGGTGGTTTGTGGTTGATAAAAGGTGAAGGCAGCAATATGTTATACTTAACTACAGGAATCCTGGTGCAGTGAAGGAAACCAAAGTTTGAACACTTTCCTTCATACATATACAAATTTTGGACTTTAAGTGCAAGACAGAACTCCTTTCATTGTAAACTGAAATTGTCTACTCCAATAGTGATATCTCCAGCAGTAAGTATATTCTACCAAATATGTGTTTACACCTCTTGATTATTTCACTCCCTCTCGATATCCCTTTCCAAGTCTCCTGGTATTCCTCTGTCTTCTGCTTCCTTGACTCCCTAGTATTTTCCACCTGTCCTTCACTCTGGGTTTCTCCTTACTCCCTATACTGAGTCCACCCTCAGTAGGTTGTATCCAGAGTGAGCAGCACAAATAGCATTAAGCAGGGGTGGAGGAAGGGCAAACCGTGGTCGATATAATCCTGTGGGGTTTAGCTTTATTTGCCAATCCCTGCCGTGTTTGGGTCTATAATAGTCTGGTTACTGGGCAGGTGGTTACGGGATAACTGAGGGGGGCGGTGATTAGTAGGAGGGGAGGGGGCAGACCAAATCAATGGATCACACCATTGATATAGCCTACAGAAGGAAAGAGTGGAATAAAGGCATGACCCAGGGATTATTTGACAGAAGGAATTGATGCATGAATTTGGGAGTAAGAAATTGATAGAAAGCAAAGAAGAGAGGTTTAAAAAACAGAGAGTGTAACAGTAGAGGAACATGTGATATGGGGTCCAGATAATGTTGGAGCAGACCAATGAGGGGACAGTGAGAGGCATACTGCAGGCCAAATCTGACCCTTTGCAAGGTAGCATACTGCTTCAATGTATTACACATTTTCCATCTCACTATTGTAAATGCATCATGACAACAAATTAAGATGAAGCCTCTAAATGTGCTTAAATGGAGCATGCTAGTTGTTGATATAATATATGAATGCAGGAAGCCTAATGGCATAATTAAAGCACTATGCTGTCCTTAAAGGGTTACAATTGAGTCTGCATTGCTCGTTTGGTATGGGTGGTCAGGGTAGTAATGCAGTATGCAGCCTTTAGAGGGTTAACACAGCATGTGGTCCTTAAATGGGTAACCAGGGTATAACTGCCAGCTGCATGGGTGAGTGGGTGAGGCTCATTATCTATAGATTGGGGGGATTACTGCAGTATGCAGCCCTTAAAGGGTTAGCAGGTTACAGTAGCAAAGTATTACACACAGCAGTCAGGATGCAAGGGCAGGGCTTGTATCTATGGGTGGTCGGGGGATTAATGCAGTATAGGGTCCTTAAAGGGTTAACACATCATTTGGTCCTTAAAGGGTTAGAGTAGCAGGGTATAACTGCCAACTGTACGGGTGAGTGGGGAGGCTCGTTATATGGGTGGTCGGGGGAATTCATCATGAGCCTTATTTGTAGGCTTGAATGACCTGGTCAGCAACCCATGCAATGTAGGGGGCTAACAGGTCAACCCTTCCATGACAGGGGAGGCTAATAATGCGAGTAACATAAGGGAAATGATAATGAAATGACAAGGGAGGCCTGTGTCTATAATAAGGCATGTAATACAAGGGAAATGAGTTAACTCATTTAAGCTGAGAGACTACTCAATTTTAAACAAAAATCACTTGCTCTACAGGATGATTAAAATTAACCCTTTGATGTTAAGATACTGGTCATGGAAAAAAGCATTCACTCTATGATGATGCTAATCAGACCCTTAATGCTTTATTTCTATTCATATGAGCAGTAGGCCTATACAAAATACAAATGAAAGCATGCACCAGTGTTAAGCCCATCGTTATTATGGATGTCAGTGATGCAGCATAAGGGATTATAATAAGCCTTGCTAAATAGATGGTTGTTAACCCTTTAAGGGGGGCAAAATATAATCTGCTATGCCTTTTGTATTCATGATTCAATGAATCTCTGGCACTGAACTCGCCATGGCTGAATTTATGTATTGTGCAGATGTTCAGAGTCTCGGGTGCATATTCACCCCATAAGTTCCTCGGCTGCGTTCCTGTGGCATAACCACTTATTCACATTCTGCATTAAACACTATGCTAGGGGTGTAAATTGGCAGGCATTACTCAAGTTTTAGTGAGAATGAGTTCCTTTAGGGCGCAGTATTGACTGAGTTAAGTAAGGAGGGGTCAGTAAATGTAACAGCTCAATACTGCCCTGTATGGGTAACGTCTCCATTACAGACAAGTTGCTCCTTGGCGGTCACCGAAATTACTTAACCCTTTAAAGTCTCTTAATCACTAAGCTTATCATAATTAAAATAATTAAAACAATTTGTTCTGTTTGGCTGCTCACCTGTACTTGTAATCATTTCAAAAGTTCAAAATCTTAGTGCTGAGCAAAAAGGATTCTCCGTTTGCCTCTACAGAGAGCACTCCCTAGCTTAACTGCTGTTGCTGTAAAACCTCACGTTAAGCCTAACTTGGGTATAAGGCACACTCCTAACTTAAAGAAATCATGTTAGCAGCACAGGGGTTTTGATTATGGTGGCTTTAGTTCTGTAGTATTCATCTAAAAACTCACATGATAGCTGCACCCTGACTTTTTCCTGATCCTATGAGCTGCACTGGCAATCTGACTTCCCTACTTGCCCCAGCCTATATATGCAAGGTTTTACAGTAGATCTAACAGGCTAATATTGACATCTAGCACTGTACTAAGAGTCAACTAACAGCAGACTTACACATTCCTATCACACTGCATCCACTAATACCAACACTACACCACATTCAGTTTACACTCTAACCAAGTCGTGTGCTCAACCTCAGCACTCCTGTCCAATAACGGCCTAGTCCTGGCAAGGTCCTAAGGTAACTATAGATAAGGGTCCTAGTGGTTCTGCTGCCAATGGTGTTGATTAAATCAATTTCACATTTGTTTTAATTCAATATACTGTAAAAAACACTTATGAGACAAATATACTTTGGCATTTTGTTTCCATATGAGCAAACTAGGGGGTCTGCTTATTGGTTAGATTATACAATATATTATGGTGAAAATGATTTTAAAGTGTTCTAGTTAGGGTTGTAGGTAGGGTGGTCCTATATGCAGGGTTTTACAGTCATATAATTAGGTTGAGGTATTTTGGAACCTAAAATCTTAGACCTCGTTGATGCTTAGAATATGGCCTGGCACAACTATAAAGTTGCAAACATACAAAACTACTGTATCTAATTCATGCTACTAATGGGTAGTCTTCTAATATTGAAGAGAAAACGTTCAGTTGATGTTAATGTGTTAAGAAGATAACTATCAAAATGAGAATACAAATAATATTCTATCAAAAATGACCAGATTCTTATATTTAAAATAGTGATGTAAAAAAAAACCATGTGCCGATAACTGCATCAAAAGGATGGACGGACATGATCTCCACAAGATGGCAGCAATACCATCCAGACCCTACACATAACAAACACCATACCAGGTTCACTTCTGCCTTCTCAATCACCGCCCACAGACAGTCAAATTCATGGCTGACATAAAATATCATATGTAGGTTCTCGATATGAAAGGCAATAAGAGGTACAGAGTGGTGGTAGGGGGAGGGGGTGGATTCATACTAATTAGCACCAAGAAAATCATACTAAATCCGCTCCTCAATTAGAGGCAATCTGGGCTGTTTAATTTTGTATAGACACTTTATTGATGTCTGCAGAGATTAACCATATAAGGGCCGTATATCGTTTTAATTTGATATTCTATTCTTCATTATGAATGCAGCAACTTTCCAGAACTGCATTCATGCATCATGCAGACTTTACAGGCCTCCTAACCCCACTCAAGGATTGGTATAATGCATACATGAATGCCTGGTGGGTACCCAATAATTCATCTCTAAAATCCAGGGGCTATTGCGTTAAAGCAATGGGCAGTCCTTAAAGGGCTAAAGCCTGCGAAGTTGGTGGTAGGGGAGTACTAATAGGCATGCCATCACATGTACAGGTGAAAAGGAAGATAGATAGGCCTAGGGAGGAAGGTATATGTAAAAGTATGGACTGGGATGATAGCAATCGTTTAAAATATGTTGAGAGGCAGATATCGTCTGGATGACTGTGTAAGTGGGCATGAGAGTGAGTAGATGAGTGAGTGAGTGAGTGAGTGGATCAGAGAGTGGGTGGGTGAGTGATTGCTGGAGTGAGTAGGGGAGGGAGGGAGTGAGTGTTTGTATGATTAATAGAATAACTAAAAAGTGTGAGAGTGAGTAAGTGAGTGAATGTGTGGATGTGTCTTTGTAGGAGTGAGGGTTGGAGTGAGTGAGTGAGGAGTGAGTGTTTGAGTGGGTGAATCAGTGAGGCAGTGTGTAACTATAGTGAGTTAGTGAGTAAATCAACAAACTGAATAAATCTTATTTCATAATTCAGCTGACACTAAGTAGAATGGAACAAGTCCTTCATGAGATTAATAAAATAACACAATCACTCTCCTGTACAAACAAACAACAGCACCATTAACGTTTTTCAGATAATCCGTTCTGTCCCCATCCTTGTTGTTACAGGATAACTAATCCCTGATAGGATTATCTCAGGATAATTCCATGCACATTTAGTTTTATGAGAGAAGAATGAAAAGAAAAGAAACAGGAGAAAATTCACAGATTTAAGGCATACAGCAGATTTAAGCTAGTGAAATACTGCCATAAAAGAAAACAATAACAAGCCATAATTCATTGATAAATATCTGTAGGTCTGTATGTGTTTCTCTACACAAACCAGGCAGCTCACACTAGTGCCACCTCGGGTATGAACAGCAAAGCTCATGGAATGTCACTGGTTGTTGAATGTGATGTCTTACTGGTCAACATGATGCATGAATGCAGCTCTGGTGAGTAACTTGCCAGCGCTGCATTGGTGTATCATACCCACCATTCAGGAGTGTCTCCGCATGAATAGAATTCAGCACTAGTGAGTTACCCACCAGAGTACTGGTGAGTTACAGGAGTAAAGTCTGCAGGCTTTTAGACTTGTAAACACGTGCAGACACACCCACAATGTGTCTGCATGCACTTCACACATGTGGATGCCATCCCTCGGTATCGCCAACACATCAATCATGCCTGATGGCGAGCTGAAAAATCAGAACAGGTAATTTAAACAGGGACTGTAGATTGACCAATGGGCGTGCCTCTCTTGTCTGCTACAGTAATCATAGTTGATGCAGGTGTTTGGTATTTTATTAATGAACAGATCAAATTACTTAAGTAGTGTCTTCTAAGGCATCACATACAACAGGTTACAATAATTTGAAACAACCAAATGCCATCAACCCACTGCTGTAAAGCTGGATGGAAGTGTACTATTCCATGCCCGTTATCTCATCTTAAACTATCTAATCTATCTTACAGTATGTCTACTGTTAATAATACACACTATAACACTATACTTCTGTGTTACATATACACTGATATAAGAAAGTAGAACGCGTCTTGACTCTGTAGGAATTGTATTTGGCAGCTTTATGTGCGTGTGTACCTTTCCATATCAGGTAAGTCTTTCCATGACAATCTTCAAAAGCAAATAATGGATGGCAAACAATTTTTGCGTTGGTTCAGTTTTTTAGACTTTTCACTTTAAGGTTGAAATTTAATATTACCTCTAGTACAGGGAGAAACTATGACAGAAGAACTCAAGAAAACTGCATTCACTTCTTTATATTAATAATAAAACCTAAGGAGGTACAGCCTTTGTTATCTCCTCTCTCTGCACAGAAATGATCGCAGAGAAAGAAACTACAACCACTTCCTCCCAATGATAACGATAAAAGAGAAGAGGTCATTAAAGCAATAACCTTTGTAGGATTAGCTGTCACCTATAGCAGACTTTACAAAAATGACCGTGAGACTTAATCACTTCTGGCTGGAAAGGACAGAAAAAAGAGGAATTATTTTTCCTCTTACCATGTAAAGCCAGCAAAATGCATTGCTACAACTTCTGACAGGTAATTCACCCAGAGGGATAGCACCCTCTATTGTCCAATGACAGACTGACATATCATCAGCATCATAAATACAGCCCTAGTGACTAACTCACCCAGGCTGCACTAAAACATTACCCCGACACTCACCAATGGTCTTATCAGAAAAACCGCATTCCAACAAATGGTCATTTTACATGTAATCACTATGCGGCCCTTAAAGTAGAGGTTGAGGTAACTTAAGTGTAAACTGCAACAGGCCTCCAGCAGGTGTTCTCGCATTGATTACACAGGTTCTGGCCCCTACCAGGTGCCGCAGCTTTAATTATACATGTTCTCGACACTGCCAGGCTGTGCTGTGGTCCCTGCTGCAGACTCCTCACCCCGTGGGTGCCAATTGCCCTCCTGCAGTGGCTGCTGCCCTCTCACTAAGGCGTGTAGTCACCTACCAGACCTGCAGACCTACTTGCTGCACCTCCTTCCCTCTTGGGGCCTAGAATCCATGGATGGGTCTGTGAGGCAGACAGTCAGCACCAATTACCCCCTGTAAGGCCTGGTGCCCTCTCACTGACCCTGGAGTAGTGGAGACCCCGTCCACACCATTATGTACTATTAAACCTCTCCTTTAAAATAATATAAATATATATCTTAGTTCAATCATGTTTAAATGTGCTCAAGTTCACCTTATAATAAACTCTCAAACCTGGAGCTAGAGGGGCCACCTTGTAGTCATCTACAGCCAACAATTGTATTGTTGGCAGCAGGTTAGGACAGTTGCTTTGCCTATTGAAGCCAATACTATTTAATAGCTGTATAACTTGATATCACTTGCAATGTACCCCTTCCAGTGACTTATATAGTGTTACTGATTTAATGTACATATTTCACATCCTAAAAGGCTACTTTTGGCCTGTAAATCACTTGGTGGAAAGTCAGTAATCAAAAACATGTTATCGCGTACAGCTCACCTCTGTGTACCAATAGTGGTAGCAGCAAACGGCAATAACCGTTTGGCTCTGGAAACTTCAACCACCAACGAATTTCAAACTCAGACCTTTACAAAAAGCTCTAACTCTTTCTGGTCAGCCAGGTGCTACCCAGCAACTAGCTGGTCGTTCTGCTTTAATGACATGTTCTAACGCAGTCTGTCAAGAAGCCACCTCATCAATGGGGCCGCAATAGCCCTCATGTAGGTCCTGGTACCCTCTGACTAGTACCCTGTAGTTGTGGAGATCCCCTCTAAGGCCAAATAAAAAAAGGTCGAGCTCGAGATCATACAATATTGCATAGTGCTGCTCAGTGACAATAAAATAAAACATTACCATACACAAACCACTTTTAGCTGGAGTTCACCGTCCACCTCAAGTCTCTCTCATAAAGTGTGACAGCTGCATGGAGAGAAGAAGGGGGGGGAGAAAAAAATAACACTAATAAATGTGAAAAAAAGCCACATGGGAACTGGTAAGTATTAGTTTTGACATCAATTTGTGCAGGTAATTGGGGGTCATGGACGTGGCGCCCCCTGACGGCACAACCACTAATTATTCACTGGCACTGGGACTGCAGACCGCCACCAGGCCAGAGTAAAGGGGAAGGGGGAGAGGGAAGGGGAGGGGGAAGGGGAGGGGAGGGGGCATGAAACTGTAGCAGACTCAACCATACAGCTTGGCAATGGAGGGGAAGGAGGAGCAGGTGTGGCTGAACGGGGTGGAAGGGACAGAGGCAGAAGGGGTAAAGGGTAAAGAGAGAGCCAGGAGGGGGTTGCTTGGAGGATGGACCTTGAATATAGAGGGGGTAGACAGACTGAACATGGACAAGAGATGGAAGATGGAAGGGTTGGTAGCCCGGAGGGGGGGGGGATACTGGAAGAGGTCGGGAGAAAATGGTACCTGGGTTCGGAGGGGTGTAGGTGTTGGTTAGGCCGGAGGGAGGAGGGAGGAGAGTTGGTTTAGGGGTAGGGAGGAAGAGGGTGATGGGTTGTGGACAGGAATGATTGGTGGTGGTGTGCTGTTTCTGTAAAAGTGTCAGTAAAAAATTTAGAGCTTCAGCAGTGCACCCTGTAGGGGTCAAATACTGACTGCACGGGAAGTCCGTCAAATCAGTTTATTGTGTCGTAACTTACAGTATGCCCATGCTCATTTAGTGAGAAGTGCATTTTGGGAACCCTGAAGGTCATGAGGGAGACATTTTAACCAAGAACACAATTATCTTTTATTGACGTAGGGTTTTACAAAATAATATATCATGTTAGAATCTTATGTAACTTATATATATGGAGAGAGAGATTTAAGTGAAAATTAGATACAGGCCAATGCAAGAAAAACAGCCCCATTCAAACCACCCTCGGTTTGTGTCTTGAGTTCAAGGCTAATAGGATGAAAACCAAGAACATTGAACTTCTCTTGTTTAATTTGTACATAATTCCTGTTACCTGTGTCCTATATATGTTCTTATATATGTGTTATAAAAACTAGAGTAACAGGTTTAGTGAACAGAACACAAGCATGGGCGACAACCAGAGACACTGCCATCTGTACAGAAATATTTGCACTAATATGTCTATGAATGCTACTGGTTTACTGTGTGGAGATTCTTGTGATTTGGCTCACATTAATTCAATGCTTTGTCTTTTGATTTTCATTACTGACTCCCCTCAATGGTATTAGAGCTGGATACCAGTGGCAGAAATGATTAAATATACAGGAACATAGTAGTTTTATTGTGGGCAGGTAGATAGCATCACAGGATGTTTCCTATCAGGCAGAGGCATGAGCTCACCATATTGCTATGCCTATCCTCATACAAAAGCCGAAATAAACTACTGCAGCAGTAGGAATTACTCGATTTTTCGGGATATAACATAACAAAAAAAAAATTTCCCTCTGAGGATTGAATAATGCTTTTTGCCTTTTTGTCTAACTAGTGTTGCATTTATGCATTATGCAAACCGTATGTATTGATGAATTCCTATAAATATTTATCAATATAAATAGAGCTGGTTTGATGTAGAGCACTAAGGACAGAAAGGCACAGTTCTATTAACTAGCCTCACAAAGGTTTACAACAGTAACAGAGCTATCAATATGTATACAAGGTAAATAAATGCAGAAGAAAAGCCAAACATGATACAAGTATGATGCACAATGATTGTGAGTTATTATTGACAAATGTTGCTTTCAGGCAATAGGCAAAAATAACATAAAAGACAAAAATCCCTTACAGTGCAGCAATATGTAAATGTAAACCACTGAATGCAGGAAAGCGCAGTCCTCTTTAGTCAACGTACAACTTACAACAGGAACAGAGATATCAATGAACAAGGAAAGTCAATAAAGAAGACAAGTGCACAGAACATATGAAGCTTTGTTATCCTTTTAATGGCCGCATAGTGTTTTAAAACTTTTTATGATTATAACCTTTCTGATGTTACTGGGTTAAAACACCCTTGAAGGGTTGGCATGATGCCCAAACTCATTGCCAAGGAGGTACTCACTCACTGAGTGAGCACTAGTGTGGGGTTGCATTTGTGCATCATGACGACAGATGTCATCTTTTACCGACATACCGTTCTTAAAGGATTAAAGGAAAAATGAAAGGTCCAATTGCATTACAGTTCAGATATCAATACATGTAGACTGCTTAGGACAGAAAGCACATCTATTATAATAAGCGGAACAGAGATATCAAATCACAAGGAAACTTAATGATGAAGACAGGTGTGCAGAACATACAATGCTTTGTAGGATGCCGACGCAGGCCAGACATAAAGGATTTGTGTCAGCTAACGCTCTCTGCCAGAACTGATTTCAAAAACTGTTGTGATCAAGACTTTATAGTCAGATTTTCTTTGAAAATCTAAGTAAATTGTTATCAAAGATTCTGGACTATGCCCCGCTTTTCATGGATACACCTTTTAAAAGGGGTTTTGAGATATTGCAGACAGTATTGGGAGGGACAAATTGATCCTGATCAGTCCTAATACTACAGAGAGCAGGTGGAAGTTGCCTGGTTTCCAGATATAAAGAAACACGGGTTATTTGGTTAGTTTGTTAAATTATTATCAGAAATACTCTGCTGAAACAGAGCAGAAGTGAATTAAAAATCAAGTGATTGTTCAATCTCAATTGGGTATTTATAAGTGTGTATTGAGATAACCACTATTATCAAATTGGCTGGAATCTTCGTTGATAAATAATTGCTGTGAGCCAGTTACCTGAAACATACCTGACATGGTAGACTTTTGTTCAAACTGTTACCCATAATGCACTTTGTTTATATACAACGACACGCGGGCACTGACTGGCTTCCCTGTACAGCCTTAGTGGGGCTGATTGATTTACACACTCTCATCTCATGTAGTGCCTTGAGGTGCTATCAGGTCCTTTTAAATCCTGTTGTCATTATGATACTTGAATGCAGCTTGGGTGAGGAACTCACTAGCGCTTCATCCATGCATCATACACACTATGTAGGGTTGATACAGTCCAGCAGCATTGCCATGATGCTCCAATGCAATGACATTGAATAACTTAACAGTTATTAGAACAGATAACAGCGAACATGGATCCATGATCCTGTCCTTACAGGGTTAAGATTTACACGGATCCATACACGTCTTCTACAACCACCCTATCTCATTTCATCAAGTTCATTATGGACACATATACAGTCACCAATCCCTCTCAGAGGGTGTTTTACCTTTTGTCAAAGACAATGAGCAGAAGAAGTGAATCAATACGGGACTTTTAGTGATGAAACCTGAGAGTTGTGTCTGTATTACTGCAGTGGATGTGGCATCAGGGAGCCTGGCCTTGAGGGGGTATTAGCCCTCTAAGGGCTGCAGAGTGCTTTAATGCCCTGAACCTATTGTTGTAATGATATGTGAATACAACCCTTGCTAGTCTACTCCTAAAGGTTGAATTTATACATCATGCCAATGGTATGGTATTGATACACTCTAAGAGAATGCAGCCATATTGAGAAGATTTGCCAGGGCTGCATTCACACATTGAGATGTTAAATTGCATCGAACCTTGAAGCACTATTCTGCCCTTTGAGGGACTTAAGCACCAACACGGTGGCGAGGGACTTTGAAAGCATTATAGTAGATTTTCATTATCCAATAACTGCAGCAATAATAATGAAAATCACTGACAAGGAAATGCTAATACAAGTGTTGCTGTGTGAGTTTAACCCTTCAGGGGCAACACTGTGCTTTAATGCATTATTCCCCTTTGTTTTCAAAACAAGAATCATTTGTTTTTACGACACAAGTAACTAGCCAGTGCTGTGATGTAAATATGTTCCCAGGATCAGCATGATGTACATTTTTAGTGCTGGTTACTCACTGGTGTAGCAGTGATGTACAATGACAATAAATGAACCTGAACCTTGAAGCATCATGTCATTCTTAAAGGGTCACAGATAGAGTACTATCAGCAATGATATGTTATTTCCTTCTTTGCAGTTGGAGCCCCAGAGAAAACAGGAACTCAATTGATATGTTGTAACTTGATGCATTGTGATTAATCTATTGGATTTCATCTCCTGAGAGTCAGTGGCACATTTTTCTATTATTAAAATACCCTTCATGCAATATTATATATAAAATGAAATCCAGTAGATATAAGAACATATGATGGACAAATAAAAAATTTTTATTCTGGATTTCATCTTAATATAACCCTTTAATGCTTCAGTATCGAAGCAATGTCAGTATAAAGAATATGGTCTTATACAAATAACAGGTATTATTAGAGGACAAGGTAGTGTCAGATTGTATGCATGTATAACATACACCACCATTGTAAATGGGGACAGCGGAGCACTAGAACTGACGGGAAGTGGTGATTCAGCATACATGTAAGTGCATCGTTGTCATTATACATTATGGATGTCAATGCTCTACAAGGCAAAACACACTGGTGCATTACATGATCAATTCATGCTACAGGTATTGGTTATAATTATATCTAGTGTCTCTCTGCTCTTGTACATTGTTATATATTCTCCATCCTTCTAAGATACTAAACTTCCGTATTGTATGATAACTGTGCATGTTATTAATTTTGAATAATCCATAGACCCATAAGGCTCATCAGAAAGTGCTTATTCACAATTACAGCCATTGACTTTTTTTTTGTATATTAGCTTTTTGCTGAATGTCATCTAGCTGTAGAGGCCTACTGCAGATTTGGCAAACAACCTACCACTGAAGTGACCGCTGCCAAAAATGTTTCACAAATTAAAATCCCTTGTAAACGAAGCTTACCTTGGCTGTTTTCTTTGCATTTCCAACTTGTCTTCTCAAAAAAAACACCGCCCATCAATGGCTCACTTTAATTTGTCTTGATAAAACAAAACTCATTCTTCCGTGCCTCCATTGGGAAACATGTTCACATAAATATTTCACTTTAGGGATTCCTTGTTTTTTAACAACAGGCGGTTGGTAATTTCCAACCCCTTGACCAAGGGGGGGGGGGTGGGAGAATGCCAAACCTCCTCGAAGGTAAACAATAGGTCTATCCTTTTCAGTAAAAAAAGGCCTACACTTTACTATGCTTCACCCTCATTTTCAGCCTGTCAGGGGAGAAGCAAAGAGTTATTGACTGCCCAAAGGTGGAAACTATTCTACGTGCCCACTTCAATTCTTGACACCCCCATGTTGTTAAAAGAATATAGCATTCCCTTAAGTGGAACTTTAAAAATACAGATGCCGTGTATACACAATTTACTTCTTATTTACTCTCCTGTGTCCTCAGGTGTTGTGGATGTATCTATAGGTTGGTTTACAACCAGAGATGCTACTCTAAATTTTTCTGACATTTTATAACAACACATTATTTATTAGCATTAAAGAGCTACCTAATAAAGGATAACACTAGATCATTTAAAAATTTGTTGTGCACCGTGCCGATAGTGGACATCTGTGCAAACAAAAGTCAAAAGTCTTCTCATCTTTGTGTTATTAATACTTAGTGGAAATGTATCTCCCTATCTGAGACCTAAACCGTAAGAGTGAGTGGGCTAGGAGACAGACAGACAGAGATATAGAGTCTGGGCATGTTCAGCAGCCTCCTGTATTGGTTCAGACAGTAATGAGATGTGACTTCATCTACAGTTACAGCTGTCAGTCTATATACAGACCCCTCCCAGCTGTCAGTCTACATACAGACCCCTCCCAGACTGGGGCACCTCAGGTCTACTCTACCTCTGCTTCATGTTACGCAACCCCCCTTCCACACACAGCATCACCATCCTGAGGCAGAATATGAGTGTGTTTTAGAGATATATGATTAGCCACACAACCACCAGGATAGCAGCATACTTATAAGCACATCTCCTTGTTCTAAATTTTTTCTTTTTTTCCTGTTTTCTTAATGTAAAACTTTTCTTCTTTTTTTTCAAAAATGTGTGTAGGGGAAGAGTAGGGGCGCTTGGTGCTACTGATGCGGAGCACCCTTTCTGATTGTCTGTTTACAATGAGTTCCCTGTCTCCCATATTTATCTTATCTCATTACCATATTATGGGCTAATTGGAAAGAAGCAGTTCTCTTTTTAGACTTCATCCAAAATCTTGGACTCCGTGAGGCGCATGCAAATAATGTATGGCGACCGGAATTGTCATTGTGGTAAAACTGATGCAAGTCATCGGGGAAAAAATGAGCCTCTCATTTATTGACGAAGGCCACAACTTAATCTTCCCAACCCACTCTGACTCAGCCCCATTACTGGATGGGGGGGGGGGGTGTAGGGGATGTAGGGGGTTACTGGAATGTAGGAAGTAAAGGAGAAGGACCATTTGTATGCAATATAAATAGAAAATGTTCACTTTCTCTATGGACTTTCAACAGTTATTGTCCACTTATCATTTTGAAAAAAATCTGCTCAGAAAACTTCTCTTTATTTAATGGTAGGCTGAAAGGTCTTAGTATAGGGGAGGGGGCAAGTATAGGACATTGTATCCTTTCTTCTCTGAAACACCTCACAATGTTATAGTAAGCAGTATGACTCAGCAGGGGAAGGGGAGAGGAAAAGCTAAGCACAAGAAATGTACTAAGCCAATAGTTGCATCCTTCAGTTTGGAATCTTTCTAAAATTTTGAAGGGAGGGGGACGGGGGACCTTCTGCAAAACTTGTATATCTATTATCTAAGGGATACTCCAATTTTCTTTACTAAAAACCATTAAGATTAGGTTCAATGAATATTGCTGAGTTTTACTTTAATTCATTGGCATTTGCAGGACTTTTGCAGCGAACAGATTTAGACTGAAGACCTACTCATTATATCGATGAACTGTAAACTTAAGTAATCCATTATCAAAGCATGAGATATAATCAGAAATGGTCTATTACCTAAGGAAAAAGTCAACTATAGAAATGATCAATTATGTATGATTGTAGTTTAAACTGCACTTTCTTACCTGACATTTAATGGCATTTAAGATTATTCACCTCAAGGAAGAAGCTCATTGGGAAACTTCAAGAGGTATAATTGTGCAGTTATCTGATATTAGTCTTTACCTAATATAACCCTTTGAGGGCCGCATTATTCTTTAACATGTCTGTTGTCATCATGATGCATGGATATTGGACACCAGTGCTGCATTCAAGCATCATGTCGACCCTAGGTGATTCAGTAACTCATGAAAGGGTCAGCAAGATGCACCAATGCAGTACCAGTGAGTTACTCACTGAGGCACATTGGTGCATCATCATGTCAAATGTCATCTTTTAGTGACTGCCACCATTAAAGGGTTATTATTAATTGAGGCAGAGGCCATGTTTTGGAGGAGGAGGCAGTGAGCACAATGACTGAGGCAGAGACACCTGAAGGCTGAAGGGGGCCGGGCACCTGGAGTCAGGTTTTGTCTGGATTCATGGACTTTAAACCGTCAAGTGCTGTATAATATTCTGGCCTTGGTTGGGATGATACATGAATGCAGCCCTAGAGAGTAACTCCCCAGTGCTGCATTTAATCAACATGCTGACCCTACAGGGCTGATACATTCCCAAAGGGTTGGTATGATGTATAAATGCAGCAGTGGTGATTTACTCTCAAGGGCATTATGCACCATGAAGACTAAAGGGTCGCCTGCATCAAAGCACTATGCAGCCCTTACAGAGCTACTTGACATTTAACCACTTTTTCTGCTCTAGTTATCAATGCCCCTGTAGCTGACATTAACGTTTCATCTTTTTGGAGTCTCATAATTGATGAGACAATTGATGCGTCATGCACAGCCGTAATTATGAAATTCCGGCATTTGATACTGAGTTTTTTTCTGACCTATTGCCTTGAAGTGCAGTTTAATTATGAACTGTAGAAACCACGAATATCCATGAACACCATGAATTTATCCACCAGAATAACCACATTTCACTTGCCATTTGTCAGTTTTTAGCAAGTGCAGACATGATTTTCCCTCCACCCACAACCAGGATGAAAAACCTTTAAAGGTGGCATAGTGCTTTGATACATCTGGTGAGTAACTCCCTAGTGTTCTATTCATGAATCATCATGACCCTATGCAGTTTAAGTACTCCTGTATGGTTTGCATGATTCAAGCCCTGGCCAACGTGCCTACCTGGGCCACATTCATGGATCCTTTTACAAAGGCCATAATGCATTAAAACACTGTGAAGCTGCTAAAGAGTTAACTTATCTTGATTGAAATATGAAACATGTGAATTGAGATTGGATGAGAGGATGCTGGATAATAGCGTTTTAATATGATGTGTCTGCATGAGAGTTTAAAATACTGCCTTTATCCTGAAATACAGAATTCCCATTGAGTAGAGTAATCAAAGTCCCCTAATACAATTAGATAAAAGAGACACTCTAGCATTAATAAATGAAATTGATCTTTCCAGTGTAAAATATGGGCATGTATCATATAAGTGGTTGGGGTATTGGGAAGTTGAAATGAAAAAGCAAAGGGCACTTACACAGGACCAAAACAGTGACACTACTCACTGTAGGAAAGTTCCTCTTTTTACTGCAAATTTCAACATAAAGCAATCTAGCAGACAACGTATACACCTCTATGTGGTGTAAGGTGTGTAGAAGCCTTTATTTCATGGTGAATACAGACTGTCAATATTAAACCTATGGGAGTGCCGTATGCCAGTAAAGCGTGGGATAACCCTCAGCCGTATTTCACGCTCTGGCTGTATTTCACGCTCCCAAGGGAGGTGGGGGTCGCTATGGGGTCTCTATGGGGTCACCATAGGGTCGCTACGCTACCAAGGGTCACGTGACCTGCCCGGAATTTAAAATGGCGGCACCACGGAAGTAAACAAACACCGCGGAAGTAAGAAAACATTGCGGAAGTAAACAAACATGGATTGTGTATCTATTTTAGACTGAAATACCCTGAAATCAATACAGAGCGTCACTTTAAAGTGGCCTCTTCAGTGGTTAGTGCACTCAAGCTGCCTGTCCTGTGGCCAGCGTGAAATACAGGACAGGCAGCTTGAGTGCCATAACCACTGACTCACTTTAGCGTGCATCTCTGTCTATTTACTATCTGCACACACAACAGCCTGAGCTGTGACTGACACAGAACCCTGCAGCTATCAGCAAGGTTGTAGTCACCTCTTAAACAACACCTAAGGCCTGCACAGGTCACACTGACTAAAGAAAATGCAATTTGCATTGTCAAAGTAAACATTCAACTTGTGGGTGAGGGAGTTAGTGAGGGAGTGAGTTTCCTGATCAACTTTATAGTGTTGACATAATGTATACAGCCCTAGTGAGTTACTCACCAGTGCTAGATTTATGGCCAAGACAACAAATGACAGTGCCAATTTAATCCCTATGCCGTCCTTAAAAAGTTAACCACTATTTTACGACTACAGTGAACACTCAATCTGCTTTATGTGACTAATTACACCTGGAACAACAGCTGCAACTCTTCACGACTCACCGCTGATCACAAATTCGGATTACAAGCTGGGATTACATTGATTAGACACAGACAACCCTGCATGTTTCCTAGCATGGAAAGACCAAGTCTCTGATAACTACAATAAACTTGGCTGATATCATGCGTAGCAATACAAAATAGAAAAGGAGAGCAGATTGTAATAAATACCACAGTTACAATACCTGAATTCTCATCGTCAAAGATTAATATTACAAGAAGTGACATTGATCCTGTGTTTATAGTTCATGATGGGAGCTCCCTCTGTCACCGTCAGAGCTGATAACTGCCCCCTGCCCCTAGAATACCTCCAGCTTCTGCCCCCGTCTATCGACACAAGTGAAGCCACTTGTACTGATACATGACAGTACCGGTAGTTTTGACATCACGAGTGAAGTCACTTGACTGGACTTACATAATCTGTTTATTTTGGAGATTGCTGTTTGCCTGACTACTTTACTGCATTCAAAGAATTGCCACTAAAAAATTGTATCACTATAAATACTCCCTCAAAGGAGATATTGTTGCAATAAAAGTATCCAAAACTCAAACTCACCTCCCATCAACTTCCTGTCTAAAGTAAGCCATACAACTCTGTGGAGATGTTAATAGATTAAAGCATACTTAAGACAGGAAATTGATGTGGATGCAGTGATTGCCTTTAAGGCGTGCAGCCTTTACATCAGTCAAGTCTTTTCTACAAGGGCTGGCCATTATCTATTCACAGGGAAGGGGGGGTGCAAGGAGGTGGAATCAACAGTATTGACCGTTAATTGTTTAGTGGGGTCAGCCATGTGTTGTTAGATAATGACCACTGTCTTAGTTTGTAAAATTAAAAGAAAGGATGTGTCTGTTGTAATGCGGTATCTAACAAGTTTGAAATGCTATGGATCCCCCATCTTTGATACACCACAGCCCGCGTGTCCCTGTACCTCACAGGTCTCCTAGACTTGTATTGACCCAGCAACTCTACTTACATTATCTGTGTAAATCTTACCTTGTAGATCCCTGTAAAGCCTTCAAGTGCCTTCCTCTTTGCTGTTATGATGCATGAATGCAGCATTAGAACCCCCCATTCCTACATTGGTGCAGAGCTTATAGCCGCCCCCCCACCCCCTAAAACAAATATATAAAAAGGTTGAAACGTTTATAGCCCCCCCCCCTCCTCTAAGTTAACACATCCCTTTTGAGATGGTCTCCCAGTGCTATATGTATGTACCATGCGAGCAATACAGCACATTGAAGTAGGAAGCAGTATACTGCCTTACAGGGTTTCTTGTGCTTGTAGTGTGACAAGGAGCAGCTCACACACTGGGGGTGGAGCAACTCACCACCACAGGAGTTACTCCTATGTCACACAAGGATCTTCTTGTCTTCTTGTCCATTTGTACATATGTACAAAGGTTCAGGCATGACTTTGTGTGGTTGCTGTAACCTACTCCCATGTGTTACTCTTGTTAAGTCAGTGTACACTTGGTAACACCTTCCCTGTAGTACACTCAAAAAGTAAACTTGTCTCCAGACTCTTCCAAGTGACGGTCATAAAATAAACGAGTTATTGCCCCAACAGCAAGAGTAGGAGTGGAGTGGGAACCGACACTCTGGGCCTTATACATGGGAGGTGGGACAAGACAACACACTAAAGCAGTACATCTGCCCTTACAGGGTAACTCCACAGGAGTTACTCCTATGTCACACAAGGGTCTTCTTGTCTTACTGTCCTTTTGTACCAAAGTTCTGGCATTTCTTTTGTCATATCAGGCCATCGTCAATTAGCATTGGACTAATATCTGAGATTTGATGTGCACGAAAGAAAGTAACACTACAATCAGCAGTCAGGTGTGTAGTTTGGGTTTATTGTACATGAGTTCTACAATGGTATGCACCTAGTACCCTACCCAGCTCTCTCTGACTGGTTAGTAGTGTGTGCCCCTTATATACAGTAGGGTGGTGCAGCGCCACTGGTGGTGGATGAAGGTACTAGGTAGCAGGTGTTTGTGTACTTTGTCCTCAGCTTGTATGCGGGAACAAAGCAATTGTATATGATATTCTTGGTGAAGTAATAGCGGTTTTAGCCTTCATAATATCAAACTTTGTGTAGTTGCTGTGAGCTACTCCTAGGTGTTACTTTTGTTAAGCCAACTTATACTTCCGCTGTATCCCTTGGACTCACATTTTGAAATTTGAGTTAACCTTGCATCTTACCCTTCTCCCCTCCCCACCACCAAGTCACCCCCACCTACCTCCTCCTTCAATTTTACATCTGGGGCTGTACCAGGATGCAAAAGAAGGTACATTAGTAGTATAGTATGTATCGGAACGGGACTATAGTTAAGTACTGTTTATTACTCAATCGACATGCAGCCAATCAGAGGCCTCCATTTGGTCACGTGACCCCCTCATTTGCATAATTACGTAATAGGCCACGCCCCTCATTTGCATAATTACGTAATAGGCCACACCCCCTTGATCACCAGCCAATCAGGGGCCACCATTTGGTCACGTGACCCCCACGTGACCCCCTCATTTGCATAATAGACCACGCCCCCTTGATCACGTGACCCCCTCATTTGCATAGTAGACTACGCCCCTTTGATCACCAGCCAATCAGTGGCTTCCATTTGGTCAGGTGACTCCCTCATTTGCATAATCATGGATCACGTGACTCTTTCATTTGCATAATAGGACCACACCCCTTGGTCACGTGACCGGAAGCGCTCTTTATTTAGAAAATAGGCCACACCCCCTTGGTCACGTGACCTGACCCCCTCCCTCATTTGCATAATATAGACAATAGACAGACTACGCCTCCCTTTTGGTCACATGACTTGGACTAGCTAATGGGAGGCTTCTATAAGGGGCGAGGGGAGGAGGGGAGGGGGGGAGGGGGGCACTTTAAGATGCATGGGGAGGGGAGGGGGGGGAGGGGGGCACTATTTATGGGGTGGGCGGGCACTTGGGGGGGAGGGAGGGCTTTTAGGGTCTGCTCGGGAGAAAAAAAAAAAAATTATCTGATCTCTAGGGAATCGCTTCCTCTCTACCCCCCTTTAGGGGGGTAGGGAGGAGGCGAGTCGGAGGTGACTGTAGAGGAGTTTTTCGGTGACTTGATGCCTTTCAAACGACTGTGCTGATAGTTGATGAATTTGACTTTTTGACTTGAATATTTCATGCGACTTTGTGACTTGTAAGCGAAAGCGAAAGCGACTTTGCGACCTGTAACCCTTTAAATAAAGAGGTGACTTTGTAACCTCAGGGGGGAGATCCTTCTACACCCCCACGGAGTAGAAAGGATCTCGGTTGATTGACTGTACTTTGACTTGTTGTTGTAAACAAAAAAAAAAAAAAAAAAAAATCAATGAATAGAACGACCCCCTCATTGCTAACAAAGGAACGCCTTTTGAATTACACAAATGACCCTCTTTTTGTAGGGGTTAGCGGTAACTCGACTTGAATTAGAGTATTAGGGAGAGCAAAACGCGACTACACACCGTCTTAGACTGTCGTCTTACGGACCGGATAACAATAACCCTAGTTACCTCGGTTACTGTTGCTCAAGAGACGGCGATGGATCTGGTCACGTGGATACTGAAAGAAGGTCTACCTATAACCACCACGCTAGTTTGAACGCGGCGGGTATGAGCCATGCAGCCGTATGTCGAATTTAAGAAATGTCCATGTCACACGTCACTAAGGGAGAAAACGTTTTTTGAAAATATTTAGAACCCGAATTTGAGCATTCTGGTACATTTTTAAGGACCCAGACACTGCAAAACCGAGTACCATCCAAGAGAAAAAAAAATTTGGCGAAATGTTTAGGCTTGAAATGGCACTTTTCTGATGCACTCTTTGAACATTTTTTTTTTTTTTTCCTCATGTCACTATGGTCCATGGCACATGTGGGACTCAAGAAATGCCACATGTCCCATGTCACTTAGATGTCCGTGCCCGTGTCGTCGTATCGAATTTTAAGAAAATGCCCATGTCACCATATCGAATTTAGGGGTCTAGTGACATCAGCATGTCCGGCTATCCTCCACAAATTTAGCTCTAAAATGTTTACTTTTTTTTTGGGCTGATTTTTCATCATTTTAAAAAAACAATAGGTTGTTTGAAATGTTTGCTGTTGTAAATAGAAACAAAAACAAAACAAAGCGCATGGTAAGATTATGTCACATTTTCAAGTGGCGGGTCCGCGCGAGGCTTATTCAGCCTCTTCGTGGATCCGCGACTCCAATGTGATCATATACTAATCACCGGTGTTTACGGTATTATATACTAAGGTATGAGACGGGTCTTACAGAAAAGGTGTCTAAAGAGCCCTGTGACCTGATTGAAATGACGTCAGCGCCGTCTGCTCGTCAGTGCCCGGCTGTAGCCCGTAGGACATGTTATTCTGCTTTTCTGGATGTTTTGAAATATTTTGATTTAACTGTTAATACCTGATAACAAGCCTCTGAAGCAGATTTTTGGTCGAGCACCTGTTCTCTACTCTTCCATCGATTAGCTGCTTCAGCAAAAAAAAATCGCGCGCGGTCTAGTCTATATGACGGAGTCGCTAAAGCTCTGTTTAGAGAGTGGAACTTGACCTTGAGTATAGACTCAGTACTAACTGAACGCCCCGCGGGGTCACCCCTCACCACGTGGGAATATGTACAAGCTCTGGTTCTTCACTTTACGGCTTGACTGAAACTGAGACGCGTCCATGATAAACTCTAGCCTTTTTTTTTCCTTTACTAGGATCGAGAGAGAGATTTTAAATGGGGCGGTTATCTAAATAGCGTGGAACTAAAATCAGGCTGCGGCAGATAGTATCTCTGCGCACCTCAAGACTCAACGTAACTTTCACTCTCCAGCAGAAGTTTAGTTGTGACTAATGATGGGCGGCGACCGTCGTGCACCGGCGGACATTGGAGAGTGTTGGAGAGCTGAACCTTACAGACATATAAATCAATCGCTTTGGTGGAAATATCTCGCCATAGATTGGAACCAAATACTTATCTAATGGAATCGTTATCAGTTTTCAGTTTTCTTGCCGTACAAAATTTATTTCCCACTCTTCACGTGGTGATAGCTGAAGGTCGCTCGTCGTAGGTACGTGTGACCGGAACACCTTTTTTGTTTTTGGCGCGGGTTGACATCAGATTTGTACCGTACTGTCGCGATTAAGAGCTCTGAGGGAGGGCTTTTCAATTCGGTGAAGTTCTTACTCAGGAGCTATATACAAGCCAGGCGCTGGCGCTTATTCAAAGTCGCGATTTTAGTGCTTGAGAAAAAACATTTGGAGGCTCTTATACTCCGGCGCTTATAAAAGACCGGCACGCTTTTCAACACTAGTTGCTTTATCGCGACCGTACGGTATGACTTCGGTGTCAAAAGATCCCAAACTCCAAATAAGGAAGTGAAACGACGTCGTCTGTCTACCTCGTGCGCGTCATAGCGTCGTCGAAAATAGTGTGACGTCAGCATCTCTCAGGCGGCTAGGAAGTCAGTTCGACAAAATGGCTCACGGAGTGAACTTCGTGGCCGTTTCTCGATCTATGATCGATGCGGCCGTGGAGAAGGAATTCGTAGCCGTGCAACAGAGAGAGGAGGCGGAGAGACAGAACTTCGTGGCCGTTTCTCGATCTATGATCGATGCGGCCGTGGAGAAGCAGTTCTTTGCCTCGCTACAGAGAGAGGAGAGACAGCGGACTGCTGCTGAAGCAGAGGGTGTGGTGGATGAGCTGATCGAGAACGTCGCTGATCAACTCATCCGCCGGTGCGTGGAGCAGGTCAAGCAGCAAGTCTGCATGGAGGAAGGACTACCGCCCGCCGTGCTGGAGGAGCTGCTGAAGGACTGCCACGCGTTATGACCACGCCCTCCGCTTCAGCAGCAAGGTCCCTGCGACCCTCTCTCTACCAAACGGTCCTTTTAAGGACCAACCACTGATCACAAAAGTTGAAAATCAATCTCAATATAATATACGCATCAGAAAAACCCCTAATACGCTATACACTGAAACCCTGTTGAGTAGGTAGATCGAGTTGGGCATTTTTTTTTTTAGGAAGAGCAATCAGGTCATCGTGTGGAGATCATCAGGTGTCCTGTGTGTGTGTGTGTGTGTGTGTGTGTGTGTGTGTGTGTGTGTGTGTGTGTGTGTGTGTGTGTGTGTGTGTGTGGGATGTGTGTGTGTGTGTGTGTGTGTGTGTGAATTTTATACAAATACAATTATTCATTCCTTTCAGCAAGAAAATTAGCTCAATGTAATCATATGATTTTAACTGCCCTACTTATCAGAGCCTTGACGACATCTGACCGCCCCCCTTTTCAGGATCTAAATGGAAATTCACCGCCACCGCTTTTCAGAGTACTGCAGCGCCATTACCTTATTCTTTTTGTATGTGAAAAAAACCCAAAAAAAAACAGCACTGATAAGGGGTTTAATTAGACAGATATTGGTTTCTACACTATCAAAAAAAAACAAAAACCCTCAGCGCTTTAATGCTAAAGGTGGCAATAGTGCTTTAATGCGCTACGCCCTTTGTCGATATGCCAGTGTATGCATGCATGCAGCCCTGGTGAGGAACTCTGAGTGCCGCATTCATGACTTATGACGACAACGGGCACTGCACATTAAAGCGCTATGCGACTATTAAAGGGTTAGATCCAGTCTTGCTACAGGCATCCAGAATGCTATACCCAGAGTTGGTGGTCTGGTCCAGACTGCTGTACACAGATTGTAGACGGGATGGCGGGTTGCTGCCAGACTATCCCTCTGGTACGATATGCGGCTGGCGCGGCCGAGCCTGTCTTATATGATGCTGAGTCTAACTATGTATTAGATACCCTACGAATAACTGAGAGTATGTCAAAATAATCACGGCAAACTGACTGGCGTCTTCATAGGATCATAGGGTAGTTATTATTACATAACTCAGTAACCTTTGGTTATGTGTTAGATAGAGTACACTTGGACACGGTTATTCCATATACCCGCTGCCCCACAGGGTCAAGACGAGGTGATTTAAATAATAAGACCCAGACGGGTAAAATAGCCAAAGTCAACAATGACCTGTTTTTTGGTTTTTTTTTTAGCCAATATGGACAAAGAGACACGGGGTGCTGTACACAGGTTGTGGACGGGCTGGTGGGTCACTGCCAGACTATCTCCCTGGTCCGATATGCAGCCGGCGTGGCCGAGCCTGTCTTATATGATGCTGAGTCTAACTATGTATTAGATACCCTACGAGTAACTGAGAGTATGTCAAAATAATCACGGCAAACTGACTGGCGCCTTCATAGGATCATAGGGTGGTTATTATTACATAACTCAGTAACCTTTGGTTATGTGTTAGATAGAGTACACTTGGACACGGTTATTCCATATACCCACTGCCCCACAGGGTCAAGACGAGGTGATTTAAATAATAAGACCCAGACGGGTAAAATAGCCAAAGTCAACAATGACCTGTTTTTTTGTGTTTTTTTTTTAGCCAATATGGACAAAGAGACATGGGGTGCTGTACACAGGTTGTGGACGGGCTGGTGGGTCACTGCCAGACTATCTCCCTGGTCCGATATGCAGCCTGCGTGGCCGAGACTGTCTTATATGAGGCTGAGTCTAATTATGTATTAGATGTGCTACGAGTAACTGAGAGTGTGTCAAAATAATCACGGCAAACTGACTGGCGACCTCATAGGTCAGTTATTATTACATAACTATTATTACATAACTCAGTAACCTTCGGTTATGTGTTAGATAGCGTGCACTTGGACACGTTTATTCCATGTACCCGCTGCCCCACAGGGTCAACACGAGGTGTTTAAATAATAAGACCCAGACGGGTAAAATAGCCAAGTCAACAATGTCCCGTTTTTTTTAGCCAATATGGACAAAGAGAAACGGGGTGCTGTACACAGCTTGTGGACGGGGTGGCGGGTCGCTGCCAGACTATCCCCTGGTCCGATATGCAGTAAATTTTCTGCACCGTGTGACAACGACCGATCAGCTACCAACCTATTTTTGGTTATTTTTCTATTCAGTTTTTGATCAGCGCACTTTATTAGCGTGGTTTTTTTTTTAAATTTTTTTAATCATAAATAATATGTAGACTTGGAAAAAAAAAGAGAACTGACATGTCGCTGTTTTGTCACTAAACCCAAAGACCCACCCACCCCGTAGGAAGGGGAGACGTTTGTGAACGTTCCCTTAGGTCTCTATTCTTTATTTATTGTGTGGCCCCTAAAGAGGGGCCAACCAACTGACACTGTCAGTTGGTTAGTAGATGCTACTCAACATGGGCGTAATTAATTACACCTAGTGTTGAGAAACAACATGCCTGAGCTCAAAAGGCCCCCGTTGGGTGGGGGCCCTTGTGGCACAACGAGTTGGTTCGTTTTTCAGATTACCGACTCGGCGAGAGTTTCTGCCTATGTATCTTTTATAAAGCCTTAGATATGGTGTGGTATTTTTCATCTCGCTATAGTTTAGTTGGTATTCAAAGAAACTGCCTCATTTCTATCAGAAATACACAATATTGAATTGTTTTTATATTTTAATATATTCAGAAGCACACTTTGTTGCCTATATAGCTCATTATGCGTTGAAATGTTCGCGAGCATCGTAGGAATGTGCAAATCCCCTATTGTGGCGCCATCTGACGAAAGAGCAAGGAACTATACGTGACCTGAACCCCGCCCTCAGCGCGTTCGTTATTCGCATCTTTGACAGCGACTAAGAGACGCTCAAACTGTCTCTTATTTAGTTTGAACTTATCACAAATTTGTCTTTGATAGGTCGTAGATCGACTTCTGACTTTTTAGTTAGAATAAAAAACAAGTGACGCCGCCACAGACCCGCGCATTAACGCGCTCCGCCGTCTTCAGAGGGCCGAGTCTATAGTACAGTAGATTCTACTGTGTACTTACACTAACAGTGCTACATATACATACCTGAGTCATAAGTGGGTTTTTTTTGTTGTTTTTTAGGGGAAAAAAAGTGATCTACTCACCCAAACCGCTATTAGTAGGTAACCTGTATGACCCATGCCGCAAACATCTGCCTCGTGACTGATAGTGTACCGGTGGTGAAGTGCTGTTGCAAGAACAATTGAGGCTCTTTATATAGCTGAGAGAGCGAATGGACTAATCTTGTTTTCACCTTGAGCCCCACCCTATTCCAGAGAGGGTATCAAAAATCGCATGTACGCGTAAATGGGCTTATAGCTGGTGAATAGATAAGGCGGGGCACCTGTGTATACTAAGACTCCAGGGGGCGTTTTAACGACAGGTGTGACGTGCCAGCCCGTGGAGGGAGCTTTTTTGTTTTTCACTTAGAGAGCGTATACAAAGCCTACAGGGGGTGATTAACGCCAGGTGTGACGCGCCAGCCAGTGGCCGGATCACCTCATCTTCTAAGCTTTTGTTTTCACCTAGAGAGGGGATCGAGAGTGTATACAAAAAACTACAGGGGTGTTTAACGCGGCCAGCTGCCTACATGCTATAGTCTAAGCCTGTTTTCAGCTAGAGAGGGATCTACATCACCTAAGCCCTTTCCACCCTTAAATCGATCTGATAATTACCATAGAGAAGAGTAATGCGCGTTACATGTATATGGGCTTATAGCTGAGTAAGAGCTTAAGATGCTAGTCAACTGTGTATGCAAAAAAACAAACTACAGGGGGTGTCTAAAGTCGATTATCATGCGCCAGCGGGCGGACAGAAGTCTGCCACTCTAGCTGTGACTACAAGCGCGTGCGTGTGGTAGACAGCTTAAATCAAACACGAGTTAAGCTCCTTATAGCTTCCTACTGTCTGCGGATTCGAGTCTTTTGTTTTTTCATGTATTTCCTCGGAGGGTCGAACAGGATTAAAGATGTAACGAACCCGCGCCTACACAGGTAGACAGCCGGTCGCCTTCCTAGTGAGAGTTTTCCTCCTGAGTTAAGAAGCTTATCTCGGAGCCTAGTACATAAGCGATTCAACCACCTTCAGCATGGCGTCATCAGGAATCACTCTACGTTCTACCGAATGTGAGCAATCCCAACACTACTACAGAGCCGCGACAACACCACATGAGGAGACGTCCATGTTTACTGATGAGTCAACAAGTAGCAAGGTGGAGGTTGGTTTTTATCAAGATTCGTACGGGTGGCTGGAAAGTGTGAGGGCTACTTCTGCAGCTAATGCTGCTGCTCGTGCAAAACGTGAAGCTCGTAAGGTGGAAGTTGGTTTTTATCAAGATTCGTACGGGTGGCTGGAAAGTGTGAGGGCTACTTCTGCAGCTAATGCTGCTGCTCGTGCAAAACGTGAAGCTCGTATCGCTGTTCGTGCTACACATGCAGCATACGAAGTTGCCAATGCTGCTAACAATGTTGCTGTTACTCTCGCCGCTGCTGCTCGTGCTGCTAATCTTTTTGCTACTGTTTCCGCTCTTGCTACCGATGCTGCTGCTACTGATGCTGCAACGACTGCTAAAAGTGCCGCTGTTGCGGCTGCTGCTAGGGCTAATGCTATTAATGCTTGTACAGCTGCTAAACAAATAGCCTGTTTTGCTTCTGCTAGTCGCAGTGTCGCTGTTACGGCTATAGCTGATGCCCATGATGCTAAGTTACGGGCTTTTGCTTTTGCTGAAGATGCTGTTGATGCTCAAGATGTTGCTGCTGCTGCTGCTACTGCTGCTGATGAGGCTGCTGCTGCCGCTGCTGCTGCTGCTGAAGATGCTGCTGCTGCTGCGGCTGATGCTCTAGACACCTATGACGCTGCTGCTCTAGACACCTATGACGCTGCTGCTGCTGAAGATACTGCTGCCGCTGCTGCTACTGCTGCTGCTGCTGCTGAAGATGCTGCTGCCGCTGCTCTAGACACCTATGACGCGGCTGCTGCTGCTTTTGCTGAAGATACTGTTGATGCTGCTGCTGCTACTGCTGCTGCCGCTGCTGCTACTGCTGCTGCCACTGCTCTAGACACCTATGACGCGGCTGCTGCTGCTTTTGCTGAAGATACTGTTGATGCTGCTGCTGCTACTGCTGCTGCCGCTGCTGCTACTGCTGCTGCCACTGCTCTAGACACCTATGACGCTCCTGCTACTCCTGCTCTAGACACCTATGATGCTGCTGCTGCTGCTGCTGCCACTGCTCTAGACACCTATGACGCTCCTGCTACTCCTGCTCTAGACACCTATGATGCTGCTGCTGCTGCTGCTGCCACTGCTCTAGACACCTATGACACTCCTGCTACTCCTGCTCTAGACACCTATGATGCTGCTGCTGCTGCTGCTGCTGCTGAAGATGCTGCTGCTGCTGCTGCACTAGTCATCTATGACGTGGCTACTGCTCTAGACACTTATGACGCGGCTGCTGCTGCTGCTGCTGCTGAAGATGCTGCTGCTGCTGCTGCTCTAGACACCTATGACTGAAAACATAGTAGGCGTTATTTACAAACACTGCTGTTACCTATGCCTAAACTTAGTAGGTCTTATTTACAAACAAGAGAGCCACGTGGTGTTGTTTACAAACAAAGAGAGCCACGTGGTGTTGTTTACAAACAAAGATAGTCACGTGATGTTGTTGTGGTCTATCATGTCAATGAAGGGGTCACGTGATCAAGGGGGCGTGGTCTATTATGCAAATGAGGGGGTCGCGTGACAAAATGGCGACCTCTGATTGGCTGGTGATCAAGAGGGCGTGGCTTATTATGCAAATGAAAGGGTCACGTGATCAAGGGGGTGTGGCCTATTATGCAAATGAGGGGGTCACGTGACCAAATGGAAGCCTCTGATTGGCTGGTGATCAAGGGGGCGTGGCCTATTACGTAATTATGCAAATGAGGGGGCGTGGCCTATTACGTAATTATGCAAATGAGGGGGTCACGTGACCAAATGGAGGCCTCTGATTGGCTGCATGTCGATTGAGTAATAAACAGTAGTTAACTATAGTCCCGTTCCGATACATACTATACTACTTACATTAGATAATGTCCTGTGTCCTTAGTTCACTGAAAATCCATAGGTTGAAAGGGTTAGTCAGTACTGACCAACCCAGGTTGGTCATATGAGTGTTAGTCACAATGGCAAAATTATATTCAAAAATGACCAAGGGGTCAGTCAGTAGTATACCACTAGTTGGGGCCACCTGTGATGACCACTCAGTGGCTCCCCCTGGAAATAAAAAGACTAAGGTGGGTTGGTCAGTAGTGACCAACCTGACAATAATTACTAATCTAGGTTGGTCGTATAGGGAGCCAAAAATGACTAACTAGCTTAGGCACTAGTGACTGAGAGGTTGGGCATATAGGGAGCCTCGGAATATCAGTGTTGTTGTCCTGACTTGACTGCACATAGCCCAGAGCAATATGTGACTCACTGTGTACTGCTCTCACCCAATGTAATTATACAGCTTCCTTCAACACCTCATGTGGCATAGCTACATGGTCCAATCAGTGATTTATGTGCCTAAAAATATCAATCTATATCAACTTATACATGCAATTAATCATCTAAGCATTGCAGTTAAATTATCATAGAGAGCAAACCCTACTGGTCTTTTACAGACATCACCAATTCTGATACATTCGCCCCCCCCCCCCCTCAAACCAGATCCACAATAAAAAGCCATACACAATTGACTAGAACTGGTGAAAGTTCAGTATCAATATGACAATGCGTTGATTTGTGGTCACTAGCTACTGAATGTAAACATGAAACTTGGACCTACAATGAATAGAATACACTTGAGAAACTACCCAGTCAGAAAAAGAAAAGAAAAATGTCAAAGGAAAAGTGTTTCAGCAGCATTGAAGTAGGAAGGATGATGTTGACATCTTAGCAGAGAATCCTTTCTTCAGGACTGTTCATTCATGTTAATTCTTTTAGTATGTTTATGCTTATCCAGCTAGTCTCCCATTATTACTCAAGCAGCCCTTGTAGCTCATGTGCCCTCTCAGCTTTTATTCTACAGAAGGAATAACTGGTTCTCATACCCTGCATTCAGATAAATAATCAGACCATTGGGTCCAATTTAGAGCAATGTCTTTTTGCTCTTTTATCCTCAACACATCTGTGTATGCAGATGTTTTAGAGCAGAAACGGAGGGTCGGGGCGGAAGGGGTGAGTGGCAGGGTGAGGGGAGGGAAGTGATGAAGAGGCAGAGTAGCTTTGAAATGTGTATGGGTCAAAGATGAATCTGTAAGGGGTCGGGACGGCGCAGTCGATAGCGCGCTCGCACGGCGATCGGAAGGTCCTGTGTTAGAGCCCCACCCTGGGTTGACTCAGCCTTAAATGAGTAGCACTAGAGACTTGTCTCAAAAGGGTGCTGAAGCAAGCAGGAGGCAGTGACAAAACAGGGGCTGGTGACAGCTATCAACATGGAGCGACAACAAGTGACTCCCGTGGGCACTGTGTATGTATCCTGAGGTCAGTATATCCCCATGGTACTGGCATTCTATGAGGTACACCTCCTGAAAGCCAGGGGTCAAAGGGAGATTAGCACCCAGCGCCATGTGGCATGAGCCACCTGCCCAGAAAAAGACTTATCAAGCTGACTGATGTCTAACATAATAAAGGCAGGCGTTACGGCTTGCTTGCTTGCTGCATGGACTGAAACCTACAACAGGGAGCGTAAATTTCCATGTGCACATACAACCCACAGGCTATATGTGAACTGCACTCAGCTTTTTATTTGATATCAAATCTGTCTATATCTATTTATTCCCAGTGTCATTGTCATTTGTAGGTTACAACAAAGGACAATGTGAACATTACTTAATCAGGACTACCACTACATGATATACCCACATTTTGATTCATTTATTGGCATCCATCATGTTCCCCTCCACCCAGTATCCTGGGGCTTGGTCTCATTGTGGATGTATGCACGCCCAGCCCCTCACTACATGTATAATATATAGGGGCAGGCAGAGAACAGATGATGACATATTGCTGCATATCACTCATCTACATCATAATTAAATATTCCTGTAGTCTATCCTAGCTTTTTTGTCATACAGATTCAGATCCGCTGTTTAAACCATATGTCATTGTGTGTTAGCTAAGTGGCCTTTTCACTGCTGCATCTCTCCAATTTTCCTTCATCATGGACCTCTTCTCAGCTCTGTTATCATTTCTTTGGTTACATTTAGCCTTAATACCTCCTCCACATATAGTTGCAGACAGCTTTCTTTCATTCCAATGCATTTAATTAAAACTATATTTGTATAGAGATATTATTACTCAACAGAAACAGTAGAGAACATCAGTGATATTGGCATCTTTATAAATGTGTGCAACAGCATTGAATTCCATCAATGTATTTGTAGAGCTCAAGAAACAAATGTAATTCACTGAAATGACATTTTTGTGCCCACACACAATAAAGTGTAGGAAAATTACATTTTCATAGAACGTCTGGTTCGTTTTACAGACAGTAAATGGCTGCCTTGCAGAAGCCCCCCCATAAACATTGTGTCCTATTCCTACCCCATGTCAGACAAAGCAGCAACCTCCAGATCTAATACCTCAGAATCAAACACAGTTTTAGCTACATACAACGTTTGCCTTTTTTTAAAGAGCTGTTCTATTCTTCTAAGTGCATCTTTGTCTTCTGCTGGGAAAAGAGGTCTCCCTTCAAACTTACATGTGCTATCAGGTAATTTTTGGGCCACTAGGCAGAACTGAATCCAATTGCTCTTATTTGTATTTTAATTCCCTTATACTGTAATACCTCACGTATAAGCTGCGGCCAGTATGTGAGTCAGATCAGTGGTGTGGCTTATAGGATCAGCCCAGGATCAGGGTTGGCTTATACGAAAGTTTTTGCAACTATGGTACAGTAGTAAGGTCCCCATACGCAATGTTTTATAGTATATGTAATAAAACTAGAACCATTAACAGAGTTTAAATTCAGCAGTATGATTTTACCTCAGCTTTGAGGGTCAAGATGTACTCGGATGTATCAGGCAGGCACACCTAGTGAGACAGATGTAATTTAATACACACTGCTTGACAATAGTGTTTCTAAATAACTGACATTTTCAATCATGTCATCACCTTGAACCTTGCCACCTTTACCTAGTTTCTTTGCTCTATGCATTATCATCAAATTTGGTCCCCCATTGTTCTGTCTGCATAATGGGTATTGAGGCTCCAAAAACTTCTAATTGAAGGATCAGGGAAGTGTTTAAGGGGTGGATAAGAAGAACTGACCTCTTAGTGTGATGCATTTATCATGGGCCGGACAAGGGGAGGGATTCCAACTCAGTTCCACAGAGATGAAGAACAAATTAATCTACAGCATCCTTCACAAAGATTGTAGGAACTTTGGATACACTACATTTCATGTCATATGGGTCGGATCGAAAAAAAATGCTGATCCGGGGGTACATAAGGACAAAACACAAAATTCACAATTTCACTTAACAATTTTATTTTCCTGAAAGGGTAGCATCTTGACTCCCTGAAACCCCCGTGGAACTCTGTTTCTCCCAAGAATGCAGTTTTTATTCACCGTAGACCACATGCTACCCTAATCCCGAGGCGTCTGTGACGTTAATGAATAGTGCACTGCAAGAAACCCTTTTAAAGTGACCTAGGTATTCCAAATTTTGGCTCCTAGTTGGCTGACTAGGTACCATTAATCCTGGGAAATTTCATAGCTGTAAGTCGTAAATTAAAAAAATTCAGGCACTTTCAATTATGTAGAAAATAGAAAAATCCAAAGAATTCTATAACACTTTACCAACTTTGGCCTAGTTTCCTTAATCTTGCTTTGTTTACCATTAAAATTGCTGTCTAATGTCTTTAGTACATCTAGTTGCCAAAGCAATAGGTTTTAGGTGTGAGTTTCCGACCGATTGGTCACACTAGTGTGTGCAACATGGTACCAAGTACCCAGTTAACGTCACAGACGCCTCGAGTTTCACAGTAATAAACTAGATTGGTTACAGAATCATTAAAAGTGTTTAGAACATCTTAATACCTTACACACATGTACAGAACAGGTTGGTGCATTGTTTAGAACCTTAATGGAAACATTTTTACAATTTTTTGAGTATGCACTCAGTCTTTAAACAAAAAAAATTCACTTTTTTACTGTGTGTCGGCACGCGCAGCACCACACCATCAAAATATTTACATTACAATGGAACCTCCTGGGCTCTATTCTACAAGGCAAGTTTACCTGTTTACAACCATTTAAAACAGTAATAAAGACCCTTCTAGCACTAGCAGGGCCATACTAGCTGTCTGGCTAAACCCATACATTTACTAGGTTAACGTCACAGACGCCTCGGATATCTCTACTATAACAGTACTTTAATAGAACGGTCACACAGCCATCAGAAGTGTTATAGGCCTCCTCGTCTTCTCTCTTCTTGCTGGCCCGACTTTCCGCCTTGCGCTGTGCGCCCATCTTTACCATTCCAGGCGGCAGCTTCGGTCATACCATACTACAAAGTAGACAACAATTTCTGATTATTTAAGGGAATTTCAGAACTTTTAAATAAATTTGCAACATGAATGATAATTGCTAATTATTGGCAAATGTTCACTTAAGTTGATTGTATAATTAGACACAGGTGTATAGCAAAAGCATGGAGGATTTTGAGCACATCAGACAAACAGAAGTGGGTCTGCCCCAGCATTTAAGCAAAAACAGCCAGGGGACACAGAAGTTGGAAAAAAAAGTTTTAACTACTGCCAATACACCTTACTGGCTCTTTAGATATATAGTAGGGGCATGCTGTCTAAAAATATGGAGAGGTTGGGTGCAGGGGAACTACTATTTCCATTCAATTAACTGCTTTCGAGGCGTCTGTGACGTTAATGAAATGACCTATAAATATATGTAAACTTTGATAAATAAAAACATTTCTTGGTCAGGGCATTAGCTTACATGCCCCTGAAGCATGGTACGAAGTTACATTGTTCAAATCGATCAAATAGTCACTGTACAGTGACAATTTCATTTTCGTCGGAGGCGTCTGTGACGTTAACCCGAAAATGCATAAATTGGCTTGCAGTGGCCAGAAAAGGAGTACTAGCGTAAATATAGCCCACCAACATGATGAGGGGACTTAGTAGGAAGAGAATTAACCATAATATATTAAGTTCAGATAGCTTTCAGCTGAGTGAGAGTGCATTTTCTGACTGAAAATCCAAAAAATTTCAAAAATATTTTTTTAAAAGGCATGAAACATAGCCTTAGATACATGGGATTGCTACTAAACTGCATAGAGGCATAGAGGAACATCTATTCTATTGAATCAAGTTGATATGTACCCTCAAGGAAAGATAGAACGATAAGCCAGAATGATTTTTCGCCGAGCCCGCATTAACGTCACAGACGCCTCCGCCGAGGGTGCACCGGTTAGAAATTGCAAAAACTAACATGGCGGCATCCATGACATTAATAAGCGAGCACTCGAACGAAAATAAACGATCAAGTCTACCTAAAATAGACCGTTCTAAACGAAAATAAATGTATCAGCGCGGGCCTTGGTGCAAAAGGAATCAAAATATAACATATTTTAGACCGATCCCTTACCTTTTTCGGTGGAAATAGCTGAAAAAGAACTCTGAATTGTTGGTTTGGGAGTTGCTCCAGCAAGATCAGACGCTTCTTTGCTCGCCGAAACAGTACCCGGATGTGCGCCACTTCCGGTGGGTAACAGGAACGCTGACCTCCTTCCCACGCCAAATTTTGGGTTAACGTCACAGACGCCTCCGAAAAGTATAAATACCCCTCCCGCGGTGCCTGTTCGGTACATATCGAATCAAATTCTGTTGAGGATCCTCAAATACAACCCAATAGAGTACACAGGGTACAAGAAATATATATAAAAACATAATTAAACGCTGGAAAGGCTATAATGCTTGGAGGCGTCTGTGACGATAACTCGAGTTCCAATACACTATATTGCCCATAAGGGAGAGTAAAAGTGGGCGTGGCTCAAATCTTTTTTTACCATGAGCTCACCCATTGGGAGGCTCTAGATTGCTGGTAGTAAGGATATTTAGTGAATACTATTAATAAAGATATAGGCCCTTTTATTAACGTCACAGACGCCTCCGAAACATGTAGTTGCTACATTTGAAGGTCACTGTTGACAAATTTGCTTGGGATATGAAAGTTTAACGAGCTGATTTGTTCACATAACATATATAGCTACTAGGAAATGCTGTTTAGTGATAATTTTTGATGTGTCAGTTGACATGAGGGCCTTGTTAAACATGGATAATTAGCTAAAAAACATGGATTTTAGCCATTTTTCAACTTTGGAGGCTCATAAACCAGCAAAAAATCATTGTATATGCAAAATTATAATTTTTTCTGAAAGCCTAGAGTATGTCCTCTTATGAAAAACCAACAAAGACCATACTGGTGAATGTATTTTTATTCTGTGGCTCTTGCAAAGCAGAAAATCCCCCAAAACCCAGATCAGCATCTTTTTTCGATCCGACCCATCTATGGATGTTCAGCAGTCTTTCAAGATGCTGCATCCTGGGTTGTTCCCGCAGGCGGGAGGATTGGAGGGGGGGGTTGTTGGTATGATGAGTACAGTGCTGATGCAGCCCTTAATGTATACTACACTGAATAAACTGTAAGCTACTTCCAATAACACAATACACATGGTTATCCTATTTTATGAGTTGTAAGTTAACCCTGTTTGTTACTCATTCTTTAGAGATGAATTTCTATGTACACTGAATATAACGGTTTAGATATCCTTGATTTCAATCTGCTTCTAATCTAATGTAATAGTTGGTAGAGCAAAGTATCAAATTACTAACACCTCCTAGTTTCAGCTCTTTCATGATTGAACTCATTCGGTTAAATTGGTATATGGACGCACTAACCTTGTGTCTATAACTGAAACTTTTAATTCCACTTATACAAGCTTAGCGCACTATCAAGACCATACAAATTGCTGTGACTGCACAGTATTTGTACCTACAATCAAAGTGGCTTAATAGCAAGCACAACAATTTTTGCTGCATAATGCTTTGTGGATGACATAGTGGTTTGATGCGCTATGCCCTTTTTTATATTGACACACTGCATAGGTGCATTATGATGACAAACGTTCCTTAAACTCAAAATTAATTTCTTAAGTTCCTAGACATTTGCCGTCATATTTTACAGTCCTAGAAGCCCTAACCTTGAGGCACGTTTGTCAAATGTTGAAAACTGAGTGCAATTTCAGGCACAGTCCGGCTTTCCTTATGAAATTGGTAATTAAAATGATTTTAGTTATTTAAGCAATTAGGGTTTGCAATGTAACTCACTTTACTGCTTTGTGCTCTGGGTGACCTGACCCCTCCATGTGCTCCCAGATTCATTATGTTCTCTTTAAAGGTCATGGGGGACGCACAACAGATTGTCTCTTTTTGAGCATTCCATGTTTTTGAATATTCATTACCGTTTAATTGCTAACTACCATTTGGCACGTAGGGAGCAAGGGATCAAGTGATTGTGTTAAAAACTAGAGGGAAACATGATATTTGGTTGGTAGTGAAAACCTGAAGATTGCCCTCGAAACAGCACCTTGAGATTGAGCATTCATGACTTGGGCAAATCTAGGGAAGTCACCAGAAAACCAGAAAAGGCAGAAGATATTTATGAAAATATCTTCTGCCTTTTCTGGTGTTATGGTGACTGTCACACATTTGCCCCAATTGTGAATAACCAATTTGTGGAGGTTGTGCATGCAAGCAAACAGGAAATTATATTAACAGGGTTTATTTACTAATTTATAGTTTCCCTGATTGCCCATGAAGTAGATGAGGTGTAAAACCCAAGAAGCCTACTTTAGACATACATTCCAGTTACTTCCTCTGTATATTTCATCTTGTTTTTTTTCACTTATGGGGTTGATATTATCAAAAATAGAGGCACATATTTCAAGCTCATGTTTGAACAATATCATATGATTTGATGCACAGTCCACCTACATTGTATTGAGGCATGAAGGCAGCCCTAGCCAGTATTTGACCAATAGTTTTTCATAAATGAAGAGGACCTTGTAGATTTGATATGGTCAGTGGGATACTTGCCACATCTACATTAGTTAGTTCATTATGCCGAAAAATAAAATTATTCACATAGTATGCTGCCCTTAAAGGATTAAGCATTCACCCTTCCCCTACAGCCACCAGTTGGCTGGTACCAGCTACAATGGTGCCCCCTGGTGTGAGCCTGCAGCGTCCCAGTCTGTCACCCCTTGTATTGTCACTCACATAACTCACCGCTGTGAGCTGCCTCCTGCCCTGCTGCTGTTACTGCTGCAGGCAACCTGCACTCAGTGTAACCTGCACTCAGTGTAACCTGCACTTAGTGTAACCTGCACCACGTGTAACCTGCACTCAGCACTCTGTGTAATCTGCACTCAGAGTAACCTGCACTCAGTGTAATCTACACTCAGTGTAACCTGCACTCAGTGTAACCTGCACTCTGTGTAACCTGCACTTAGTGTAACCTGCACTCTGTGTAACCTGCACTCACTGTAACCTGCACTTAGTGTAACCTGCACTCAGTGTAACCTGCACTCAGTGTAACCTGCACTTAGTGTAACCTGCACTCAGTGTAACCTGCACTCAGTGTAACCTGCACTCAGTGTAACCTGCACTCAGTGTAACCTGCACTCAGTGTAACCTGCACTCAGTGTAACCTGCACTCAGTGTAACCTGCACTCAGTGTAACCTGCACTCAGTGTAACCTGCACTCAGTGTAACCTGCACTCAGTGTAACCTGCACTCAGTGTAACCTGCACTCAGTGTAACCTGCACTTAGTGTAACCTGACACCCTGAGTGTAAATAAACCTGTTACATTACTATGCCACACACATTTAAACTGCATCAATGTAGTCATAGAACAACTCATCCATTGTGAAAATTCTGAATGATATTAATTTGCTGACACATGTAGTTGAAGCAGTGTATTGACGTCCATGGTTGAAGTAATTGAATGTTGTCCATTCTTTCAGTGACCACCAACCATATGTTGTCTAACTTTAAATAATGTCTGGAGAAACAGACCCTTATAAGACAAAGACATTTCTTTTATATATAGCATTAATAATACGTCCGAAGGTACAAAGTAGGACAAATATGTGTATGTATGAAGGATGTTGTCCTAAAGATGGAGTTTTCCTTAATGAACAGCTTGTCTGAAAGCCAACAGCACCTCTCCTATTAAGACATCTTATATTTGGCTGGTACAGCATGATACCAAGGCTGCAATTAAGCATCATGATGAACAACTATAGGCCCTACTTTGATGTGAATCAATTGTTTTATAAAAGTAGACATTGAGCAGCAACGCAGACAATCTAATATCCACACCACAGCTGTATGGCCAGCGGCATAATATCACTGTTTATGAGTTTTATATCATTTGTATCCAGCCCAAGGCGCTCATGATTACTCAAACAGTTATGTTATTATGAAACTTGGTTACCCCTGATGGTCCACAAGTTTCCCAGCCTTCTAAGCTATCATTTTACATGAGCAGTAAATGGTTCTAGTGCCCTGCATGGAGAAGAATAATCAGACCATGGGGACCAAGATAACATAATGCTTTTTATTGTATTATCCTACACACATCTGTGTGCAGATGTTTTAGTGCAGGGACTGTGGGTCTAGACAGGGAGGACAAGCAAAGACAAAAGAGGCCAAAGGCATGGGGCTTGGGTTAAGCAGAAAAAGAGAGCAGGATGAATGAAAAACTATGGTTTAGAAAGTAAGTTATAGAAATGGGGGAGTGAGAGGGAAGGAAGGGGGTGGCTGGAGCGGAAGCGGGGAGACATTAAGAGAGTAAGGCAGGTAGAAAGAAGAGATGGAGGGAGAGGGGGAGAAGGGTAAGGCTGGGAGAGGGTCAAGTAGGGAAGAGGGAGGAGGCAGAGGGGATGGGAGGCAGGGTGAAGGGACACAGTAGGGCAAGAAGAAAGAGTATGGCAGATGCAGAGGGACAGATATCCTGTCTGTAGCTTAATCAACAATTGAGGAGTATGACCTGAAGAAGGTGTAAATATATATATGAAAAACATATCATGATGCACATTGCAAGAGGCAGTTCTGCTGTGTAGTGAGTAGGCTATTGAGGAAATGATCGAAGAAGTATGGCAGTAGGAGCATGTGTGTGGGAAAGGGGGTGCAGGAAAGGAACAAAGAGGGCACAGGAAATGGGATGGTCGTGAGTGAATTGAGTTCGGAAACATATTCCCACCACATCCCCCCTTCATTCCCCCCACAACCGCCTTCTGTATGCTGCACTACACAGGCTTAGATGGCCACTTACGCCTGATGACATTTCCGGCTGTAGACTGAGGTAATCTGAGTTTAGAGAGAAGGTAGCATTAGTAATCCATATTAATTACACTTTTTAGGAAGCAGTGTGGAAACATTGACTTTCACACCAGCCAACCTGATATCCCCCTTTTTACCTCTCCCCCTATTCCCCTCCCCTCCTACCCCCTCCTTCACTGCTCTGTCCTGACAGTGATCACACAGTGGCAGTAACAGCAGGGGCCTCACAGTGACAAGTGATGTAGGCTAATGTAGCTATTTAAGGACCACATCATGCCTCAATGCTTCATGTTCATTTAGTCTTCACAATATGAGCGAACTGGTAGTTTTGTGGCACTGCATTGGTACCAGAAATTAGAAACATATCAACACAATAGGTAATGAAGGACTTACTTGCCCTTAAAGGGTTAAACATTAGCGTCCACAGAGTAGGAACACAATGGGATATGAGGAGCATGGTGGTTTTTGTTCTGTGGGAAGATAGTGAGAGGTGGTAGGTGTTGGACTGGGCGGGAGACAATGGAGAGCAGCCACACATCATTGTGTGACTCTACTAACAACAAGACAATCACATGACGTCTGATATTTCCATTTATTGTTTTCTGTATTCACTCATCTACATTTGGTGCTGCAGCAAAAATCCATTCATGTAAATGTAAATTGTGCTAGAATGGTATTACATTAGCTTATACACTAGTGAAAAATTAGGTTAATAACAGATTTGATACTTTCCATATGCAAACAAAGAAGGAAGACAATAGCAAATTGATAAATGAGAAAGATTTAAATTAATGAAATAGGACACAAGCTGGGGAGAAGCAACGGGAGAAAGATTAAATAACATGCTCAAACGAGGACTGTATTTAGTGGTAAAGCTGTTTGGACTAATAATACTGAATGTATAAAAGTGTAAAGATATCATTTATTTTGTATTTTTCATTCCATCCTTGGCTTAATATCTGATGTGGCATTTTAACCGAAAAGAAATAAAAATTCTGGATCAAAATCACATCCAGAGCTTACATTTTCCACAATCTCTTTCTTTATCCTGTTCACATTTTATCTCAGCTTCCTGCAAACGCTTGAATATTTACCCTGTGGGAAATTCAATTACTCCATATGAATAAGTACAGCAAAGTAGATACAATGTGTTTAATCTAACCCTTTGAGCATTGAACACATTAATGCATCATATCCTTGGTCATCATGTCCATGTTTGAATGCAGTCCAGACAATAACTTGCTATTGCTGTATTGAAGCTTCTTGCAGCCCTTTCAGGGTTGAGACACGCTCAACTGATCTTTGTGATGCACGAATGCAGAACCAGTGAGTTACTCACTCAGGCGTCAATGGTGCATCATGATAACAAATGTTCTCTTTTAGGGATATGCCATGTTGAAAGGGCTGCATCCTCACCTCTAAGGTGACACTTAATGATGACTAGAACAGTACAGAGGGATGATCTCAAGGTCTGAAGGTTCTTGGTCAGAATGCGACCCCTTAACTAACATATATATACTCCTTACAAAGCTTGAATTCAATGTGAAATGATAGTTCTTGACAATACTGAACATATCAATCTCACTCCCGAGATACAATGTATAATTTTCATGTTTCAATCCAGTGGCAGTGAATACAGCACTAAATAAGTAAGGAAATGATGTGTATGGATATCCAACAGAGCATGCATGGTAGCGCTTTAACATTGTATCCTTGTTTCTCAACTTGACTGAGAATTATAGAAACATAGTAAACAATAATGATCTTTCCAATACCATCATCAGCTGTAATTTTACTATTTAGTGAGGACAAATACTCCCAGCTCCCGATGTCTCAATATCTGTTTGTTATGTGACAACATTCACCGTAGTACTTGTATTCCACTCCATCCACCGTCCTGTGGCTCTAATATGTCAGCCTCATTGTAGATGCTTTCACAGCCAGCCTCACACTACGTATGGGGGCAGGTAGAGAACATATAATGATACATAGCTGCATATTGCTCATCAACATCATGATTAAATCTGCAGTCAGCTCTCCACCGCTATCTGAAGCAGATTCTGAGCGTCCTTCCATACCATATATCAGGGTGTATTACTGCAGGGGCTGTGTTATATTTGCTGTCCATTTCTGAGTGTGCCATCTAATCTTGCTTCATCATTGGTCTCTTCTTAGAACCATCAATATTTCTCCGGGAGCATTCAGTATTTAAACCTGTTCTATGTTGCTATGTATGTGACTTTCATTAGAGTGAAGCTTCTTTTAGTGCATTTGCTTCCCGACCATATCCCTAGCACCAAAGCATAAATGTACTCATGCTCCTGTAGTATAATCCTTGAGTACCCTGCTCTCTATTGTGGCATTGAGGAGATACCAGTAGAATATCACGTTCCCCCACAGTTCTTTTCACATTATTCATCTTCAATCACAACCCATCTCTTTCTGATCCTCATCTTCTCTATCCCATCTGAAAGGGTATTTTTCTCCTCTTTTCTTGCCCTCCTTTGTTTGTGTGATGCCTATAGATTATATATTATATATGCTGACACAAATACATGTATTATCTGTAAAATTTATGTCTGACATAGGTTTCAAGCCTTGAGTTACCCTGTGTGTATAATTTTACACAACTCGTTATTCAGAGCCTCATTTCCAGTTATGAGTCCAAGGGTGTAGAGAACCTTTAGAACAGTTTACTATGACTCAGGGATTATTTCCTGTGCATGTATAGTGAGTGATCATGCGGATATAGGGGGATACACATAATAGATAATATGCTTATACAATTCAGCACTTCACTGCTGTTTATACAATGTTGACAGATTATCCGATGTAAGTAAGTACAGGCGAAATATTATTTCGTGCAATGTGCAGTGTATGCAGATGTAAAGAGATGGATTTGGAAGAAGCATTTGTCAAATCACTCATTGAACGGTGACCATTGATGCAAAAACTATGTCCACTTTCTGAGGTCCCGATAACACACATGCTGATAGTCCTGGTAGCCATATGTGTGTGTACCTCCTCCACCATCCTGGGCCCTCGTTTGTCTCTATACCTCATAGTGTATGCTTACATGACCAGTCCCAATTTATTACCAATTATATAGAGAAAATAGATTTTGATATATTGCAGAACACCATCATCAAATGTTCTAGTAGTCTTCAGTCTGCCCTCCACCATTTTGCCATACCATATTCTGATCATTTGATCATTAGGGCTAAATCCACTGACGGGAATCCGTCAGATCAAACAAGATTCGTCCATGTTAACGTACATCCCATCAATGTCTCTGCTGTATTTCCCAACTCTTAACCATACTATAACCAATAACAAAATCTAAACTCTAGACTTAGAATTTTACCATAACTCAAATGCCAATGCTTCTCTGCACTGGCAGTACAGACCCCTGTGTTCTACTTCATAACCTGTTCAGACTGGACCTAAGAGCAGAACTAGAACAAAGTATAGATTGGTGGTTGTAGGAAAAAAAGAGTGCAAAGAAATCTCCCTTTCTTGAAGCATAGAGATCATGGAGCAAGATCATCATTGTGAAAGATGACATTTGTTGTCATTATGCACAAACACAGGGATGACAAGTAGCTTGCAATCCATGGCCTACATTTTCGATGAACTCCAAAGTTGTTAGAATTCGACAATAGTGGACACAAGAAGCATGGCAGGGGCTATTTAGCATTAATACATGTTATTGGTTTTACTTAGAATAGCAGAGGGAGGCAACTATGTGGAATGCAGAACTGTCAGTCCCCATTTATTACCAATTATATATAGAGAAAAGAGATCATAATATATTGCGAAACACCATAATAAAATCTTCCAGCAGTCTGCAGTCTGCCCTGCACCATTTTGCCATGCCAGATTCTTTCGCTGTACAACATTAAATGAATCACTGTCTCTGTTGTATTTCCCAACTCTTTACCATACTATAACTAATAACATAATCTAAACTTATACTCAAGTATATCAAATTTCATCCCCCTTCTGCACACAAACTATAACTTTGCCAACTCAAATGCAAATGCTTCTCTACAATGTAGCACAGACCCCTGCATTCTTCGCCATGACCTGTTTAGACTGTACCTTGGAGCAGAACTAGAACAAAGTATGGATTGGTGGTTATAGGGAAATAAGAGTGTCAGGAAAGCTCCCTTTCTTGAACCACGGTTGTAGAGAACATAGAGCAGAAATATCATTGTGAAAGATGACATTTGTTGTCATGATGCATAAACACAGGAATGATGAGTATCTTGCAATGAATGGCCTACATGGTCAATACACTCCACAATTGTCAGCATTTAACAAGAGTGGATGCAAGAAGCATGGCAGTGGTTATTTAGCATTGATAAATGCTGGGGTATCTGTATCACTTAGAATAGCAGGGGAAGGCAACTATGTGGAATGCAGAAATGGAGCTGTCAGAGTGAGAAAAAATGTTAAAGGAAGCCTATATATCTTCAAAGAAACACATATATCTCTACAAAGAAACACCCTTTTTCCTTCCAATGCAGCTTTCCGCGATCCCATGCCTAGATGGCCTCTTCCCCTTGAATGAACTTCCGGCATAGCATGAGGGAAGGTAGCATTAGTAATGCATATTAATCACACTTTTTAGGAAGCAGTGTGGAAACATTGACTTTCATACTACTGCTCCCTACACCAACCCCTCCCCTCGGCACCTGGTGCTGTCTCCACAAGGTGGTAGTAACCAGGAGTCCCTCAGTGAGGGAAACTGAAACACCTTTTGTCTTCTTTTCAGCACAGCCTTCTCAGACAGCCATGTAGTTCCACCTGATGGCATTTGCGGCTGTGGCCTGTCTGTGTATGGAGGGAAGGTAGCAATAATAATCAATATTAATTACACTTCTTATGGAAACGTTGCCTTACGTGTCTAGCTCCCACACGCCTCACCTCCTACTTGTCTTCACAAGGTGTGAGTAACAGTAGCAGGACGTCAATAGAGTGCAACCGGATAGGGAGTAGTATTAGACACTGATGTGACATCAGGCGCATGTTGGTAGGAGAACTGAGTGGTGGACGGGGGTGTTCAACAAAGTTACTCAGCTACACCATTGTGTGGATGAGTCAATGACAATTAGAAAATAATATTTGATGGCATATTGAAGTCAATTAGCACAGTTTACCTAGGCGCGGTGCTGTATGATCATATTGACAAATGAAAAATATCTAGTACTAAGCTAACAACATGTTCATACATATCCATTTTTACTAGGACAGGAAAGCAGATCTAGAAGAGAGAGAGGGCAAAGAGTATTATTACAAGGGTGGGGATGTGACATGAGGCACATGATGGCTATTTTTCTATAGGATGGTCGGTAACTGTGTCGTCCATGGCTAAATTAAAGTCACTTTGCTGCACACCATTGTGTGAATGAGCAAACTGTGAGACAATGTCATTATGACATTACAGCAGAGTGTATTTTGATTTACACAGTTTGCCAAGACAATATATGCTTGGGCATTAACTCATGTAAGTGTGAAAACATTAATGTGACATGTTACTTTCTTTTGTCTTTTCTCCTCCACCTTTGTTTTTTTTCCAAAATGCGATGTTCATAGTACCAAGCTCACATCATATTATTTTTTATTGATATATAAAGGAACTGAGTGGAAGGTAGAGGATAAAGAACAGACAAAAATTAAAGGTATTAAAAGACAAATATATCTATCGAAAATGTCATTATTTAGCCTGATTTTCAGTAAGCTATCCTATAGAAAAGCACTGTATTCTGTCCCTAAACACATTGGCGGCTTTTTCTATGCCCCCTACATCTAAAGCTGCCTGTCAGAATGATGCATGTCCTGCCTGTAGTGGCAGTACTCATCCATCCGTTCCACCCTGATACTTCCCTGAGCACCCGGCCCCACTGGGGGAAGTAATAGGACATTAAACCGACAAGTGATGAGCATCTGAGTGACAGGGGAGGGAGGCTGTCCCCTTATAGGCTGCACGCACTGCTGGATGGTGGATGTGACGGGGGTGTGGTGCAGGACGAGGCTCAATGATATTCTAACCTTAGTCAATCATGGCTAACAACTCAGTCACTACTGAAAAACCTAGTTAATGATTTTTTGGCTTTGTAAAAGACAAACCAACGTTAGTTGATGCTGTCAGGTATATAGTCAGTAAAGTCAACTTAGTCTTTCCATTTGTCATGAGTGTTTTGGTAAGACATCATCGAAGAGGCAGGGATGATAGATGATCAAACACGATAGTGTATCTGTATAGATGCAGAGCAATATCCACTAATGCTTTCCTGATGAAAAGATTTACATACACATCACCAATCCATGAGAGATATGATGAATGCGCTTTTTCTTCTTCTTTTTTTTTGCTTAGTATCTAATGGGTAGGGTAACTTAGGCTCTCATTGCAAACAATTGACATTTTAATAATTCAAATATCAATGATCTGCAAAAATGTGCATGTTTCCTCTAAGCCATTGCTTGAGCGGCACTGTAAGCTTTAATTTGATACCAAATAAGCCAATTTTTATCCATGTTTATAATAGTGTGTTTTTTAGATAAAATTGCAAAAATAAAAACAAAAATCTTCAAAGGACAAATTTGGAGACATGCGCAGTGATGAGAAACAAGTATGTTAATTGGAGTGGCCTTGCATAGTCCTATCACTGTAAAGAGTGGCCATACACCAGATCCATTGCTGGTACAAGATGATTTATGCTATACAGCCAGTGATCAGAATCTGGTATGGCAAAGTGGTGGAGGGCATCCTGCAGGCAGATTTAATTATGATGTTGATGAGTGATGTGCAGCCCTATATCATCATCTGTTGTCTGCCTGCTGCTGTAACATGTAGTGTGGGTGGGAGAGGGAACAGGTGGAGGACTGGTATAGCAGGGCAGGACGGCCTGCATTAACAGGCAGCCTGTACTTTCAGGTCGCCCAGCCTGTGCATTCAGGCCGCCCCTATACACTCTCCAAACACAGCAGGCTGGTGTCCAAGGCTGGGAGCCTGGTATAGCAGGCTGGGGCTGAGGCTTTCACACCTTCTCCAAACAGAGGCTCTGCTACATGTGTGGTACATTAGATGAAATACTAATTTAAACTCATAATAATTCAAAAATGCAATGGACCATGCACATAATGCATCCAAAGGTTGGTAGCTGATATACTTATCTTTATACTAGATAGGTTTATAAATTTCGCAAATATCATATAAAAATTGCAAATATGATTATTTAAAAGCTATATTAGAAACACAGTGCTGTAACAGAACGGCCCTGAATACAGGGCTGAGCGACCTGTAAATCCAGCCCGGGTGGTTTGCCCAGTCTGTATTGTAATTCTGGGCAGTCTTCCACCTGGGGAAGGGAGGGGCATACCAGTGTGGTACTATACTATATATACCTGCCTGCTGCTGTAATATGTAGTGTGGGGTGGGAGAGGGGAGGGAGAGGCATACCAGTGTGGTACTATACTATATATATCTGGGCTTGGGAATGGCAGGAGCTCTTAATTTACTTGATTTATTGTATTAAACATTATCTACAAAATGGGGTAGTAAGGTCAATATTGAAAAGTATTTATATAGAGTGGCAAACCTAGTTTCAGGCTGGAATATCAGAAGCTTTTTCTAGTATATCACCTTTAAACCTATTATACTAACAAGATAAAAGTATTACTCTATATGATTATGAAGAGAAGTAATTAAACCACATTGAGCTGTGCTCCACCTAGGGACTAAGCAGCATCCCCATAGCCTAGTTTAATGTATTGTATTAATACTGGGGTATATGTATATAAGTTGGTCAGTGACTTTGCTCATTCAGACAATGGTGTAGCTCAAGGACATTGTTGCATCCCCAACCATCACTCAGTTCTCTTACTATCATGGGCCTCATTTCACATCAGTGTCTAATAATACTCCTATCAGTTTTCACGCTATTGACTTTTTGCTACTGTTACTCACACCTTATGAAGACAGGTAGGAGGGTGTGTGGGAGGTCGGCGTGTCAGGCAATGTTTCCATAAGAAGTGTGCTAATGCTGCCTTCCCTCCATTCTCAGCAAGTCTAGAGCTGGAAATGGCATCAGGTGCAATTACATGGCTGTCTGAGGAGGACGTGCTGAAAAGAAGACAAAAGCTGTTTCCTTGTAGAAATATGGTTCCTTTTACCATAATTTACCCTTTAAGGTCCGCTATTCTAACAAAGTCTTTCCAATCACTGCAGGTGAACATGTCCCACTTAAACTGGCAGTTACTTGACAGGTCTGCAGTGATGTAACAAGACAAGAAGTGGCATATAACTTCAAAGCTGTATAACATATCCGTAACTCTTTAATGTTGAAGTAGATCCGTCCAATTTTTCAATAAGAATTGTTTGCTTGGATAATCCAGGACTTTCACCACTGCAGGTATATGGGTCGGATCAAAAAAACATAATCAAATCTTCCAGTAGTCTGTAGTCTGCCCTCCACTATGTTGCCATGCCAGATTCTGATCATTTGCTGTACATCATTGAATGAATCAATGTCTCTGTTGTATTTCCCCACTCTTTATCATACTATATCCAATAACATAATCTAAACTCTAAACCTATACTAAATTGTTGAATCAAAATATCAGATCGGTATGTAGTGTTGGGAGGAGAAAAGGCTACGTCCACACACAACTCAATGGGTATATCAAATGTCATCTCCCCCTTCTGCATACAAACTATAATACTCAAATGCCAATCCTTCTCTACAATGGCAGTACAAACTCCCATGTTCTACTTCATGACCTGTTTAGACTGGACCTTGGAGCAGAACTAGAACAAAGTATAGATTGGTGTCTATAGGGATATGAAAGTGTTAGGAAAGCACCCTTTTGTGAGGCATGGTCATAGAGGTAGAAGACGATTATCAATGTGGAGGATGACATTTGTTGTCATGATGCACAAACACAGGGATGACAAGTAGGGTGCAATCCATGGCCTACATTTTAGATAAACTCCAAAGTTGTTAGAATTCGACTATAGTGGACACAAGAAGCATGGCAGGGGCTATTTAGCATTAATACATCTTATTGGTTTTGCTTAGAATAGCAGGGAGAGTCAACTATGTTGAAGCAGAAATGGAGGTGTCAGAGTGAGAAAATATGCCAAAGGAAGAATATCTCTACAAAGAAACATCCTCTTTTTTTTCTTTCAATTCCATTGCATGCTCAGATAGCCTCTTCCTCCTAAATGCACTTCGGGCATAGCATGGGGGAAGGTAGCAGTAGTAATCCATATTAATTACACTTTTTAGGAAGCAGTGTGGAAACATTGACTTTCATACTACTGCTCCCTACGCCAAGCCTCTTCCCCCCTCACAAACGTTGCTGTCTCTACAAGGTGGCAGTAACAGTAGCAGGAGGTCCCTCAGTGAGGGAAACTGAAACACCTTTTGTCTTCTGTTCAGCGAGGCCCTCTCAGACAGCCATGTAATTCCACCTGATGGCATTTCCGGCTGTGGCCTGTCTGTGTATGGAGGGAAGGTAGCAATAATAATCCATATTAATTACACTTCTTATGCAAACATTGCCGTACATGCCTAGCTCCAACACGCCTCACCTCCTACACAAGGTGTGAGTAACAGTAGCAGGAAGTCAATACAGTGGAAGCTGATAGGGAGTATCATTAGACACTGATGTATCATCAGGTGCATGTTAGTTGGAGAACTGAGTGGTGGTCACTCAGCTACACCATTGTGTGAATGAGTCAATGACAATAAAAAAATAATATTTGATGGCATATTGGATGTCAATAAGCACAGTTTACCTAGGCGCGGTGCTGTATGATCATATTGACAGAAGAAAAATATCTGGTACTAAGCTAACAACATGTTTATAAATATCCATTTTTACTAAGACAGGAAAGCAGATCTAGAAGAGAGAGAGGGCATAGAGTATTATTAGACACTCTCACAGTAGAGAGGCGATGTGACATGAGGCACATGATGGCTCTTTTTCTATAGGATGGTTGGTAACTGTGTCGTCCATGGCTAAATTAAAGTCACTTAGCCGCACACCATTGTGTGAATGAGCAAACTGTGAGACAATGTCATTATGACATTACAGCAGAGTGTATTTTGGTTTACACAGTTTGCCAAGACAATATGCTAGGGCATTAACTTATGTAAGTGCGAAAACATTAATGTGACATCTATTGTAACATACTGAATGATGAGAAGACACAATATTAATTGGCGCATATAGCTGGCTGGCTTAACCTGCCCTATTTTATTACAACACAACACAGTAAGTTTTCAAAGCGACTGTGATTCAAAAGGCGGGCGTCCGTGTGACGCCAACCAAGGCTCCCCCGGTGGGTGAATAAGGAACTAACCACCAGATAACAAGAAGGGGCGCGCGGGAGAGTAACAGTGTATATACCCATATAAACTCTAAAGCCTTTATATAGTAAGTAACTTTTTTTTGTCTTTTCTCCAAATGCGATGTTCATGGTATCAAGCACACATCATGTTACTATTTATTCATATATGTAGGAACTGAGTAGAACATGGAGGAAAAAGAACAGACAAAAATTAAAGGTATTAAAAGACAAATATATCTATCCAAAATGTCATTATTTAGCCTGATTTTCAGTAAGCTATCCTAAAGAAATGCACTGTATTCTGTCGCTAAACACATTGGTGGCCTTTTCTATGCCCCCTACATCGAAGGCTGCCTGTCAAAACGATGCATGTTCTGCATGTAGTGGCAGTACACATCCATCTGTTCCATCCTGCTACCTCCCTGAGTGCCTGGCCCTAGTGGGGGACGTAATAGGACATTAAACCAACAAGTGATGAGCATAGAGTGACAGGGGAGGGAGGCTGTCCCCTTATAGGCTGCATGCACTGCTGGGTGGTGGATGTGACTGCGGTGTAGTAGGACAAGGCACACTGATATTCTGACCTGAGTCAATCATGGCTAACAACTCAATGAGTAGTGAATACATTTTGCTCTCTTTTAAGACCAACCAATGTTGGTTGATACTGTCATATATTATCAGTTTGGTCACCTAAATCTTCCCATTTCTATGAGTTTTACACTTTTTTTTTCGAGTAAGGCGTCTCCGAAGAGGCAGAGACAAAAAAATATGACAGTATGGCTGTATAGATGCAGAGCAGCATAATCCCATACTGACAGAAAGATGTATACACACATATTACATAGTCCTATTATTGTAAAGAGGGGACATACCACAGGTCAATCGCTGGTACATGATGAGTTATGGTATACAGCAAGTGATCAGAATCTGGTATGGCAAAGTGGTGGAGGGCATCCTGCAGGCAGATTTAATTATGATGTTGATGAGTGATATGCAGCCCTATATCATCATGTGGTGTCTGCCTGCTGCTGTAATATGTAGTGTGGGGTGGGAGAGGGTACAGAGAGGCATACCAGTGTGGTACTATACTATATATCTGGGCTTGGGAACAGCAGGAGCTCTCAATTTACTTGATTTATTGTATTATACATTATCTACAAAATGGGATAGTACGGTCAATATTTAAAACCATTTATATAGAGTGGCAAACCTAGTTTCAGGCTGGGAAAATCAGAAGCTTTTTCTAGTATATCACCTTTAAACCTATTATACTAACAAGATAAAAGTATTACTCTATATGATTATGAAGAGAAGTAATTAAACCACATTGAGCTGTGCTCCACCTAGGGACTAAGCAGCATCCCAATAGCCTAGTTTAATGTATTGCATTATTACTGAGGTATATGTATATATAACTTCTTCGGTGACTTTGCTCATTCAGACAATGGTGTTACTCAGAGACATTGTTGCATCCCCATCCACCACTCAGTTCTCAACATGCGCCTCATTTCACATCAGTGTCTAATAATACTCCTATCAGTTTTCACGCTATTGACTTCCTGCTACTGTTACTCACATCTTATGAAGAGAGGTAGGAGGATGTGTGGGAGGGAGGCGTGTCAGGCTATGTTTCCATAAGAAGTGTGCTAATGCTGCCTTCCCTCCATTCTCAGCAAGTCTAGAGCTGGAAATGGCGTCAGGTGCAACAACGTGGCTGTCTGAGGAGGACGTGCTGAAAAGAAGACAAAAGCTGTTTCCTTGTAGAAATATGGTTCCTTTTACCATAATTTACCCTTTAAGGTCCGCTATTCTAACAAATTCTTTCCAATCACTGCAGGTGAACATGTCCCACTTAAACTGGCAGTTACTGGCCAGGGACAAGACAAGAAGTGGCATATAACTTCAAACCTTTATAACATATCCGTAACTCTTCAAGGGACGCTATTTAGCAGTAGATTCCAATTTTTCAATAAGAGTCCAATTTTTCAGTAAGAATTGTTTGTTTTTTGTATTAAAGCATGAAATTAGGTTCAGTGGTACACAAGGTCAATTTCAGATGTAAAGTAATTCTGGGTCATTGCTCTCATGGATAATATTGCCAACATGTCTGCAACATGTCTCTATGGAATATACGCTAGTGCACATGGTTATGGGTACTATATATATATCTGCTATTGGTAACAAAATTTCACCATTCAGCTTTGATTTGATATGATAGTATAAATTGCTGCTCTGATTCTATGTTCGGTATGTACTGTGGCCTAGAGACGAGCATCATAATTCTATAACAGGATGTGAATTGCCACTGAAGCGGAAATACCAGCTGAAACATTGAATAGTAGCAATGGCATGTAACAATATATATGAAAAGCCTCAAACTATAACTAATATACCAGTAGAGTTAATGAGTAAAAATTAGAGATTTAAGATTAGTTATGTTATGGTAAAGAGGGGATGTACCACAGACCCATTGCTGGTATATATGATGAGATATGGTGTACAACATATGATCTGAATCTGGTATGGCAAAATGGCAGGCAGCAGACTATGGGAAGATGTAATTAAGATGTTCCGCAATATATCATCTGTTTGTGCCCATATATATGAGGCCTGCCCGAGTATGCATACACAATGAGTTATAATGGAATAGACAGAGCCCAGGAAGGTGGATGGGATGGAATACAAGTACAGCTATGAAGAGGGCCAAGACATGTTCAATGGTGAATGCAAATTCATAAGATCTAAACATTATAACGAGACGACGAAAATTGGCCACATTTACTATATGTTATCTATGTATGAACTAGTACAAATATAGCTGAGATAAAAAAAGTAAATGGCTTATTTGTTAAGGGTTGTAAAGTTGCCACGTTACCTGAAGAACCACCTACTATCCATACAACAGGGGCTCGATTCAAAAGTTTCTACGACACAGAGGGTCATTTTACTGCTACGACCATTGCTGATCGTCCAGGGGTCATTTTATGCTATTCTTACGACACCTCTTGAACAGTTGTAATGGTGGAGAAAAATAACCACACATACGACCAGCTTATCTCATACGACCAGCTTATCTCAAGAAAATCGTAGAATGCTGTTGTACAAAAAAAGGGGTTCATTTCAGAAGAAAATCGTAGCAAATTTCCCATCTGCCCTATTGTACAGAATGCATGTATATGGTGGTTGGAAAGGGGGAAAATGACCATTGCACAACAGATCATGATTATGTTATGGGCATGTGTCCTACAATAACATTGTGAAATGATATCAAATTATTTGTATTACAGCATTGGATTATTCCTTGACTACTACCTGTAAGAAAATACGATTTGCCCTCTTTTCCCTACAGACATGTTATTTTATGGTCGTAGCCTTTCTGAGCTGTCGTACATTGTTATGAATCGAGCCCCAGCTGTGGCGTGCTGAATTATACAGGCTCATTTCTTATGTTTTGTATGCTGGTGATCTACCACCATATACATGGCAATCAATTCCTTTATCTTATAAAATGATTTGTTATTTATCATCGGAGTCACACTGTGTGGGAAAACTGCAGCTCAAGAACCCTGCTCTGAATAGCATTATGTACGCACTTAGTGATTCATTTAAATTTCCATCTGGAGCAGCTGCGCTATTTCAGTTTCAGTTTGCGGTAGTTCAGATTCAGTTACAAAATGAGCTAGGCTTAATTAATTTGATCTAGATAAAGACTTCCCGTTGTGCTAGCTGAATCCAATGTACTTCAGATGGAGAAAAAATAACACATTTCCATTAATGTTAAAAGCAGAATAGATGTGCCTACTATTTAGTATATAAACAGAAGTTTTTTTTTTTTTCAACAGCCATATAATCTCAGAAGTGCCATAAAGCTGAAGCAGCCAGGACAAGGTTACTACCATACAGCAGCAGACCCTGGGAAGGTAGTACAATGTGTATAAGAACCGTCCCACCCAACTGCCAGTCACCACCTTATACACAACACAACCGACAATGGCAGACGAAATGTAATTTTCTCTAACATTTTCCGACACCAAGATTATAGCAGTATATACAATACAGTAAGCTAGTTAGGTGAAAGAATTACCCTCCTTGCTGTGAACCGGCTATGTCAGATCTAAATGACTGTGCAGTACCCTGCAGTTTCTGCTGATGGTTTCAGTTATATTACATAAGGCAGAAGGAAGGCATGAAATACAAATCGGCGGAATTGGATTCAATACTCCAACTTTGAGCTAATAGTGCCTCATAGTGTTCCTCTGATTAGGAGACCCTTTTTTCTGTAAAAGAACATACACCTATATAACAGAGACCTTTCATCTAGGAATGTCAGAATTAACCCAATATAATACAACAGCAAAACCCTGCATGTATCTACAACTGTGCTTATAGCTGACGTAGTAAATGTCAAGGTTACAGCTACCTCTATAGTAGCTGTCAGGGGATGAAAATGGGACACAACGATTCAGTAAGGCAGCCATTTACATCCTAACAAAGGGAACCTAAAATGTCATTTTCTACACACTATTGTGGCAACATGAGGTTATATATTTGTTTCTCGACCTATACAAATAAGTTGATAGTAGCTATTGCTACTAAGTAGAGCATCACCATAGAAAAGCCATGAATTTGAAATAAAGAAAAAATCACAGTTATGGTACATCTAGCTATAGTCTCAACTTTGTGGATATTTTCTTCCCCAACTATTGCTATGAATTCGTTTTACTTCCTGACCTGCCTGTCTCTCTGCCTCCCCTCTGCCCTTTCCCTCCTGTATCTTCCTGCCTGACCCCCTGTCTACCTTTCAGCCCTTTTTCTCTCCTTTCTTCCTTCCCCCCTTTCCTCCTTCTGTCTCTCCCTCCTCATATGTTACTTTCTGGACCATCTGCCTTTCTATACCTACCAACCCCAAACCCCCATTCTCCCTCCCTCTCCCCCCCCCCCCCCCCTGACCCTTCCTGCCCTGACCCTCTAAAACATCCGCGTACAAAGATGTCTTCAGGGCAATAAAACAAAAGCCATTATACTAACTTGGTCCCCAGGGTCTGGTTAAACCTCTTCATGTGGGTCAGCAGAGTCAATTAGTTGTCATGTAAAACAATAGCGCAGAAGGCTAGTGATCATGCAGGGGTAAGCATGTTTCATAATAACATAACTGATTGAGTAATCGGAGGGGCTTTAGACTTGATAGACATAATGTACACCCAAAAGCTGGGAATTGCTGAGCTGTTCTCAATTCTCTGTTAGATGCAAAAATTGTCCTCTTTGCTACTAAAATTATTTTTCTTTTTAACTTCACTTTTATTTACAATAGCTCAACAGTTTTGTTTAGATATAACAGAGATTTCTTTCTGGTTCGGGTCTCTTAAGTATTTCTGTAACTATTACTGCTTAGAACTGTCATACATGTACTTACAATGACACATGCTAAGAATAAATCAATGTTTATGTATATCTAAACTGGAAGGCCATCATTGCTTTGATCTTTCACAGGTGTTATTCTATTAACTGTAATCCAGTAAGTTGAATATATTTTAGTCTTTTAATATAGATGTAGATCTTCAATATAGCATCTTAGGTTTCATATAGATGAGGATCACAGTGGTGCAGAATAGTGGTGCAGGAGGCGGCTGACAGGGGTGAGTTATGTGAATGATAATACAAGAAGTGACAGACTGGGACGCTGCAGGCTCGAACCAGGGGGCACCAATGTCACTGGTCCCAATGAATATGGCTGTTGGGGAAGGTGCTTCATCTTTGCAGGCACTTTCTCTGGGGCCGAGGCATTGTTTGATCCCATAGAGTTATGAGCACAGTTGTGTTTTAGCCTATGTATCTTAGTGTAACTTACAATGCTTTTTACTCAGCAGAGGACACACTTACTTCATAAAATGATTGCCAGTGTCATGGGATGACAGCTCTGACTGAGTGTCATGATTCCCGTGAAATGACAACATTGTTAATACATCACATTTATTAAGTTCCTGCATGTGAGGAAATACATCTCCCCTAATTCTTTTGAATTAGGGGAATTCAGAATCATTCCCCCTTGGAGTCACGGACCGGCGGCGCCCTTTTTTTATAGAGATAAGCGCCGCCAGGAGACATAAGCGCCGCCACCGGTCCGCACCTCCAAGGGGAGATCTCCCAGTGCAGTATCTTATCCTAGTGGGGTGGTGAGGGAGGGGTAAAGGGGGGAGTGAGTCCACATTTAAAATTGCCTTATTTAGGTTATATTTTGACATTCGTGAGAGGGGAGTGAGGCTGTCCCCTCCTAGGTACACCCACTGCTGGGTGGTAGATGTGAGAGGGGAGTGAGGCTGTCCCCTCCTAGGTACACCCACTGCTGGGTGGTAGATGTGAGAGGGGAGTGAGGCTGTCCCCTCCTAGGTACACCCACTGCTCGACATGATTCTGGTTTACACAGTGTGTCAATAGTATCACAAAACAAATATATATATCGATCGAAAATGTCATTATTTAGCCTAATTTCCGGTAAGCTATCCTATATAAATGCACTGTATTATGTCCCTGAAAAAAACCAGTTGCCTATTCTATGCCCCTGTACCTAAACAGGTTGGAGACTGACCAGTTTCTTAGTACGCCCTAAGATTGACTGACAGTCCCCAGAACAAAGGGTGTACCAAGAACTTGGTACACTCATTTTTTGTCACTTTTCTCATATTTCCATGCCAAAATGCATAATTATGATGCCACCATAGGAAGCAGAGGTCTAAAATTGATATATGCATCCTTTTTCATAACTAAAAACGGGATATTATCTAAGAAATGGCTTTATCTACATATTTTCCTTCAATAAATGTTTAGTAAAATCAGTTTGCTAATTTTTTGTTAAATCTGCTAATGTAAATGAACCCATAGGATGAAATCATAGACTAAGGGCCAAAAAATTATGTTTTTGTTTTAACTTAGTTATGTTTGATAATGTAGTAAATAAGCCATATAATGTTAATATAAGTATGAAACAGTAGAGTGGTTTCCCTATTCCCACCTATGACCCCAGTGACCCCACTAATTACATGCACAGATAAGGGTCACAGTCCAGTGCCCACAGGTAAGGTACATGAGTACTGGGCTGTGATTGGCCCATTTATCTTCATGAGCAGGGGTCATGGTCCAGTGAACACACCAGGTGTACCAAGATTATGGTACAGCCCAAGATGATGCACAGTACCATAATCTTGGTACAGACCCAATGGAAAGGGTGTACTATGTATTTAGTACGTCCTAACAACATGGCCCCGGCCCCAACCTGCTAAAGCTTCCTGTCAAAATGATGCATGTAGTGCCTGTAGTGGCAGTACACATCTTTCAGTTCCACCCTGATACCTCCCTGAGCATCCGGTCCCACTAGGGAAAGCAAAAGGACATTAAACAGACAAGTGATGAGCACCTGAGTGACAGGGGAGTGAGGCGGTCCCCTTATAGGCTGCATGCCTTGTTGGGTGGTGGATGTGACAGGGGAGTGAGGCTGTCCCCTTATAGGCTGCATGCCCTGCTGGGTGGTGGATGTGACAGGGGAGGGAGGCTGTCCCCTTATAGGCTGCATGCTGGGTGGTGGATGTGACAGGGGAGGGAGGCTGTCCCCTTATAGGCTGCACGCCCTGCTGGGATGTGGATGTGACAGGGGAGGGAGGCTGTCCCCTTATAGGCTGCATGCCCTGCTGGGTGGTGGATGTGACAGGGGAGGGAGGCTGTCCCCTTATAGGCTGCATGCCCTGCTGGGTGGTGGATGTGACAGGGGAGGGAGGCTGTCCCCTTATAGGCTGCATGCCCTGCTGGGTGGTGGATGTGACAGGGGAGGGAGGCTGTCCCCTTATAGGCTGCATGCTGGGTGGTGGATGTGACAGGGGAGGGAGGCTGTCCCCTTATAGGCTGCATGCACTGCTGGGTGGTGGATGTGACAGGGGAGGGAGGCTGTCCCCTTATAGGCTGCATGCTGGGTGGTGGATGTGACAGGGGAGGGAGGCTGTCCCCTTATAGGCTGCATGCCCTGCTGGGTGGTGGATGTGACAGGGGAGGGAGGCTGTCCCCTTATAGGCTGCATGCTGGGTGGTGGATGTGACAGGGGAGGGAGGCCGTCCCCTTATAGGCTGCACGCCCTGCTGGGTGGTGGATGTGACAGGGGAGGGAGGCTGTCCCCTTATAGGCTGCATGCACTGCTGGGTGGTGGATGTGACAGGGGAGGGAGGCTGTCCCCTTATAGGCTGCATGCTGGGTGGTGGATGTGACAGGGGAGGGAGGCTGTCCCCTTATAGGCTGCAAGCACTGCTGGGTGGTGGATGTGACCGGGGTGTAGTAGGACAAGGCACACTGATATTCTGACCAAAAATGGTCCCTTACGCCTGATGACATTTCCTGCTGTAGATTGAGGGGGTCCTGGTGTAGAGAAAAAGTAGCATTAGTAATCCATATTAATGAGCCTTTTTAAGAAGCAGTGTGGAAACATTGACTTTCACACCCCCAATCCCCCCTTCTCGCCCCCCCCCCCTCCCCCTTATCCCCTCTCCCCCTACCTGCTGCCCTGTGTTAACAGTGATCACACAGCGGCAGTAGCAGCAGGTGCCTTACAGTGTGAAGTGTTGTAGGCTAATGTAGCTATTTAAGGACCGCATCATGCCTCAATGATTCATGTTTGTTTGTCTTCACATTGCACCAATGCGGTCCTTGATACTCGCTGTTTACACTTGCTTCGGGCATGTACCAGCACAGTGGGTTCAGCATGTTGCCTAAATACATGATAAAAAGATGGCATGTTGTAATAAAGTACATGCTTACCTTTAAAGGGTTAAACATTAGCTCCCACAGAGTAGAAGACAATGTGATATAAGGTGCATGGTGGTTATTATTCTGTTGGAGGCTAGTGAGGGGTGTAAGGTGCGGGACTGAGCAGGAGACAATGGAGAGCAGCCACACATCACTACAAGACAATGACATAATGTCAGATATTACAAGAGGTTGTATTTCACATTCTCATTCATCTTCATATAATACAGCAGCAAAAATGCATTCATATAGCTAACTGGTATTAGGATGGTACTACATTGTACAGACTAGTATGAATATGAACAATGGGAAATTAGATCCATTACATATAACATTATGCTATATATATATACAAAGTATGTATGGATATTCAACAGAGGTGGATGGTAGACCCATACTTCACTTGACTGAGAATAACATATAAAAATAGAAAACAGTAATAATCTTTACCAGAATTGACCCATACTTCACTTGACTGAGAATAACATATAGAAATAGAAAACAGTAATAATCTTTACCAGAATTGGCTGTAATTCACTAGAGTAATGACGGATACTCCAAGCTCAAGGCTGCCCCATTATGTGTCGGCATTCACACAAGTACTTGTATTCCGCTCCATCCACCATCCTGAGGCCAAAATAACGCACCCTCATCGTGGATGTATGTACGGCCAGCTCTTCACTATATATATAATATATGGGGCCAGGCAGAGAACATATGATGATATATCGCAGCATATCGCTCATGCACATCATAATTACATCTTCCTGTTTTCTATCCTCGGCCATTTTGTCTTGCCTGATTCTGATCATCTCTTTATACCATATATCATTATGTATCACCTAAGTGCCTTTTCCCCTGCTGCAGTTTCATCATTAATCTCTCCTGACGTCCCTTACTATTTCTGTAGGTACTTTTTTTTTGTTGTTGTCTGTATATAACAGTGTGACTTTCCTTCCAACAACGCCATTTTGTCAGCTACTGTAGACGCAGCAGTAGCCTTCACATTTAATGCATCGGCTATAACCACAGTTGTAGCTATATACACTCCTTTGCATCTAAAATTCCATTAAGCCAATTATTTTCTCATGACAAAGAGTATATGTGTGTTCTGCTAGGGTAGCAGGTCTCCAATCAGACTTGGATGTACAATGATGCATTTGGGACACTAGACACTAATTTCACATATTCCCTCTCCTGTATGTAGTAAAAAACTGGTACTTGTAACATACTTTGAATTCTCAATCAATGTGTGAGCTGGTCACCCATTGTGCTGCCCTCCCACAGTCTGTTGCTGAAATATAGCAATCCTGTCCTGACAGCTTCAGCTTTTATGGAAAATGTCAACTGTCAGGCAGTTTTCCTCACTCCAGAGTTATTATGCTCTAAAGGAAGTTGTGCACATTTGTAAATATGTGAATCAAAAACATTATGAACTATGATTATTCCAAAGCCGGCACCGCAAGGTGAACAAGTTCATTCATACATTGCGGATCGTGTGGAGTGATGACATTAGGATGATCAATGTTCCGATATAGAGAGTGCTTATCCTTGGTTGACTTGTCTGCATATACCCCAGGGCCATCTGTGACTCACTGTACACTGCTCTGACCAAATACACTCATTGCAGCCACCTCTAAGGCCTTATTCACTGTATTGCTGCTGCAGTGTCTCATCTTCAGCTATTTCATGAATTATTTGAATAGCCTTATTATCTCACATTAGATACAGTATTGGTCATGATAAACTTCATAGTGTTTTTAGTATATTTAACCTATATCTAAAGCCACATTTTTTGGCAGTGCATAATAATTCCATCAACATCAGAAGCGGAAATACAAATCTGTTGTCAACATACATTATCATAAGACGTCCTTTCTATGCACAGTTCCATTAGAGCTTAATGGTTAATGTTGTGACAGAAATGCCTCAACAAGGATAACTTAAAAGTGATTCATATTATCTCCCAAGTAAACACAGCTTAGTGGACCAGACAGTCTTGTATGTTTTAGACTCAATTATTCTAATGCAAAACATGCCAAACCTTGAGGAGTATATAAACCCTACCTGTCTCGTATGATGCATGAATATGGCGCTATGCCAAAAGGTACAGTGAAGCAAGTTTTGGCTAAACACAAACAAATTAAGGACTCTGGGTTTACCACAAAATAGATGTTATCTGACATAATAGGGGATGCATTTTATACACACATCTGGACTAAGTATTTTATCCTTTGGAACCTTGCCAGCTTCATAGGCCTTCATCTGTCGAAATTATTCCATTAGCCAGCAAATGTGATCCTTTTTTCCGATTGCAGGCAAGTTATTGTCCTGTCTCCATATTGGGTATTGAGGACCCAAAACAGCTGATTGAAGAACTGGGATGTGTTTAAGGGGTGGATAAGAAGAGGTGACCTCCTGGCATGGTACATCTATCATGGATTGGAGGGATTGTTACTCTTTGAAAGAAGGATAAGGATCAAACTCCCTCACTAGGATTGTGACTGCTAGCTCATTTTCAGGAATACAGTACTAACAATTGTTCAGGAGGTGTTCATCAGGATGAGTCAGGATCTGACTTGATCAACATCAGTAGTATAGTTTGTATCGAAACGGGACTATGCTTAAGTACGGTCACCCCGGTCCTAACTAGGTCACGTTACCATAGCAACGGTCACTTCCGGTCAAATGGAGGCCTCTGATCGACTGCAGGTCCAACGAGTAATAAACAGTACTTAAGCATAGTCCCGTTCCCATACAAACTATACTACTAACACCAACCTCTGTCTTACAATTGCTATACTCTTTGATCTTTTTCTGGCAGTACAAATGTTAACAAAACTTGTTACATATCACTGCTGTTGAAACCTGTTTTGACAATGAACTCATTACCAGTTCCTATTGTTAAATCCAATGGATCCTGTTAACTTTAATGCATAATTTCATAAAGAGATTGCAGATCCATATCCATTTATTCAGCCTTTTCCCTGAATCACTAAACAATGCCCAGAGGGGTTGGTTACCTATTCATTAGTATTGATATAAAATAATTTTCTTAATGCTTTTACATTTTAATTCCCTGATGTCTTTTTGAATTAGTGATGCCCTGTGCTCTTAACTGCTTGATGCAGGAACTCATATCTATCTGAAAGGCTTTGTGTTTGAACCCTAAGAATATAAAACTTGAAGTTGTATCATAGAAGTTTATAGTAAACCAAAGCCTAATGCAAACTGACACTGTTATACTACTACCTTACATACAGAATGAGCTTAAAAACGCAGAGCACAATTTATTTTGAAATGCCTGTCAATATTTTGTTTAAAGAATATCATACGAGTACAGGCAATAGACATGGCATCAACTGCATATGTGTGACACAGTTTTGGTGATGAAATGTGTCAGTTAGATGAGGCTAACTCTCAGTTCTCTGATATCCTACATTGATCTATCTCCTCTTATTGAAATCCTTCAATCCACCTTACCGTTATCAATATGACACTATTCATTATGATACCTTCAGGTTTGATAAGTTCAGGACAGTTTTAATGTTAGGCTTAACCATTAAGAGGAAGCAGAGTGCTGATGAATGCATTTTCCTGTTTTCCTCCTGATGCGTTCAACACAACAAACTCCAGGGTTTACTACTCTCAAACAGTTGACATGATAAACCGATTGCTACTGTGAATTTAATTGAAATATACATATAATTCAGTCATTTATCTTATATTACTTCTGATTATTTTTTCAGCAGATACACTAACTCAGTTGCCGTGAGGACCTCACAAGTACTGTATTGGTGCATCATGCCCCATTTAGCTAATATATTAACCACTTAAATAGCTAAGGCTATAGGGTGTTGAGATGAAGTCTATTTTAAAACCAGGTGAAGGTAAATGGAATCACTCCGATGTAACCTTCACACCAAGGAAATCAAAATGAGATTTCTACTGTAGGTTCCTCAATTCCTCAATTTTGATTGTCATTTCCATTAATAATAAATCAGTTCTGTTAACATTGTGTTCAAACCAGAGAAGCCCAGACCTCCAGGCATGGTCATCAAATGTCTAAAACGGAGTCTGATTTCAAGCACTTTGGATTGACCCAGAACGTCAATAATTGTCATAATTCAGAAGAATTAGGGGAAATGTATTTTCTCACATGCAGGAACTTAATAATTAGGAAATTGTGATGTATTAACAATGTTGTCATTTCAGGGGAATCATGCCACTCAGTGAGAGCTGTCATCCCATGACCCTGGCAATCATTTCAGTAAGTGTGTCATCTGCTGAGTGAAAAGCATTGTAAAGCCCCGGCCACACCTGGGTGATTTCATCCAACCCAACATGGTCCGACCTAGATCCGACCCTACCCGACAGTCAGAAGAGTTTGGCATGCACAACTCTATCAGACCGGCCAGGTAAATTAGACCCGTTTGTAAGGTCTGGTCGGGTCGTATGTGCTCAAAACAGCCTAGTGTGGCCAGGGCTTAAGTTACACTAAGACACATAGGCTAAAAACACAACTGTGCTCATAACTCTATAGGATCAAACAATGCCTCAGCCCTAGAGAAAGTGCCTGCATAGATGAAGCACCTTCCCCAACAGCCATAATCATTGGGACTAGTGACAATGGTGCCCCCTGGTGTGAGGCTGCATTGTCCCAGTCAGTTACCTCTTGTATTATCACTCACATAACACGCGAGCCGCCTCCTGCACCGCTATTCTGTACCGCTGTCATCCTAATCTGTATGAAACCTAAGATGCTGTATTGAAGATCTACATCTATATTAAAAGACTAAAATATATTTAACTTACTGAATTACAGTTGATAGAATAACACCTGTGAAAGATCAAAGCAATGATGGCCTTGCAGTTTAGATATACATAAAAGGTGATTTATAATTAGCACGTGTCAATGTAAGTCCTTGTATGACAGTTCTAAGCAGTAATACTTACAGGAATACTTAAGAGACCAAAACCAGACAGAAATCACTGTTATATCTAAACAGAACTGTTGAGCTATTATAAAAAAGAAGTGAGCTTAAAAAGAAAAATACTTTCAGTAGCAAAGAGGACAATTCTTGCATCTAATAGAGAATTGAGAACAGCTCAGCAATTTGCATTGTTTAGGTGTACATCATGTTTAGCCAGCCTAAAGCTGCCTTGATTACTTTATCAATTATGTTATCATAAAACATGCTCATTCCTGCATCCACATAATTACTGGTCTTGTGAGCTATTGTTTTACATGACCAGTAATTGGCTCTGTTTTCCTGTATGAAGAAGAATAACCAGACTCATGGGACCAAGTTAATGTAATGGTTTTTGTTTTATTGCCCTGAAGACATCTGTGTACGCAGATGTTTTAGAGGGTCAGGGCAGAACGGGAGTGGGGGGGGGGGGGGAGGGAGGGAGAATTAGGGGCTTGGGGTTGGTGAGTATAGAAAGCCAGATGGTCTAGAAAGTAACTTATAGGAGGGAGAGGCAGGAAGGTAGACAGGGAGTCAGGCAGGAAGATACAGGAGGGAAAGGGCAGAGGGGAGGCAGAGAGACAGGAAGTAAAACAAACTTATAGCAATAGTTTGGGAAGAAAATATCCACAAAGTTGAGACTATAGCTAGATGTACCATAACTGTGATTTTTTCTTTGTTTTAAATTCATGGCTATTCTATGGTGATGCTCTACTTAGTAGCAATAGCTACTATCAACTTATTTGTATAGGTCGAGAAACAAATGTGTAACCCTCTGTTACCAAAAAAGTGTGTAGAAAAGGACACTTTAGGTTCCCTTTGTTAGGATGTAAATGGCTGCCTTACTGAATCGTTGTGTCCCATTTGCATCCCCTGACAGCTACTATAGAGGTAGCTGTAACCTTGACATTTACTACGTCAGCTATAAGCACAGTTGTAGATACATGCAGGGTTTTGCTGTTGTATTATATTGGGTTAATTCTGACATTCCTAGATGAAAGGTCTCTGTTATATAGGTGTGTGTACTTTTACAGAAAAAAGAGTCTCCTAATCAGGGGAACACTGTGAAGCACTATTAGCTCAAAGTTGCAGTATTGAATCCAATTCCGCTCATTTGTATTTCATGCCTTCCTTCTGCTTTATGTAATATAACTGAAAACATCAGCAGAAACGGCAGGGTACTGCACAGTCATTTAGCTCTGACATAGTCGGTTCACAGTAAGGAGGGTAATTCTTTCACCTAACTAGCTTACTGTACTGGATAAACTGCTTTAATCTTGGTGGTGGAAAATTTTGAAGAAAATGACATTTTGTCTCCCACTGTCAGTTGTGTTGTGTATAAGGTGGTGACTGGCAGTTGGGTGGGACGGTTCTCATACACATTGCTGCTGTATGGTAATAACCCAGTCTTTACTGCTTCAGCTTTATGGCACTTCTCAGATTATATGGCTGTTAGAAAAAAAAGACTTCTGTTCATATACTTAATAGTAGCCACATCTACTCTGCTTTTAACATTAATGGAAATGTGTTATTTTTTCTCCATCCGAAGTACATTGGATTCAGCTAACACAAGGTGAAGTCTTCATCTAGATCAAATTAATTCAGCCTAGCTCATTTTGTAACTGAAACTGAACTACCGCAAACTGAAACTGAAATAGCGCAACTGCTCCAGATGGAAATTGAAATGAATCACTAAGTGCGTACATAATGCTATTCAGAGCAGGGTTCTTGAGCTGCAGTTTTCCCACACAGTGTGACTCCAACGATGAAGAACACATGTTTTATCATTTTATAAGATTAAGGAATTGATTGCCTTTGCATATAGTGGTTGAACAGCAGCATACAAGACATAAGAAATCAGCCTGTATAATTTAGTACGCCACAGCTATTGTATGGATGGTAGGTGGTTAGACAGGTTATGTGGCAACTGTACAACCCTTAACAAATAAGCCCTTTACTTATTTTATCTCAGCTATATTTGTATTAGTTCACAATCCGAGATAGATAACATACAATAAATGTGGCCAATTTTCGTTGTCTCGTTACAATGTTTAGATCTCATGAATTTGCCTTCACCATGGAACATGTCTTGGCCTTATTCATAGCTGTACATGTATTCCATCCCATCCACCTTCCTGGGTTTTGTCTTTTCCATTATTACTCATTGTGTATGCATACTCAGGCAGGCCTCATATATATGGGCAGAAACAGATGATGATATATCGCGGAACATCTTAATTACATCTTCCTGTTGTCTGCTGCCTACCATTTTGCTATACCAGATTCCGATCATATGTTGTACACCATATCTCATCATATATACCAGCAATGGTACGTCCCAACTTTAACATAACATTACTAATCTTAAATCTCTAATTGATACTCATTAATTCAACTGGTACATTAAATATAGTTTGAGGCTTTTCATATATATTGTTATATGCCATTGCTATTATTCAATGTTTCGGCTGGTATTTACGCTGCAGTGGCAATTCACATCCTGTTATAGAATTATGATGCCCGTCTCTAGGCCACAGTACATATAGAACATAGAATCAGAGCAGCAATTTATACTATCATATCAAAAGAAAGCTCAATGGTGAAATTATGTTACCAAGGGCAGATATATATAGTACCCATAAACAAGTGCACTAGCTTGTATTCCATAGAGACATGTTGCAGACATGTTGGCAATGTTATCTATGAGAGCAATGACCCAGAATTACTTTACATCTGAAATTAACCTTGTGTACCACTGAACCTAATTTCATGCTTTAATACAAAAAACAAGCAATTCTTATTGAAAAATTGGACGGATCTACTGCTAATTAGCGTCCCTTGAAGAGTTACGGATATGTTATAAAGCTTTGAAGTTATGTGCCACTTCTTGCCTTGTTGCATCACTGCAGCCCCTCAAGTAACTGCCAGTTTTAGTGGGACATGTTCACCTGCAGTGATTGGAAAGACTTTGTTAGCACAGAAGCGGCCCTTAAAGGGTTAATTATTGTTAAAGGAACCATATTCCTAAAAGGAAACAGCTTTTGTCTTCTTTTCAGCACGTCCTCCTCAGACAGCCATGTAATTGCACCTGATGCCATTTCCAGCTCTAGACTTGCTGAGAATGGAGGGAAGGCAGCATTAGCACACTTCTTATGGAAACATTGCCTGACACGCCGACCTCCCACACACCCTCCTACCTGTCTTCATAAGGTGTGAGTAACAGTAGCAGGAAGTCAATAGAGTGGAAGCTGATAGGGAGTATTATTAGACACTGATGTGAAATGAGGTGTATGTTTGTAAGAGAACTGAGTGGTGGATGGGGGTGCAACAATGTCTCTGAGCTACACTATTGTCTGAATGAGCAAAGTCATTGACGAACTTATATACACATACCGCAGTATTAATACAATACATTAAACTAGGCTATTGGGATGCTGCTTAGTCCTTAGGTGAGGCACAGCTCAATGTGGTTTAATTACTTCCTCTCATAATTATATGAAGTAATACTTTTATCTTGTTAGTATAATAGGTTTAAAGGTGATATACCTGAAAAAGCTTGTGATATTCCGAGCCTAATACTAGGTTTGCCACTCTATATAAATAGTTTTAAATATTAACCTTACTATACCTTTTTGTAGATAATGTATAATACAATAAATCAAGCAAATTGAGAGCTCCTGCTGTTCCCAAGTGTTTATATATATATAGTACCACACAGGTATGCCTCTCCCTCCCCTCCCCCTGCCCCACACTACATATTACAGCAGCAGGCAGACAACAGATGATGATGTAGGGCTACATATCACTCATCAACATCCTAATTAAATCTGCCTGCCGGATGCCCTCCACCACGTCGCCATACCAGATTCTGATCACTTCCTGTATACCATAACTCATCATGTACCAGCTATGGACCTGCGGTATGTCCCCTCTTTACAATAATAGGACTATGTAATATGTGTGTGTATACATCTTTCTGTCAGTGAGGGATTATGCTGCTCTGCATCTATACAGATATACTATCATGTTTTTTTTTGTCTCTGCCTCTTTGAAGAAGCCTTACTCGAAAAAAAAGTGTAAAGCTCATAGAAATGGGAATATTTAGTTGACTTAACTGATACTATTTGACAGTATTAACTAACATTGGTTGGTCTTAAAAGAGCGCAAAATGTATTCAATACTCATTGAGTTGTTAGCCATGATTGACTCAAAATATCAGTGTGCCTTGTCCTTTGCCATACCAGATTCTGATCAATCTCCTTATATCATAACTTATCATGTACCAGCAATGGACCTGTGGTCTGTACCCTCTTTACAGTGGTAGGACTATGTAATATGTGTGATTTTTAGTGGGAACTACAAGATCTCCTAAGCTTAAGCACTGGGCTAAGAAAAATTAGTTTTTACTTTATTCAATGGCTTTAAATAAAAAAATAAACACAAATGCCAACAACATTGATACTGCTCTGATGTATTTCACTCATTGGGGCTGGAGCTTCATGGGACACTGCCCCAGCCCCCACTCATGAAATACAACAGGGACGGTGTCAATGGGCGTTGGCATTGTGCCCTGTCCTACCACACACCAGTCACATCCACCACCCAGCAGGGCGTGCAGCCTATAAGGGGACAGCCTCACTCCCCTGTCACTCAGATGGTCATCACTTGTCAGTTTAATGTCCTATTACTTCCCCCTGTGGGGCCCAGTACTCAGCGAGATATCAGGGTGGAACGAATGGATGTGTACAGCCATTACAAGCAGGACATGCATCATTCTGACAGGTAGCCTTAGAGGTAGGGGGCATAGAAAAGGCTGTAGACCAAAATACACTCTGCTGTAATGTGATAATAAATTGTCTTACAGTTTGCTCATTCACACAATGTTGTGTGGCTAAGTGACTCCAAGCACGACACAGTTTCCGAAGTTCCTATAGGAGAAAAGTTACCATGTGCCTCATGTCACATCACCCTCCTACTATGAAAGTCTCTAATGATACTGTTTGTTATGTTATTCTTCTCAATCCTTCTTCTTAACATTTTCTCTATCCTAGTACAAATGGATATAAACATGTTGTTTGCTTAGTATCACTTATTTTTCAACATCAAAATCACATTTGGAAGTTGGAGGAGAGAAAACAAAGGAAAGTTACATGTCACATTATTGTTTTTCTCACTCACATGGGATAATGCCTACACATATTGTCCTGACAAACTGTGTAAACTAAAATACACTTTGTCGTCATAATCCCTTTGTCGTACAGTTTACTTATTCACACAATGGTGTGCAACTAAGTGACTTTAATTTACCTCCATGCAAGACGCTGGTCCCGACCTTCCTATTGAAAAAAGCCCTAATGTGCCTCATGTCACCTTCCTAGTGTGAAAGTGTCCAATAATACTCTTTGTCTTCTTTCTCTTCTCGATCCTCCTTCTAAATGTGTTTTTCCTTTACTAGTACAAATGGATATAAACATGATGTTAGCTTAGTACCACCTATTTTTCATCAACTGATGCATCAATCATACAGCATCACGCCTGGGTAAACTGTGCTAATTGAAAAAAACTATATTCTGACATGTTAAATATTACGTCATTATCTAATTGTCATTGCCTCATTCACACATTAGTTTAGCTGAGTGACATTATTGAACATCCCCATCCACCACTGAGTTTTCCCACCAACATGCTCCTGATGTCACATCAGTGTCTGATATTACTCCTATCAGCTCCAACTCTATTGACTTCCTGCTACTGTTGCTCACACCTTGTGAAGACAGGTAGGAGGGGAGGCGTGTGGGAGCTAGACATGTAAGGCAATGTTTCCATAAGAAGTGTAATTAATATGGATTATTATTGCTACCTTCCCTCCATACACAGACAGGCCACAGCCGGAAATGCCATCAGGTGGAATTACATGGCTGTCTGAGAGGGCCTCGCTGAAAAGAAGACAAAAGGTGTTTCAGTTCCCTCACTGAGGGCCCTCCTGCTACTGTTACTACCACCTTGTGGGGACAGCACAATGTGTGAGGGGGGGTTGGTGTAGGGTTGGTGTAGGGAGCGATAGTATCAAAGTTAATGTTTCCACACTGCTTCCTAAAAAGTGTAATTAACATGGATTACTACTGCTACCTTTCATCATGCTATGCCGGAAGTGCATTCAGGGGGAAGAGGTCATCTTAGCATGGAATTGGATAAGCTGCATTGAAAGGAAAAAATAAGGTGTTTTTTTGTAGAGATAAATGCTTCCTTTGGTGTTTTCTCACTCTAACAGCTCCATCTCTGACTCACATTTCTAGCACTGTTCTAGTCTACTATGTCGTTAAGTGTGAGTGGTAAAAATGGCCCGTTAATGCTTAACATAGCCCCCTGCCATGCTTGTTGTTTCCACTATTGTTGAATGCTGACAACTCTGGAGTGTATTGACCATGTAGGCCTTGCATTGCAAGCTACTCCCCATTCCTGTGTTTGTGCATTATGACAACAAATGTAATTTTTCACAATGATAATCATGCTCTATGATCTCTATGACCGTGCCTCACCAAAGGGAGCTCTCCTTACACTCTTATTTCTACCAAACTGTAATTTGTTCAAGTTCTGCTCAAAGGCCCAGTTTAAACAGGACATGAAGTGCTCATGGGAGTCTGTACTATGATTGCAGAGAAGCATTGACATTTGAGTAATGGAAAAATCATAGTCTGTATTTAGAAGGGGGGGTGAAATTTAATATATCTATTGAGTATACGTTTGGAAATTAGAGAATGTGTTTTTAGTTATAGTTTGGTAAAGAGTTGGGAAATACAACAGAGACATTAATTCATTCAATGATGTACAGCAAATGATCAGAACCTGGTCTGGCAAAATGGTTGAGGGCAGACTGCAGACTACTGGAAAATTTGATTATGGTGTTCCCCAGTGTATCATCATTTCTTTTCATTATATATAATTGGGAATAAATGGGGACTGGCCAGGGATGCATACACTATGAGGAATGGAAACAAAGCCATGGCCAAGGAAGGTGAAAAGGTACACACACATATGGCTACCAGGACTGCCAGCATGTGTGTTAAGCGTGTATTCCACCAACGAGCAGATATGTATGTGTAGTGAACTGTGATAGATCCCTGAAAAAATATATCCTGTCCTGTCTTATCTTTGCACATCATCATATCTACATATTTTCTGTGGCTTGATGGGAAATAGCTCCAGCCCTACTCATAAAATTTGTCAGAGATGGTATCAATGAAGTTGGCATATGTGTTTATTTTCTTTTTTTAAAGCCGTTTAGAATACAGTCACATCGTATTCAATGTGGGGGAGGGGGGGTACCCAATATGAGTACCTACGCATAGTAAATCCCATCTCAAAAAAATAAACAGCAATATCTAACATGGACTGAATAGCCACAAAGATTCTTAGGAATAGGTCAGGAACCAAATAAAATCAAAGAAGCAATACGTGTTCTATGTAATGAAAGTCACATACTCTGATATTCGGAGGAGGTTTAGATACTAAATGCACCCACAGAAATGATAAGGTATCTAAGAAGATATCAATAATGAAGCAAGATTAGATGACAAATCAGAAACAGACAGTGAACATAACATAGCCACTGCAGTGATACAAGCTGATAAATGGTAAAAATAGACTCTGGTTTGGAAAAGCAGTGGAGAGCTGACTGCAGATTTAGTTATGATGTTGATGAGAAATATGCTGCTATATATCATCATCTGTTTTCTGCCTGCCCCCATATGTAGTGTGAGGCTGGCGATGTATACATCCACAATGGACAGTTATTAGACAGCTAGGACAGTGGACAGAGTAGAATACAAGTAGAGTACTGAGGTGAATGCCAATGGATGCTTTCCAGATAGAGAAATAAAAGGAACATGAGTGGCTGTTCTTACATTAGTAAATTACAGCAGATTCTGGTATTAGAAAAATGTTTTTTGTTACTATGTTTATATGTTTTTCTCAGTTCAGTGAAGAAATAAGTCAACAGCAGTATGGGCCTACCATGCATCGCCAGTTTTGCTGAATGTCCATACATAACATTGTTGATCTCATTTATTGCTGCATAGGTAGTGGACACTGAATTCTGAGGTGGGTGAATAATGAAATTAGCCATTGTGGCTCCCTATTGAGTTTTCTGTGTCCAGTATGGTCAGGAGCTATCAAAATGTGACACATAACTAGTGAGTGTACAGCTTCATGTTGTACTTTGGCTAAACTGTAGATGAACTTTTCTCGTCAAAAGATTTGCGAAGATTTTGTCTGTCGAACAGATACAAACAATGGCTTTTTTACATCCACCTACACAAACATATTGCAGGTTGTTGCCACATTCTTAATAGGATATCTCACCAGGAGAATAAATGAGACTTCGGAGAAAAGTGATCAGGATAAAATGCGAACGGAATAAAAAAAGATGGTGTGGGAAATTTTAGTTGTGTGTTTGGTTTTGGTGTGAAGGGTAAGAGACAAGGTATACAATGTTTTTACATTTCTAAATATTTAGTACCCCTTTTACTGACTATCATACAGTCCTGGTGATCTGTTTGTCTACATAGATTTGTTTTCTATTCCTTTTTTCTTCTTTTTTTTACAACTTTCTTTGTGTCTCTCTTTATTTACATAAAGATAGTATCATAATGTTATTGTAATGGGTCTTGTTCCATTGTTCATACTCTTACTAGTGTGCATAATGAGTACCATCTTAGTACCAGCTGCATCTATTTGAATTATTTCTACTGTTTCTGATGAACTATGAATGTGAAATGCAATTTGTTTTAAAAGCAGACACTATGTGATTGTCTTGTAGTTAGTTGAGTCACACAGTGATATGTAGCTGCTCTTCATTGTCTCCCACCCAATCCCACACCTACCACCCCTCACTAGCCTCCGACAGAACAAAACACACCATACTCCTTATATCACATTGTCTTCCTACTCTGTGAGAGCTAATGTTTAACTCTTTAAGCGTGAGTAAGTCCTTCAATACAATATACCCTCTTTTCATTATGCATTCATGCAACATACTGACCCTATTTGGTTGGTACGTTTCTAAAGGTTTGGCACCAATGCAGTGCCACCAGGTTGCCGGTTCACTTGTCTAGTATATACGAAATAAACATGAAGCATTGAGTCATGATGTTGTCATTAAATATCTTCATTACCAGAGTCTACACCACCTCCCACTGTGAGGCACCTGCTGTTACTGCCACTGTGATCACTGTTAACACAGAGCGGCAATATGGGGGGGGGGATATGGGGACAGAGAAGGAGGGGGGGAGGGTGTGAAAGTCAATGTTTCCACACTGCTTCCTAAAAAGTGTAATTAATATGGATTACTAATGCTACCTTCTGACTAGTCCCAGACTACCTCAGTCTACAGCCGGAAATGTCATCTGAGCATGTGTTGTGCGGCATAGGGAAGGAAGTGGTGGAGGGAATGTAGGTGTTCGTGGTGGGAATATGCTTCCTGACACAATCAACTCATGACCACCCCATTTCCTGTCCCCTCTTTGTTCCTTTCTGACACCTCTTTCCCACACACATGCTCCTTCTACAGAACTCCCTCCATCATTTTCCTATTAGCTCACTAACTACACATCTGATCTGGATCTTAAAATATGCACCATGCATTTTCTTTTCACATAATTTATATACCTGCCTCATCACATACTGCCCCTGTGTTAATTAAGCTTCACATCAGGCAGCCTCTACTTTTGTCAATTTCTCTTCCTCTCTTCCCTGTTCTCCCTGCCTCACCTAATCCCTGCCGCCCCTTCTCCCTCCCCTCTGCCCTACCCTCTCCATGCCTACTTACTACCTGCTTGGCTTCCTTTCAGCATCTGTTTCTGTCCCCATTTCTTCCCTCATTCATATAACTTACTTTTCAATACCATAGTTTTCATTCATCCTGCTTTCTATTTCTGCTCATCCCAAGCCCCAGGCTTTTAAGACATCCCTTCATTCTTGCTTGTCCCCCCCCCCCCCCAGCTGTGTAGACCCTCTGTCCCTGCACTTAAACATCTGCCTACACAGATGTGTTTAGGATGTTAAAACAAAAAGTATTATGTTAGCCTGGTCCCCATGGTCTGATTATTCCTCTCCATACGGGGAACTAGAACCAATTATTCCTCATGGAAAGTGATAGTTTGGAAGGCTGGGAAACATGTGAACCCTAAGGCGTAAGCATGTTTCATAATAATCTATCTGTTTGAGTAATCATGTGTGCCTTAGGCTGGATATTTATGATATAAAAGACATGAACAGTTTCATTATACCACTAGCCACTGGGAAACAATGCTCCATCCTCTGTTGTGGACATCATCTCACATCTCTTGACAGCAACCTGTGTTGTATGGAAAATAAAATCTCCCGAAATAATTCCCTTATAGGCTTTGTTTTCTAGAAAAAAACGTAAGAGCAGATAAACATAGGGTCGGAGGTGACTGAACTGAACAATAATTTACTTTACCTAAATGTGTTGGCAGTTTAATTTCTTTCAGAACTTTAACAATGGAGGAGTTCCATGAATACATTGATGCGGTTTAATTGTGTGTGGCATTGTAATGGGGACCAGGTCTATTTACATTCAGGTTACACTGAGTGTCAGGTTACTCTGAGTGCAGGTTGCCTGCAGCAGTAACAGCAGCAGGGCAGGAGGCGGCTGACAGGGATGAGTTATGTGAGTGATAATACAAGGGTTGACAGCCTGGGACGCTGCAGGCTCACACCAGGGGGCACCATTGTCACTGGCCTACAGGTGGCTGTAGGGGAAGGTGCGCTGCTTAACTCTTTAAGGGCAGCATTATATATTAATTATGGTGTTTTTTTTTGCATAATGAACTAATGCAGTAGGACCAATGATAGCCCTAGTTTCTGGACACACCTTAGTTACTAGTAAACACCAACCGGGATAGCTTTGCCTGGGTAGTGTCACATGGTACAGAATAAGTTGTGGAGGTGAATCTCACCCTGGTCTGTGTCATATTTTTGGTCTAGTAATAGGGCCGCGCACAGCACTCCTCCTCTGCCAGTCCCCTTGGACGGCACAGACATAACCCTCGAGGGCAGCAGCATATGAAATTCCTTTTTCAAGCACAATGAAGCAATGGAGTATTTCACTGACCCTTAAGGACTGCATCATACCTACACAGTGATCATGAGGGCACTGTATATCGAATCAATACTCATCCGGTAAAGAAATAACTTAGATACTTTAATATTTCTATTTCGTATAAGATTTACTTCACAAGAGGAAATAATCAAAGCAACAAGCTGGAATATAGGTTCAATCAATATTTTTTTGATGGAATTATATATTCTATACTCGACCAAGTAGGGGACAATAGGGGTATGATTAATTGGTCAATAAACACTGCCAGTATAATTTTATGTTTGCTTCTTTGCACGGTTGTCAGGTATTCACTCCTCGCCAAATATCATGTTTCCCTGTAGTAACACCAAAACACCGAATTTCCTTCAATCCTTAATATGTGAAGTTCAACATACACCATTTCTACTTAATGGTAGGAATTAAATGGTAATTAATTTTTTTTTTAATGCCGAAAGGCCGCGGAGGGGCCCTGGTGGTGAGCTTGCGAACTACCAGGTTGAGGCATTATATTGTTTTCATTTGACAGGAAGTCAGTACGGGTGCCGCCATTTTGTTTTAAGGGGTGCCGCCATTTTGTTTTAAGGTGTCACAACACAAATTTATGCATATATGAATAAAATTAATATTGATCAACCTTCGTTCCTGAGGTTGATCATAAGCATGCCTATACCCCCTACCATGGACCCAAGGAATTCAATGGTTCTATTGGTTTGTTGCTAAGACAGCTGGTTGCCTAGCAACAGCTATTCTAATTGTTTATCTATCTAGCAACACCCATTTCCATGCTCCTGAGGTTGATTATAAAACTACCTACCCCCCCTAACATGGACCCAAGGGATTCAATGGTTCTATTAGTTTGTTGCTAAGACAGCTGGTTGCCTAGCAACAGCTATTCTAATTGTTTATCTGCCTAGGAACACCCATTTCCATGCTCCTGAGGTTGATTATTATTGTACCTACCCCCGTAACATGGACCCAAGGAATTCAATGGTTCTATTAGTTTGTTGCTAAGACAGTTGGTTGCCTAGCAACAGCTATTCTTATTGTTTATCTGCCTAGCAACACCCATGTCCACGCTCCTGGGGTTGATTATAATCCTACCTACCCCCCCTAACATGGACCCAAGGAATTCAATGGTTCTATTGGTTTGTTTATTAAGACAGCTGGTTGCCTAGCAACAGCTATTCTAATTGTTTATCTGCCTAGTAACACCCATTTCCATGCTCCTGAGGTTGATTATTATTGTACCTACCCCCCCTAATATGGACCAAAGGAATTCAATGGTTCTATTAGTTTGTTGCTAAGACAGTTGGTTGCCTAGCAACAGCTATTCTTATTGTTTATCTGCCTAGCAACAACCATTTCCATGCTCCTGGGGTTGATTATAATCCTACCTACCCCCCTAACATGGACCCGAGGAATTCAATGGTTTTATTGGTTTGTTGCTAAGACAGCTGGCTGCCTAGCAACAGCTGTTCTAATTGTTTATCTGCCTAGCAACACACATTTCCATGCTCCTGAGGTTGATTATAATCCTACCTACCCCCCCTAACATGGACCAGGAATTCAATGGTTCTATTAGTGCTGCTGCACTGGTGGCCACCTAGTGGCTGTATATTACACTAAATCCCTGTAATGGTATGTTTTCCCCTGTTGTGTCACATCTGTCAGTTATATCATCCTTCACCCTGTTTATATGGTGTCTTGAATGGGTCCCCTACAAATATACCAACCATGTAGACATTATGTTCCTTCAAATGCAAGAATTGCGGTTGTTGCCGTGTATAAAAATGCCTGAGGCATTTTTTTAAGCGGCAACAACCGCAATTCTTGTTAATTGAACGCTTAAAAAGAGACAACCTGTTGTGGGTTCCCGATGACCTTTAGAAAGAACATGAATCTGGGAGCACATGTAGGGGTGTCAGGTCACCCAAAGTTATAATGCTGTAAAGTGAGTTTAAATCCCAATTGCTTAAATATTTGAAATTATTTCAATTTGCCAATTTCATGAGGAAGGCCAGACAACGCCTGAAATCTGACTCAGTTTTCAACATTTGACAAGTGCCTGAAGATCTGGGCTTCTCCAGCTAATAGCGAACTGTGAAACATGACAGCCAATGTGTAGAAGCTGAAGTATCAATGATGCGGTAAAACAAAATATATAATCATAATGTGGCCATGCATGGTATTACTAATCATGGCTGCATTCATGCAGTAAAACAATGAAGGGCAAAGTATATTGAGGCACTCTGTCATCCAATTTTAAAGCAATCATTAGTTTCAGTTGATAGACACATAGATTAAAATTAATTGGATGAATTAATATTTAATATTAAAAGATTGATATAAAATGATGAGGAAACGGATGTAAATCAGAGATAACTGAAAGGTAAAACAAGGCAATATTTAATTTATACATGCAAATTCATATTTAAATGGTTTATAATGCGCCAGGTCAATGAACACTTTTAATCATTTCTTGGATTAAGATTTTAAACCCTAAAGACATGAAATGTGGTGTATCCTAGGATGCACCCATCTCCTTGTTATGAAGGATACTGGATCTGTTTTGGCAATCCCTCACCCTTGCAGGTCCATGATGAATACGCCAGTCCAAGGGGTCAGTTCTTCTTATCCACTCCTTAAACACTTCCCTAATCCTTCAATCAGCTGTTTTTGGAGCCTCAATACCCATTATGCAGACAGGACAATAAGTTACCTGCATCGGAACACAGGATCAAATTTGCTGACAAATGAATGGGACTGAGGAGATAACCAAAAGTGGCAGTGTTCCAGAGGATAAAATAATTGAAAGCATTTGTTTATTTTGAAAAGTATGTGTACCATATTTATCTTCTAATATGTCAGTGTCACACCCTTTCTCTTCATGGGCATTAAGACTGATAGGGAGTTATTTGATTGTAAAAACTAGGTATCTGAAAAATGTCTCTGTTGAACCACAGATCTTTGCTACAGCTTTAGATATAGATCAGTTTCTATATATATATTGTAATACTGTTGTGTCTTTTGATGTAGTGAAAAAAACAATGCGGCCTGTTCCCCAGATACTGTTTGAGGTAGATTCCTTTATTATATTGGGTCAAAGCAGTACACAGTCAGTCAGATATGGCCCTGGGCTATGTGCAGACAAGTCAAGGCGACAACAGGGGACTAAAGATACAGCACATTGATTGATATGCCTCCTGTTGCATCCGGGTACAAGTTAACCCACTGAGCTGGGGTGAAATCATGGTGCTGAAATTGACCTGCAAACAGAACATATATACCAAATTATTCTCTCAATATAGAGAGAATAAAGTTATTTCTAAAGGTGCCATAGTATGTAGTTTTGGGGCATAAAATCTGAAGCAGTAAGGACTGGGTTACTACTCACAGCAGCAGACTGGGAAGGTGGCACAATGTGTGAGAACCAGCTTACACAGCAGCCAGTCACCAAATGTTGTACAGACCTCAACTGACAATAGTAACTGACAAAATATCCTCTCCCTCTACACCTTCATCACCAAGGCTGTAGCAGTACATACTGTACAGTAAATGAGTTAGGTTGAGGAGTTTTATTCCTTACTAGGAATGTACCAAAAAGCAAGGAATTCCTTGCTCTTTAAATGTACTATGTAGGATCTAGATAACTGTTAAGTACCCATGCAGTTTTCGCTAATGGTTTCAGTTATATTGCATACAGTAGAAGAAAGGCATGAAATACAAATAAGCAGAATTGGATTTAATACGACAGGATGTATTTAATATTGCCTCACAGTGTTCCTCTGATTAGAACAGAGGCCTTTCTCCTTGGAATGGCAGAATTAGCTCAATATAATAGGCAGAAAAACCTGTATGTATCTACAACTGTGCTTATAGCTAACATTGTAAATGTCAAGGTTACAGCTGTCTCTATAGTAGCTGTCAGGGGATGTGAATGGGACACTATGCTCACAGGTAATCTTGGTAAGGCAGCCATTTACCATCTGTAAAGTAAACCAGACTTTGTGGCACGTTGTCATTTTCCCATACACTATTGTGTGGGCATAGAAATGTCACCTCAAGGTATTACATTTATTTTTTGAGCTATACAAGAACATTGATCGTACCTATTGCTGTAGCTTAAATCTGTAAGTTTCCCAATATAGCTTCTACTGGGAACTACTGTTGTGTTATATTTCCTATTGATATTATCTTAATTTTGTGGATCTCTTCTTCCTGATGTTCTACTTTTAAATTTTGTTATCCTAATATTTCTTTTTTTCCCACAATCTAGATGAACAAGGATACTATGATATTAGACTGTGTTCACCTTCCAAGAGCATGTACTGCATTCATGTTTGATAATACCAACTTTTGAAATCAATGCTGCCTAATAACTCAACATTGCTTAATCAATTAGTCCTGATCCCTTTGGCCCGATGCTGGCACTGTGTTGACACATTATGCCAAGAGATGAATATTTGATTCTACCTTCTACACCAGGTGTTCCTGAGGGTGAGCTACTGCCCTGTGAATAAAAACGCCTTGAGGCAGTAGGCTTACATTACATTACTGTAGTGGCAGGAGGAAATGTGTGTCATTGTGCTGTAGTTAGTAGAGTCACACAATGATGTGTGGTGGAGTGGTCATGTCTCTATTGTCTCCCATCTGCTTCAACCTCCCACCCACTCCCACCCTAAAGAGCATCCCACAGAACAAAAACCACCATGCATCTCATATCACATTATCTTTCCCTCCGTGGTAGATAGCGTCTAACCCTTTTAAGGCAACAAATTGCTTTACCGGCTGAACCCTTTTTTTTATTATCATAATATCATGCTGAGCCTAATCAGATTTACGCTTCTGTTTCACTCAAGCTACTCACCAGAATACATTATTGCATCATAACGACAATATAACTGAACCATTCAGGCATCATGTTAACATTAAGGAGCTAAGCTGTCATGCCTATCACCTTCCACAGTAAGGCACCTGCTACTACTGTTACTTCCACTTTGTGATCACTGTTAAGACAGAGCAGTAGGGGGCCTTGGAGGCAAGGGAAGAGGGTATAGAGGGTGGTGTGAAAGTCAATGATTCCATGTTGCTACCTAAAATGGGTAATTGATATGGATTATTAGTGCTACCTTTGCTTATTACCCAGACTGACTCAGTTTACAGCTGGAAATGCTGTATGGGGAAGTGGCTGTCTGTGCATGTTTAGTGTGGCAAAAGGAACAAAGTGTTGGGGCGAAAGTAGGTGTTTATCACAGGAGTATTGCTTCCTTTTCAATGCACAGAGTTGGCCATTTATTCTCTCCGGAGCTCTATTCCTTTACCTCTCCCACTACGCACACTACTCTCCACACCTTCCTTTTCCCCTCTCTGCCTCCTTCTCTCCCACCCTCTCTCCCTCTGTCCCTGTCCTATATAAATTATCTTAAAGGGCATTGTTTTCATCCATCTTGCTTTCTATACCCACTGACCCTAAACCTCACCCACTCAGCCCCCCCCCCCCCACTTGGCCCTCCTGCCCTGCCCCTCAGTCCCTGCACTAAAACATTTGTGTACACAGATGTGTTCAGCATAATAAAAACAAGACCATTACATTAACTTGGTCCCCAGAGTCTGGTTATTCCTACCCATGAGGGACAATAAAACCAATTTTTTTGTTCATGTAAAACAATACCCCAAGAACTGGAAAATATGCTGATGCTCAAGGGTAAGCATGATTCATAATAACATAACTGATTGAGTAATCAAGTGGGCTATAGGCTGGATAAACATAAATGAACATACATTTGGAGCTGTTCTCAAGATACAAGGATCATCTTTTTTACTTAACTGCTAAAATTCTTTCAGTTTTTATTTTAGATCTTTAATTACATTCGTTGAAATGTTTTTTTTTTGTTTTTAGAGGTGTAGTAAGGACTCCTTTCTGTGTCAGGTGCCATAAGTGTTTTTTTCTATTGGAAATCGGTAGCTACTGCTCCCATTCTGTACAAATGTTACACAGAAAGGCCACCAACCTCAAATTTAAATGTTGCAAAATAAATATTGTTTTGCACTGATCACAGGTGATGAGTTGTGACTTCCATTGTAATTCAGTAAGTTGATACAGTTTAATATTGTATGGCCTTTTGATGCAGATCTTGAATACTGCATCTTGGGTTTCATTCAGATGAGGATTACAGTGGTACAGAATTGCTGCACAGGAGTTATGTGAGTGATAATATAAGGGGTGACAGACTGGGACGCTGCAGGCTCACACCAGGGGGCACCATTGTAGCTAGTACCAGCCAACAGGTGGCAGTACAGGAAGGGTACCCCTTTACCCTTGGTATCTTCTCTTGCACTCAATAATGTAAAGGTCTCACTGTATCGTTAAAAAGTTGATGATAATCATTTCATCAGCAGATGACACTTTTAGTTTCTGACCTAGTAAAGGATTTTGAAATGGTTCCAAGTGTAAGATCCTCTTTCATTTGATCTCCTGAATAGACACCTCTAACTGAGTGTTGAATTGCATCTCTGTTAACTCGCCACATTTTTTTCCAATTTTGAGGCTCCTGCATATAGTATTGCTACAATATAACATTTATGTTACAAGTGTAGAGTTCATTGGATAAATGTAGTTTGAATCGTTTAGAGACAACTCAAACTATGATTATAGGATGTGAAAGAGGATGGAGGTGTTTGATTCAGGGAACAGGTATAGGTGTACAATGGGCTGGAGTAGCAGCAGTCTGGTATGTATATGTATATGGATCTGTTTCACGTTTTACAGAGCAGGTTGAGCAATTATGCTTGGACTGAGACCTGATCAGGTCTGCCTTCCTAGGGGAAGGGCCATGGCTTATATACCGGTTGATCACGATCAGCGTGCCCCCTATCCATACATACGGGTAACATCGGACTACTGTTTAGACACACTCATAGACAAGGAAATGGTATCAAATGTAAAAGGATATTTCATACATGCAATCTGTCAAAAGCCCTAATATCATTATAATGTTTCAGAAATTGTTACAATTATCAATTTTCTGGGGTAATGGGTACTGTGCTGGAAATCGTACACAGTTTTAGACATTTGATCACCATGCCTGAAGGTTAGGCCTTCACAAGATTGAACAGAATGTGAACTGTGAAGTGGTTTGATAGGACAGGAAATGACAACCGTAATATAAGAACTGAAGAACCATTAGGAGGTAGCTTGTTAACCTTTATCATGTCTTAAGTAGTAACAGCCTTTGATGTTGATGTAATGTGTTCAACCATTTCTGATTTCAAAGTTACATGTATGGTATGAGCCATTTGCAATACATCTCTATGTATCAGTCAGGGAGCAGGGATTTGCTCACAAGTTGTGTGTTTGATTAATTATACCTAGCATGTGATAGTCATACCGATTATATTTGTAAACCACCAAAAGCATGGCAAAAAAACAGCAAAATTGGGCGGATAGCCGATTGTTTTCATACATAGTTAATCACTTGACCGCTCGGTGTCTTCTTCCTTTTACAGATGGTTTCTCTCTAAAATTCTTAGTTCTGTTCCGATGTACAAGCTGTAAAGTTCTGTGGGCATGCTTTCAGCTGTTATCTACCTGTTACAGCCTTTAAAACATCAATGAGCAGCTCAATATTTGTAGAAAATGACGTTTCTAATAGACAATCGACCCCCGTTTTGCTAGGTATGTGCAAAACAAAAATACTACTCTCTGATCGGTCAATAGCTGGTTACGTGACCTTATTAATACGCCTACCCAGTGGACGTATTGGCTTAATGCGCCATGGGGTTGGGTGTATTTGTTTCAGTCTTTAAGAGATAGGACTATTATATGTTAGGTTTAATAACGACTGGGACAACTGGCCGCTCACTTTGTGGGCTAGTGTAGGCCTGGAATGTAGGCCTAAGATCTGCCTGTCTGTCTGCAGAAGGGACAGACCGGGGGCAGAGACAGAAAAGAGAAAGAGTTCTGAGGGAGTTATGTGGAACTGAGTAAAAATATCTAGGTCAAAGGATGGTAAAAGAAAGAAAATAGAGTCAAGTGGATTTCTTTAAGTTAACACTGTGGCAAGCTAGGACGACTACAATGTGACTTTTGCTATTTCTGATACGTTACAGTGATTATTGATTACAAGAGCTAGATGAATTTGCAACAGAAAATCAAATGAAGAAGGTCTAACACTCTTTATTAATGTTTGTTATTTTTTGAGCTACATGTAGGCCTACTATTCCATACACCCGTAGCCCTTCAGTAGGTCTAGCCTACTTACTCCCAATGCTTACTATCTCCACCCCCCCCCCCCGACACTTTAAAAAGACCACTTTTTAGGGGTTATATATTTTCAAGCAGATTAATTATTTAGAAGAATGGGGCTTTGACCATGGCAACCCTGATAGTGGTAAAAGCCACAGTTTTCTTGCTAGTTCCTTGGTAAAGAGGTTACATTGGACCGAGCCTATCAGCCAGGTACTTTACCCTGTTTCAAAATAGACCTCGTCTTCAGCCATGTATAGCTTCAGCTATTTAAGATGCAGCATGATGCACCAACACAGTGCGGATATGTTTTTTTAGGGCAATGATTTTGTGTGTCAACAGATGTTGCAATAAAGTGTCATGTCAATCTTAAAGAGTTGATATATCATTTTAGTGAACCTATACTGAAGTGAATAAATAAATAAACTCCACAAATGCAATTTAATTCATATTAAATTCACATTCGCATAAGCAGAAGGAGATTTGCGATAAAGGTCCAAAAACATAAGTGTGCCATTCTCCCTACATGGGTACATATGCATTCCCCTATTAGAGACCTTTAGACAATTTCCACTCTGATGGCTGACACTAATTCGTAACCTTTTAAAAGTGCCATTGTTCTTAAAACAACCCTGTCAAGATACTGGCTTGTGTGTCCTCCTTTCACAGTTCATGCAGATTAGACCACAATGCGCTGCCCCAAAATATAAAGTTGAACTGGACATGTTTTTAGACCACGATATTATGTAATTTTCTTATAGTACATGACTTCCTCAGTTCCCAAAAAAAAGTTCCTGACGTGGTACGGCCTCGTTTGCCCGTAATAGCCGTTTCCATGGCAACCATCTCAAAATAGTGGATACGGCTGTAAAAAGTGCACATTGGCTGTCCATAGGGCTATTTGAGTTTTACCTACCCCCCCTAAATCAATGTTGAGCTTTTATCTGGTCTCATCATGCGGTTGCTAGGGTAAGCGGTTGCCTAGCAACAGACATTCTATGTGAGAATTCCCTAGAAACGAGAGGAAATATCAATGAGATAGCTAATCTAGCCATATCTAATTCATCAAAACTGACCCCCAAGAAACAATGGTGATATCTCCTTGTTGACATGGTCCATAGTTACTAGGCAACAGCAGATATGTACCTAGCAACCAGCGTTAACTACCAATATGGCTGAAAAAATCACATTTTGGCTTTCCATAGGACCATAAAAAGTTGACCCACCCCCACTAAATCAACTTCAAGGTTTCTTATGGTATTAATGCCTTGTTGCTAGGGTGAATGGTTGCCTAGCAACAGCCATTCTATGTTATAATTCCCTAGTTACCATGGAAAATATCCATCAGTGAGATGATATGCCAATACCCACTCCATTAAAATTGACCCCCATGGGAAAATGGTAATAAATCTATGTTGGTATAGTCCATGGTTGCCTAGCAACAGTAGATATCTACCTAGCAACCATTTTGAAATGCATTATTTCACCAGACTTGATCATAGTTGTCCTGAATACTGGTATATGGCAGTATTTAGGGTGGTGTCTAAAGTTTTAGGAAGTATGTGAGGCTCTATGACTGTATCTAGGAGGCACCTGAGGATGCCTGACAGTGTCAAAGAGGTATAAAATCATTTTTAACTGTATCTAAGGGTTATCTCATGTGCTCTATTGTGTATCTTGGGGGTATGAGAGATGTCTAACTGTGTCTAGGGTGAATATTAATAAGCTTGAAACCAGAGCGATTATCATTAATAACTACACCCAAATGGGTCCACAGGATGTTGATGCTGCCATATTCTTGTTGCTATATTGGTAGTTAACGCTGGTTGCTAGGTACATATCTGCTGTTGCCTAGTAACTATGGACCATGTCAACAAAGAGATATCACCATTGTTTCTTGGGGGTCAGTTTTGATGAATTAGATATGGCTAGATTAGCTATCTCATTGATATTTCCTCTCGTTTCTAGGGAATTCTCACATAGAATGTCTGTTGCTAGGCAACCGCTTACCCTAGCAACCGCATGATGAGACCAGATAAAAGCTCAACATTGATTTAGGGGGGGTAGGTAAAACTCAAATAGCCCTATGGACAGCCAATGTGCACTTTTTACAGCCGTATCCACTATTTTGAGATGGTTGCCATGGAAACGGCTATTACGGGCAAACGAGGCCGTACCCCGTCAGGAACTTTTTTTTGGGAACTGAGGAAGTCATGTACTATAAGAAAATTACATAATATCGTGGTCTAAAAACATGTCCAGTACTACCTGATTTCTAGGCCTCTTTTGAGGTAGCGCATTGCGGTCTAGATGTTCAAGGAGTGTTTTGTCCCTGAAGGCTGCATCATTAAGTACATCAGGGGAACAGGGAAGAGAGGAAAATGCATTAAAGCATAATGTTGTCTCTAAATGAGGGTCAGCAATATCTAATGGACATTTCCTATGACCAAACGAGTGTCTGTATGCAGACCTATGGCCTGTACTTGTAATACATCCCTTAAACAATCAAATTTGCATGGAGTGCTTGTATTTCAATAACAATTGTGCTGTTTTACATTAAAGCACCTTCTGTGTGTAATATAGTGGTATCGAAGCGTCAGTTTGTATTAAGCCTTGGTTTATTATAAACTTCCAGTTGTTTTTTGGGTCTTGAACTGCTTTAAAATTAACAAGAGTTCCTGCATTAGGCAGTTAAGACCAGAGGGCATCAGTAATTCAACTGTCTTTGCTTTGATGAGTAAAGTGAATTGGATGTAAACGCATTAAACAAATAAATTTACATGGATAACAATGAACCCCTTTTGTCTTGCTTAGGGATTCTGAGAAAACATGACACAACCTGTCTCTGCAATCTCTGCAAATAAAACTATTTGATTGCAAATCAATAATATAAGCTTAGTTGATCCATTGTATCAAACAGTAGTAACAAATTTATTTATTGTCAAAACAGGTTTCAAGGGCTGTAATATGTGTTGTCGTGTATCAACATTTATTTTGCCAGAAAGAGGCCCTACACCACCATAGTTACCTTAGGTAGATGCTGATGCTCTTAACCAATGAGGATACTGTACAGTCAGGTCTTAATAAATAGACCATCCTGTTTCAGACAGAACATAACCAATCATTGAATCATATATGTTGAATCAGCCGAATCATTGAAGCATATTTGCATGGTTATGTATAGGACTGTCCCTGCAAAAATGTGGCTATATTAAAGAGGGTTTGGGATTATTGAACACCAGCAAATCAAAGTGGTCCTGTATTGATAGAAATAAACTAGCTCCCTCCGAAACTCAATATTGGAGTTTATTCTGCATCTCTCTTGCACTTGGTAGCAATCCCTCCTCCTGGCTGCTCTGTGATAAATGCATCACACTAAGAGGTCAACTCTTCTTATCCACTCCTTGAAGACTTCCCTAATTCCTTAATCAGCCGTTCTTATGCCCTCAATACCCATTATGCAGACAGGACAATAAGTTACCTGCAATCGGAACTGATTACAAAATTTGCCATCTATAAATGGAACAGAGGAAGTCCACAAAGGTGGCAAGCTTCCAAAGGATGAAACAATTTGAAAAAGAAATCTGTTTATTTTGCGATACATTGTCCAGATTAGTGTCTCAACTTCTTACCGTATTATGTCAGTTAAAATGATTTGTTGTCTTATGGTAAGGCCATTCTTCTTATTCTGTTTGTGCTCAACGGAATTTCACTCCAGTGCAACAGCATTATGCATAGATGTGGCCTATTGGAGGTTATTTCTCAGAGCTGTATTCATGCATTATGCAAACTAGGCAGGGTTTACATTTTCCTGGCGTTTTGGTATGATGTGACAATACATTGCATTAGACTTAATCAGCCTAAAACCTGTCAGACTGTCTGCTCCACTTAGCTGTGTTTACTTGGGGCACCAGACATCTCATAATGTGAAAGAGAAAAACCCTGACTAAGAAAACCTGAATAATCTTTAAGTCCTATTGTTCTCCTCATTCAAGATTTTTTGTCACAACATTAACCAATCATTTCCTAATTGTCCTGTTTGAGATGTATGTTGTGCATTGCAGTTCCACCCCCCCCTCCCCCTATTTTTGGTACAAGCAAGTACACAAATGTTGTGTTTTAGGGCTTATGAAACTGAGCATATAGAGAAAGTTCAGAACTGAGGTTTTGTGATAAGGTATCTGAGAAAACAATGTTGATTGGAGATCTTTGTTTCCATTTTCACTGTTGACTTAATTGATTTAAATGATTTTATTACGAATAACTATACATTGGAACAAAGTGCCTGTAAGTATATGTGAAATACATGAAAACACTATAAAAATATTTATTGATCATTACCGTGTATAATGTGACATAACTAAGTTATATGCGGACAAGTTAAGGTGCTAACAGTGGCCATAAAGGGTTAGGTGTATGGGAAACCTTGACTGTTCAAAAAATAAAACCCAACTTTGCAACAATTGCCACAAGAAACATCAAGACAACAAGAACCATGTGTGGTATGGGAGTAACTCCCATGACTGTGTGTGGGTCCCGGTCATGCTCCAATGTCAAAGATCTGTGTACAGTGGGTCAATGCAACCCTCTGAGAGCACAATGAAGCACTGGGTGGGCCTAACAGAGAAAAGGTAAGTAGAGTTGCTGGGTCAATACAAGTCTGTGAGTAATGTAAGGTACAGGGGGCACGCGGGGTGTGGTGTATCAAAGATGGAGGATCCATACAGTGTCAGACTACACACAGCACTGACTTGTAAGTTACTGTTTTACCACAAAGATGTGTGTGGAGACAGGCATCTCAGAACTTAGTCTCTAAACTTGGCATTCCATCACTCTGATTCATAGGAAATTATAGAATCACCCAAAAAAAAGGTAAAATGAATTGAAGATCATAACGGTAACTTTAAGCCATTTAGTTTCAGTGTTTCAAAGCTAGTGTAAAAATATGCCGAAAACGCCCTGCATAACCAAAATTTATACTCAATTACAATTTTATTGAAGTGTGTTTGCATTTTAGATTTTACAAAAAAGGGTGAAGCAGTAGGTGATGGTGTGCCATAATTTGTCTTGGAGCTACTTTAAACATGATGTATTTCGCCCATATATATTTTCACAGATTGACTATAAAATAATGTTTCACATGGATTTGAATTCACACATTTTGGAATGGGGTAGTCATATTATCATCGTTAATAAATATTCACGCTAAACATACTTTTGCAGATCTTCATTTCTACTAAAAATCGTGAAAAATATTACAGCGCAAAATAAGTACTTTTACAGTATATAGCACTGTAGTCAGTCACCACCTGTTGCTCATATCACAACTGTACAGGAAATGAGTTAGGCTAAAGAATCAGGCTCCTTACTTAGAATGAATAATGTCAGATCTAAATTATTTAGCAGAACTTAAGCGGTTTCTGCCAATATAGTATCACTAATATTACATACAGAAGAGGGAATGGCTGAAATACAAATAAGCAGAATTAGCTTCAATACCGCATGGTGTGGCCCATATATGACCCCACTATGTAAGTCAGATCCGAGACCTGTTTCGTTAGGAGAACACATATATACTCTTTCTTAGAAAAATACAATTAACTATAGACTATTAACTATAGAATCAAAACATTGTATATATGTCTATAACAATAGTCAAGACAATAGTCTCAAATATCACATCTTGTATTGTTTTAATAAGTTCAGTGATGACACAATGTTATCTTCTTCCATCTGCATACTGTGAAAGTTCATATGTTCATGGGTGTACATTTTCGCTGAGGTGGCAAAAAAGACTAATTCGCGGGTATTTATTCCATGCTGTAGCATATAAGAATTTCGCGGATTTTCCATTTCTTGGAATGTAGCGAAATATATACCCAGCAAAATAAAGTACAACCACAGTAGTTACCACTACTGCTACAACTGTTATATCTTAATAGGACAAAAACACACGTGTACGCTTCATATCACATCGCCCTCCTGCCTCACTAAGGTAGACAGTGTCTTGGTAACCACCCCTATCAGGCCCCCCTTCTACTTCAGCACACCTCCTGTTACAGCACCCATGTTGTTACTGTTCAGACAATGTAGCAGGTGTGAACCGCACAGGAGTGTCATATGGGGCCATAGTCTATTAGCATTTGTATAATAGAGATCTGCACCAATAATGACCATGAGCTAAGTGACAAAGGTAGTAGCAATTGGTGTGTAAGTACGGTTTATTCATGCATGCAAACAGTGTAGATGTTACCACTGCTGCAGCCTGACCCAGAGTGGTCAGTGCCTGCAGTGTGGGCTCCTTATATACACAAACAATAGTGGATCACAACCAGTGGTGACAGTAGGTACTAGCTTACAAGTCTATACCTGCATTGTAATGGATGATAATCACATACAATAAATGAGATGTAGTATGTGTTATACCCGACTATATGTGTATATTAATAGCGGTTTGAGCGTTCATAATATCACAGGAGGAGGGGGCCATGTAGAGAGTTGGGTAGAAAAACCTGGCACCATTTTCCTTTTTTTAAGCTTCAGGAATGCATGTAATCAGAATTTGACTTGTTTGATGCAATCCCTCCATATAAACGGAGGAATAGTGGTAGGATCAAAAATCCAACTTAATGGTTCCATATTACTTGGCTAAGGGCCCTTCTTTTGTGGCGGTGACCAGGCAGGACCTTTTTTCCTACAGGTTCAGTATAGGGTGTGCATGAGAGGATTCGGTGAGGATTAGATAGAGATGGGTTGTGATGGAGAGTGAGTGATGTGTATAGAAATGTCAGTGAATCTGATATTCTACTGTTATTCATTTGCAATACATCACAATGAAAAATGCACTCAGTGTAGAACTCAGTGTTTAGAAAATAGATCACAAGGAAAGGCTGCTAGGGATAGTAGGGAAATGATTACAATGAAAAAACAATAAGAGTGAACTGGAACAAAAGACACACTGCTATACGCATCTATGTGTAGATAAAATATCGGGATGTAATGAGAGATCAATGATGAAGGGAGATTAAAGAGATGCAGCAGAGGAAAAGCCACTTAGGTGATACACAATGATGTATGGTATAAACAGATGATCAGCATCTGGTATGACAAAATGGCAGAGGATAGACTACTGGAAGATTTAATTATGATGTAGATGAGCGATATGCAGCGATATGTCATCATCTGTTCTCTGCCTGCCCCTATATATTATACATGTAGTGAGGGGCTGGGCGTGCATACATCCACAATGAGACAAAGCCCCAGGATGCTGGATAGAGGGGAATAGGATGGACTCGTTCATGTTCTTACTAGATTGTATTAGTAGTGTGTGTTAGTATAACATTATCTTAGTACAATCTGTAAGGGACATAAACATGCTACTGATATCACGCCATGTACGCATGGACTATGTTGGTTAAATACAAAGTGCTGTAGTGTCAGCCATTATATCATTGTCTTGTAATTAGTAGAGTATTGGTGCCTGAGTGGTGCTGTCTCCATTGTCAAATGATTACTGTTGAGACAGTACAAGAGAGGGCATGGAGGCAGGCAGGGGAAGACGGGTATAGAGAGGGGGTGGGAAAGTCAATGTTTCCACACTGCGTCCTAAAAGGTGGAGTTAACATGGAATTATAATGCTACCTTCCCTCATTAGCCAGACTCCCTCAGTCTATAGCCTAAATTGCCATCAGGGGAAGTGGCTGTCTGAGCATGTGCAGTATATCGTGATGAAGGATGTGATGGGACGAAGGTAGGTGATGCTGGCGTCAATGTGCCTTGTATTTTCAGACCTGCCTATTTCCTAAAAAAGAATCAATACTATCCTGAACTTACACAAGTGATGGGTTGTTCCATCATTTCAGATCAATTCAAGTTGATAAAATTAAAATTGTAGAGCCATTTAAGGTAGATCCGGTTTGAATACAACATTTTAGGTTACATTCATGTGATTCCAGCAGTACACAGCAGGAGCAAGCCTGTGCACTGGTCTCAGTCAACATGGCTGTTGGGGAAGGTTCACAGCAGCAGCACAGGAGGCGGCTGACAGGGGTGAGTTATGTGAGTGATAATACAAGGGGTGACAGACTGGGACGCTGCAGGCTCACACCAGGGGGCACCATTGTAGCTGGTACCAGCAAATAGGTGGCAGTACAGGAAGGTGCACTACTTAACCCGTTAGGGGCTCCACAGTTATCTAATACATTGTCACATTTATCATTATATTGCATAAATACAGCCCTGACCAGTAACTCCCAAACGCGGTGTCATCATTAAGTCCCTGAGGGTTCATACACAGGTTAGACATAAATAGATGGATGATGTGATCGTTGTGATTTGCACTGAGTGTCTTGATCCCCATGTCCAATTTTCTAATCTTGACCAGCCAACAGTTTGGGGATGAACACATTTACACATATTGAAATAACTGGGCATGCATGAAAATTGGAATATTGGTTCAAACTCTTCCATGACCATTAAACAAGGCACACATAATGTGGCAGGGATTTTATGTCACCCAGAGTGCCAAGAAGTCATTCAATTTTCAAACTTTAACCATTTAAAAAAATTAATCTACTTTCTGTGGTAAATGGAGACGATGGCTTGAATTCTCTTAGGAATAGAATGGGACATGCCAACTGATTTGTTATTAACCTGCTGGGAAAGTGCAGTGCTCCGCTGGTTTTGCGTGACTGACTGGCCAAGCCTACCATCACTATAGGGACCAGGCAGTCAGTGTGACGTCCGCCGTGGCCCGGCTAGCTTGGGTTATCTCAGTGCTAACCCCCTCCACACACCCTCCGGACCACGTCTATCTTCTAATTAACCCTACACACAGAGCTGCATTATCTAAAAATGAAAAAGAGTAAAATGCATTTATATGTTGCATACAGTAGAAGGTATGAAATAGAAATGAGCAGAATTGGATTTAATGCAACATGATGTAGCTTCTCGTGCCTCACAGTGTTCCTCTGGTTAGAATGACCTTTATTCTGTAGAAGAATACACATATATAACAGAGGCTTTTCTTCTCGGAGTGGCAAAATCAACTCAATACAAAACAGCAGCAAACCCTTGTATGTATCTTCAACTGTGCTTATAGCTGACGTAGTAGATGTAAAGGTTGCAGCTACCTCCATTGTACCTGTCAGGGGATGTGAATGGGACACAATGCTTCTGTAAGGCAGCCATTTACCATCTGTAGCATCAGACTTTCAGGCAAATTGTCATTTTCTCGTACACTTGTCTGTGGGAACCTCAAGGTATTGCATTTATTTCCTGAGTTCAACATAAATATTGATAGTGTAGTGGGTCGCCGCTGTACTATTTCTAGGGAACCAGTTGGAGTTATATTTGGTATATGTGTTGTCGTGTATCCAGGCCGCACTCCTGTCTACTGCCGAGTATAAGGTTATATAAGCCCACCTGAGGAATGGTGGAGCGCGGCCTGGTTATGTGCATTGAGCCGTGACCGCCACGTGTCACCCGACATATCTCGGGTACAGTGTCGGCTCGGATGCACCGGCGCGTGGTTACCCGGAGTTCCTCGGGAACTCAAGTGTTTACGAGTAATGGAGAGAATTACATAACGACCAGTACATAAGACCTGGAGTTCTGCTAATCGAGGACCCAGTCTTGCTGCGCACTTCGGCCAGCTTGGCTGCTCCACAACAGAGCTTCCCCGAACTCTGTTGTACCTTTTAGGCCTAGTCCTGTCGCTGCTTCCACCTTGGTCACCCTGCGTCTCTCTCTGTTCTACCCTCTGGGGGAACTAGAGGAGATAGACGCACTGGTGTACAACTCCGGGTACAGAACTCCCTACGGGGGAGTCTGTCCCAAGAGGAGTTAACCAAGATGGAAGAGAGCATTGGAACTCGGGAACTATGTACTAGACCGTGAGCGTATACCTCCTGTATGTTCATATGACCACTGGTGTTCAGAAGCCTATTTGATTATTGCTATCCGTCTGTATGATTACGAGCCGTATGTCAGAATGAATAAAGTGTAATTTCTGAACAACCTATTTTCGAATCTGGAGTTTTTTATAGCAGATGTCTATCTTAGAATAGCCAACAGCTACACTGGTGCCGTGACCACTTTGGGTAAGTATTGATTTACATTTTTTTGTTATGTTTCTTTCTGAAATTGAGAGGTAAGCTCTTATATGTTTGAACCAGAATTGGTAGGTTTCAAGGATAGCTATTACAGGTTGCTTTTGTGTGGTGAAGATATGTCGGATACAGAGGTACCTCCCCCGTCGGTTACTAACCAAGGGGAGGGGATGCGTCCTAGATTACGATCTAGGGTGAGGTTTGATGCTAGGCAGAAGGTGCATACGTTCAATCAGAGTAGGGAAATTGGACATGGAGGGGAAGATAGTGCCCATGAAGTGAGATCTGAGGATTCACTAGGGGACCCTCCAGCGAAACGTCCAGCTCTGGAGCCAGATAGGGAAATGGTAGGCCGGGTCCGGGAGCTGCTTGGACCGGTAACCATAGAAGATATTGGAGAGGATAGTGACTCTAGTATACCTAGTCTGGAGGGTACAGTAGATGTACCAGTGAGATGGGAACTTAGACCGGTACCCACTGTGGAAGCAGTGGAGGGGACTAGAGTAGTGGTCCCGGTCAGTCAGGAAGGAGTTGAGGTAGTCAAAAGGGACGACCTAAAGGAAACTCCTGAGGAAGGGGAAGAGACAGCTGAGTTGATCTCCAGGGGAGATAAGCTGTTCCCAGATCCTTTTAGGCTGACGATACCGGGTCTAGAAGTTCCACCTTATGAACCCAGGGAGAGGTTGAGCCTGGATGACATAAGGACGCTCAGATTGAGAAATGAGCATGAGCATATGAAAGAAGGGATAAGACTAGAGGAGGAATCCCTTAGAAAGCTGAAGGAGGAAAGGGAAGCTTTCGAAAAGAGTTTTTTGGCAAAGAGGTCGGGAAACATTGGGGAACATGCAGCTCAGATAAAACATCTGGAACAAATTTCAGGTCTACTTGAGGGAACTGAAGTCAGATTGAAGTCTGAAACAGAAAAGCTAGTGGTGCGGAATAAAGAAATTAGTTCCGAGATACTGGCAAGACAGTTACAAGTAGCGGAGTATGATGAGTTGTTGAAGAAACAGGATAGTAAGTTAGGAGAGTTGGAAGCACTAGCTCAACAAGCTGAGAATCACATGGTAAAGAAACTGGAACCAGAAGTGACTAAGGTACAAAGGGACTCAGTGGGGACAGCACAAGAAGTGTCTAAAGATGAGACCTTTGTGACTGCCGACGATCCCTCAGTTTTTATAGTCAACACAGTGGAAGAGGTGGTGAAACCACCTGCCACTGAGGATCTAGATGGTTCCATGGTGATACATACAGCTGACATGTTATCCAGTGTGAGTGGACACTCATCCATGCATGGCAGTAAGTTTGATAAGAATGAGGAGTTCATGTTGGAACTGTGTGGTAGAGTTGAAAAGCTGTTTCAGGAGAAGTTAGATTGCTTTCTTGAGGAAACAGAGTCAGTGAGTGTGGAGAATGACACCAAGGGAGTAAAAGGAGACGTTCCGGTAGCCCAGGCTACAGGGAATAAGCCTCCTGTGGGACCAGGTAACACTGCTCCAGCTCCAGGTGCTCATTCTACTCCAGCTCCGGGAACAAGGCAGGTTCCTACAGGTCCGGTGAACGTGTCTACAGTGGGTAGACCAGGTTTGCCCAAGGGGGTAAACATGAATGCTCGGCCGCCAGGTCAAGGGAATCTGGCAGGGCCTAACACCTCCTATGGGGGGTGGAGTAATGTTGGCCCGGATAACTGTTATGGGAACGCAAGACCTATGTTCAATTTACCACCTCCCCCATTGCCTGGCAGTCATGTAACTCCAGGAAGCATGAATACACCAAGGACAGGAGGTACTATTCAAAGTGGGACACCCTACCAACATAGGGCAAATATGTCTATGGAGGATGAGGTAGTGTTCCAGAACAATCCAGCAATTAGAAGATTGGGGATTGATGCGGTACCAAATGACGTGGGGAACTTTAAAGCAGTGGACTATGCTTTAAGTCAGACTGATATACCGTTGAGAACGGGGATGACACCTGTGAGAAAGCAGGCTATCAAGATGAAGCAGTATGATGGCACAGTTCCATGGAGAAAATGGTTCACACGATTTTCAGCAGATATGAGACATAATGGTTGGGAGGGCGATGAATGCCTTGCAGCTTTGTCATGGTGTCTGCGGGATGGTCCTGGTGATCCCGCTCTAACAAGCTTTGAGTTAAGCGGGGGTAGAACGTACAAGGGATTAGTGGAAACAGCTTCTTGGGCTTTAGGTTCCACATCCGGTGCGGATCCCGCGTCTGAGCTAGAGGCAAACCCGGTGAAGGGCACAGACAGTTTGGAATGGCTCTCAGAGTGCTAGCAGCAGAAGCATTTGCATCTATGAGTCCAAGTGATCCATGGCTGGTAAGGAAATTGTCCAGCCTGTATATAGATGGACTTAAGGACGAAAGATTGTCGAGTGAGATTGCTTCACAGTGGAAGACCACTATGTCACTAGCAGATATCTTCGAGCTTACAGAAGATGCTCTGAGAAAGAGGAAGCTGTTGAAAACTGTAGAGGCAGCCCCTGTAGCAGTAATAGAAATGCCCGTAGAAGAGGTTGAACTGACTGCAGAGGGAGTGCAAGAGGTGGCAGCAATAGATCCTAAATGGAAAGGCCGTCGTTCTTTTTATGTAAGACGAAGGATTCCAGGATCAGACGCTCAGGCGCCAGAGGAGGGTGCATTAAAGACCATGATCGGAAAAGTCATGGAGGAGCGTAGTAAGGCTGAGAAGGCTGAGAAGGTCGCATCTCGTGGTCGCGGTAAGGGGAAACCCAACAAAGACACGAAATGTTATAATTGTGGGAAGAAGGGTCACTTTGCAAGGACATGTTGGTCCAAGGATACTAAGAATGTATCATCGGTCGAGAAACAAAAAGACGGACCCTCTTCTGACCAAAGCCCACCACCGACGGAAAACTAACAGGGGTTGTTGTCGATGACAAGATAACAACCCCACCTGTGATTGTCAAAGGTACTGTTAGGGGAGAATCAAAAGATTCCACTTCATGGGAACCGCTGGGGTTAGCCGCACCTGAGTCTGATCCGCCAGGTGGAGATGGGCCCCAGGGAACGGACGAGAATGGTGTTGAAGATTTAGCTCATCTGGACACCGTCCGCAGAATTGAGTTGGCGGAAGAAGTAGAAAGGTTTTGTGCTTCGCGACTCAAACCCGATGATCCTATAGTTAAGTTTCTCAACTCGAGGGGATATGACTTGGGCGGTGAAGCTGGAATCCAGAGATTTGCCTTGCAACCTTCCCCTTTACAAGGGAAGAGATGGTACTTGCCTGTGCAGATTCAGGGCTGCTTGGGGGAATTTCTGATTGATACTGGAGCTAGTCACTCCATGATGGGTCACCATTTCTTCAAGAAGCTCGCAGGTCTGTCGACTAACCCTGTGGGGTCTGGGTCGGTCAGAAGTGCTGATGGGTCTCATATGCGGACACATGGCAGACAGGTGATACCCTTTTGGGTGAATCAACATTCATTTGTTGTTTCAACAACTGTAGCTGAATTGACGGATGAGGGAATCTTGGGAGTAGATTTTTGTTCTCTGTATGGGGCGGTATTGGATAGTGTGACAGGGGAACTCACTCTTCGATACCCACAAGAGATGAAAGTCCAGTGTGTACTCCGCCGGATTTCAGGCGTCTCGTCTGTCTCTCAGACAGTGCGAATTCCTCCCCGCCATGTGTGCAATGTAGTTGTATACTGCCGGGAAATGGAATTTGACCGCATGGGGGTGGTGGAACCGAATCAGCAGCATTTGAGTAAGCTGGGATTGGTTTCCACCAGTGCCTTAGTGCAAAGTTCAAGACGAACAGTAGTACCAGTCAGTAATATGACTTTTCAGGATGTGTACCTGGAGAAGGGGACGACCTTTGGGGACGTAACATATGCTGACGTGGTAGGAAGAGCTGACTCACCAGAAGTGGAGTTAGCAGTAAAGAGGGCAGTGGAAATAGGAGCTTTGGATCCATCCGCTATGCCAGTGGTATTGCAAGACACTGGAGAGCAGGATAGGAAGGAAGGATATGGTTTGCCACTGCATCTTTTACCATTAGTGACAGATAGCCACTTGGAGACGGAGGAGGACAAACGGAGTCTAGCTCAGCTATTATGCGAGAATGCAGACTTGTTCTCCGCTCCAGGGGAGCAATTGGGTAGAACTGACCGAGTAACTCATCGGATAGACACCGGTTCTAGCCCACCATTGCGCTTGCCATACCGGCGCCTCCCGTTGTCTAAGAAACAGGCATTGGAGGATGAGGTGGACAAGATGTTAGGGGAAGGGATAATAAGGCCCTCAGATAGTCCATGGGCTAGTCCGGTGGTAATGGTTACCAAAAAGGATGGCACCTGTCGGTTCTGTATAGATTACAGGAGACTGAATGGGATTACGAGGAAGAATGCCTACCCCTTGCCACGCATTGACGAAAGTCTGGATTCCTTGGGAGGCAATCACTGGTTTAGTACCTTAGATCTCCAGTCAGGATACTGGCAGATTGGGATGCACCCAGAGGATAAGGAAAAGACAGCATTCACAACCCACCGGGGTTTGTTTGAGTTCAATGTAATGCCATTTGGCTTATGCAATGCTCCGGCTACTTTCGAGAATATGATGGAGACAATGCTAAGGGGATTGTTGTGGAAAAACTGTCTAGTTTATCTAGACGACATCATAGTTTTCGGGAAAACTCGGGAGGAGTGTCTATCAAATCTGAACAAGGTGATGGATCGATTGAGATCCTACAACCTTAGACTGAAAGCTAAGAAATGCAAGTTCTTCAGGCAATCAGTGGAATATCTGGGCCGAATAGTCAGTGGCACAGGTATTTCGGCGGATCCAGGGAAATTAGAAGCTGTAGCTAATTGGGCAACGCCAAAAGACCAGAAAGAAGTGAGGTCATTTTTGGGTTTCTGCTCGTACTACCGCGATTTCATTCCCAGATTTGCTGAGGTGTCAGCTCCATTACAGGCGCTGGTAGTAGGAAAAAGGAAGGGAATGTTGAAGCTACCTCCGTTTATTTGGACGGAATTAGCTGGACAGGCTTTTCAGAAGCTGAAGGAGTTATTCACGGTAACTCCTGTGCTGAGCTATCCTACTGAGGGTGATCAGTTCATCCTGGACACCGACGCTAGCAACGATAGCATAGGCGCTGTCTTATCCCAAGTGCAGGAAGGTAGAGAAGTGCCCTTGGCATTTGCTAGCAACAGCTTGAGTAAAACTCAACGCAATTATTGCACCACCAAGAGAGAGTTGTTGGCCATAGTAGTTTACACAAAGAAATTCCGCCATTATTTGTATGGTGGGAATTTTATTCTACGAACAGACCATTCATCCTTGAGATGGCTCCTTAATTTCAAGGAAGCAGATGGGATGATGGGTAGATGGATCTCCGCGTTGTCTGAACTAGGGATAGAGAATACCCAGATTCAGCATCGGAGCGGAGTGAAGCACGTAAATGCGGATTGTTTGTCTAGGAGACCAATCCGAAGATGTGCAAGAATGGACTGTGAAGACTGTGGCATACATAACGCGTTGGTGGCTCCAATAATGAATTTTGATCCGGCCTGGGAAGAGAACTTGGTGTTTTGGTCGGCGGAGTCCATACTTGAAGCTCAGCAGGATGACGATGGTATCAATATGATACGGAATCTGATCCTGGAGAGAGCTGCTCGTCCCGTCAGACCTGCTCTGTCATTGGAATGTGTGGAAGTAAGGAACTTAGTGGGCCAATGGTCGCAGCTGGTAGTGCGAGACGGCCTATTGTGTAGATGGAAAACTCTTGAAGGCAAAGCCAGGAGGAGGCTACAGATAGTCTTGCCAGCTTCTCTGAGATGGGAAGTATTCGAGTTTTTCCATGGTCATCAGACTTCCGCTCATTTTGGCAGGAAACGGACTTTGGACAAACTCGCGAGGAGATATTACTGGCCTGGGATGTCTAAGGACGTAATACGTTGGTTGAGTGAATGCCCAACGTGTTGCCTGGTAAAGCCGGGCCCTGGGAAAGGTAAAACATCTCTCAGACAGGAACTGTTCGGAGTCAGATTTGCGAGGATAGCCATTGACATAATCACTGGCTTCCAGACAACTCCAAACTCCAACGTGTGCATGATGGTGGTACAAGACTACTATTCAAAGTACGTGAAGGTGATCCCAATGAAGGATCACACGGCATTAACTTGCGCACAAGCTTTGGTTGAGGAGTGGGTACTAACATTTGGCGCACCTCTCATGTTACATTCAGACCAGGGTAGGGAGTTTGAATCGCGTCTCTTTCAGGGGATGCTGGAAGAATTAGCCATAGTTAAGACACGCACTAATCCGTACCGACCGCAGTCGGATGGGATGGTTGAGAGATTCAACCGCACGTTGATTCAGGGGCTGACCACGCTGGTTAATTCTAATCAGGATGACTGGGATACGTTTTCCCAGTATGTGGCTCATGCATACAACGGTACGGTGCATGCTTCAACTGGCTGCACTCCTAACAGCCTGGTATTTGGATCTGAGATCATAATGCCTGCAGATTTGGTCTTTGGCAGTGTACTGCGGAGAAAGGATGTCCCATGCCGAGTGGCATTTGCGGAATCCCTGCGCAGAGAATTGCGGGAAGGCTATGCATTGGTGAGAGGCCATTTGAAGAAAGCGGCCATCCATCAGAAAGTAGGGTATGATACAGGCTTGAGAGAGAGGAAGTATGTAGTTGGACAAAAGGTGGTGAGATTGAAACCACCTGTACATGGAAAAATCTCGAAGGGTTGGGATGGGCCATTTGAAGTGACAAAAGTAATATCGGATGTTACTGTGTTATTGAAAAATGTGAAAGGCAAGATAGTTGCAGGCCATGTAGATCGCCTGAAGCCTTGGCTAGGTCGCCGGCCCGGCGATGAGAATGAGCCTTTGGTAGAAGTGCCAATGCCCCAACCCAGGTGGGTGCGTAAAACACAGGTTACAGCACCCCCGCCTACAAAGAAGACTAGAAAAGCAACGCCAGCTAGGAAAGTCGATGGTAGGAAGAAGAAGAAGAAGGTAGTTACTGAAAAGGAAACTAGAGAGGTTCCTACAGTAATTGAGAAGAAGAAACCCCAAGGACCCATACGTAGAAGTGCTCGTATAGCGGGTCGAGGTGCTGTTACGTAAGAGCGGCGGGGCTGGGTTTGTTTGTTGTGGTTACCCGAAATAGTTCGGGTCTCCAAGGACTTACCCGGTAAACCCCGGAAAGTTGCGTAACTGGTGCTGATTGTCAAAAACACAACGAGAAATACCGGATTTTATTCTTTAGTCTTTGTGACGGGAATAATGGTGAAATTGACCAGTAGATGGCATTGGGGTACCCAACGTTCTGCTTTACTAAAGTTAGTTTTGAATGTTTACATGCTATGGTCTGTGAGTTAGTTTCCCATTTAGTACTTGTCGTGATGGTTTCGGATTAGAATCCAATCAAACCTAGTCAGTAATTTTTCTAAGGATAATATGAGGATCCTGATACGAAATATTATGTGGAAAGTACGGGTGGAAAACTCGTTACAACAATATGAGAAAAGGTACTCATACGTATTCCGAATTTGTTCGGACAACCAAAGAAATTTACTTTGACACGTATTTTTTTATAATGTTTGTTTAAAACAGCGTTCTGAAAGTTCATAAGCTATAAATGAGACAGCTGTGACGAACTGAAGAATTGCTATTACTTGAAATGATGTGCAAAAATACAATCCGAGAAAACCCGGCGAAGATTGCAACTATTACGCAGTTAACTCCGCCACCCCGGTTTTCTTCGGATAATACCGGATAACTTCTTCGGGAAGGGCTATCCGGTACCCGTGATCCTTTGCGCTTGGGTGCGCACGCATGCTGGTTTGGCGCGGAAAGCGTCAGTCCTGCACATACCGTTGGAGAGGGTGGATGCGAAGGCACCTCTCTCCGCGTATGTAACACCGGTTAGAACATCTACATGTGAGGGAGAGAGGAGACACTAAAGTGAGGTAGTACAGGAGGACACATTTGTAACAATTTTCCTGATTTTACTACTCATTTAAGCTCATTTTTAGAGTGGGCTCCTCTGGGCCGCCCTCTGTGTAGTTATCATGGCGGATAACTATCCGTCGGGAGACTCCCATAGAAGGAGTCACTCGACGGAAGTTTCCCCTCTGTCGCAGGAACAGAGAGAGTTATTAGCTTTGGGGGACCTGGAGTCAACAGCTCCGGTCGAGTATGATCTTCCAAAACGATTTCGGGAGGCAGATTTACCTAAATTTGTGTATCATCCACCAGCTAAGATGAAGAATAGGGGTGTGAAACGCCGAAATCACAGTAATATCTCGGAGATAAGGAGAGCTGAAAAGGTTAAAACCACACAGTATCTCCTAGCTCGGGGAGAACATGTTAAGAAACTGGTAGATATGGGTTTATCAGTGGCGCAAGCTAGGGGGTTCGTGTCAGGGCCGGGGTTAAAAGGACTCGAGGCCGGGGGATTTCCCTTGTTCCAGGTAGGGAATATTGCGTCACCACCTACTTCGGGAGTGACCCGGACTGACCCGTATACGCCCGGGATACCGGTGTACCCGGTCAGTGACATGTCAGTGGGTGCTCCGTGGGGTGCTATGTCGTATGACCGTGCGGATGGTTTACATCCGGTGCATGGTAACTTTGTACCCGATTGGGATGCCCCTACACAGTCAACTCCGGAACGTATTCCAACTATGGCAGTAATGCAGCTAGCAGCAAAATTTGAGAAATTTAAGCCAGATGACGTGATTCCCGGGAGTAAGATATGCAGGGGGGCATATATCCAACAGTTGGACAAATTCAACGAGAGGAAATGTACTAAACTATTCAGACCTCCTTCCGATAATTCCAAGTCCAGACCCTATACAGGGGAAGTTACTGGGGAGATAGGGAGCCGAGCTAGGCTACCATCCTACGAAGATACGGAAAGGGATTTGGAGTGGTGGTTAGAATATACTAGTTCAGCAGCACATCAAGCTTACAAGTTCTGGGATGAGGTTATAAAGCAAAGTATGGGGACATACAGGGCTGCCGACCTCTCCAACGAAGATAGAGACCGGTTGAAATGGGCGTGGATGACATTTGTCCCGCCAGGTATGCCTACTTATAAACCTGGTAGAGGTTGGAGAATAGGTTCGGGGCAATGCCCATTCAATGAGTGTATGGATAGAAATCCAATAGCTGAGTATCTGGACCTGTACCAGTTCGCACGACATCTAGTGGAGTTCCACGCGCACTCCAAAATGATGTGGCAGTGCCGGGCCAGGCCTAATCGCTCAGTTAAATGTATGAAAGAGGGTGAACCTTTCAGCACATCTAGAAAGGGTTGTATGGTAAGGCATTTAGTGGATGTACACCATATGAAGGCTGAAACTGCCATGTCCAATCTAGACATTCTCGAGAATAGTCCGGAGGCCTTAGGACTCACGGACAGAGAAAAGTGTGTGAGGGTACCACAGGGGTTGGCATACACCTTAGTGTTTAACCATAACCCGAGAAGGTTGTGGTTGAATCGAAAGGCGTGGCCATACTACCTTCAGGACTTTCCAGAGAAAGCCTCTGATTATCGGCGTAAAATGGAATTGGCCACTCCGCCTAAAGGTAAAATGCTGTCTGAAGGTAAAACTGTGGACCATGGAGTGTACACTCCTGTCTCGGTTACCTTAGGAGAGATGCGGACCACAGGTTCAGAGGAGTCCTCAGCTTCTGCTGAGTTGGACTCATCACCTGACGGCCGATCTACCCCAACCAAAAGACGTGCTCCGGGGTCTTCCTGTGGGTTTAGTAGGAACACTACTGAATCCAACAAGGAGGGCTCTGGCGGAACATTACCGAGGGTTGCTGTTAGCCCAAGGCTAGCCTTAGAGGAGAAAATGGTAAATGACCTGTTGGCTTCTCCTGTAGAGGAGGAGGATGACTGTGTATTTGTGGGAGAGGAGGTAATACCTCCTACCACAATCTCTGAAGCTAGAGGGAACCCGGGAGTGTCAAGGAAGATATTAAAAACAGAAAATACTTCTACTGATAGTCAAGGGTATGTAACAGGGAAGATAGAGTCAGTAAGTGGGAAAGAGGATTCCAAATCTAAAATGATCTACAGAACGATTGATTTTCAGTCTGAGGGAGATGATTGGGTGGACCAGAAATTCACCCCACCCACAGGCAGGGTTCAATCAAGTAAAACAGAGATGAGGAAGGAACAGGAGATTGGTCGCAGACTATCCTCCGTTCCATCACCATCTACCTGTATGGGGGGTCTCTCACTAAACTCTCCATCACCTGGAGTGGGTGAGGAAGATATCTCTTTGGAGTCGGTCCCCCTGCCTAAGCTGACTGGTGATATTGATCACCCTGAGAATGTAAGTATCAGGAATCTTCTGAAAGAACAGTATGTCACTGGACTGAAAAGTTCATTTGACACACTGGATCTCGCTTGTCAACTAGCTCTGCAAGGAGCTAGGGCTCAAGCTGAGCAATTGGTAAAAGAAAGTCGTTTGGCCGAATTAGAGAAAGTGGAGACTGCTAAAGCAGAACTCCTATCTAAAATGTCCAAAATGACTGAGGAGAATGAAGCCCTCAAAAGACAGTTGGGACAACGAAATGACATGGTAGCAACCTCTAGCAGAATAGTAGATGATTTGAGATTGAACATTGAAAAATCTCGTATGGAAAGTCAATTTTTAATTGATGATCTCAAAGTCAAGTTGGATCGCAGTAAGGATATGGTCAGTTCTGCTGAACATAAGCTAACTGCTGCCAGGACTGAAATAAGTCTAAAAACCAAAATTATTCGGAAGTTGGAACACGAAATTGGTGGTCTAACAGAAGAATTTTCTAGCTATAAAAAGGAAGCTCAACAGAACGATGACTTCTATGAAGAGTTGGCTGAGTTCTTTGAGGATTGCTATGAGATACCATTGTCGAGTTGGTACGACGAGAGTGTGTACAGGGTTGAACGGGGTTCCGCCCCTCTTCCCTTAGGATTTGACGGTGATGCATACGCACAAAGGTTGAGAGCTGACTCCAGGGCTAGTAATACCCCTAGGAGTCCTCCACCTCCATCTACAGAAGATGAGACGCACCTGGCCGACTGCAGTTACGTGGCTGCCACCTCCATGGCCTGTGGGTCATCGGAGTTGGTTCCTGTGACGTCTGTTCCTAAGACGTCCGTGGCTGTGACGTCTGTTCCGGTGTCACCTGTTCCTGTGACGTCCGTTGCTGTGGCGTCTATTCCGGTGTCACCCGTTCCTGTGACGTCTGTGGCTGTGACGTCTGTCCCTGTGTCACCAGTCTCGGTGACACCTGTTGCTGTGACGTCTACCTCTGTGTCGTCTGATGCTAAGACGATGCAGTATACTACCATGGGGGTGGACACAACCGTGTCTTCCTTTGAGACTATGGATACTCCAGCCGGGGTGTCCACTCTAGCGAGGATGGTGGTGAATGAACTGCAGGCAGAGTCATATAACTCGACTCCTGTCTCAACACCAATACTCGACACCACCTCTTGTCAGTCACCTTGCCAGATAACGGAAAGTGAGACTAGAGAGGCGGTTCAGATACTGATGGAGCTGAACGATGCAATTGCAGAGGCTGACCTACGTCTGTCTATCCGTGATGCTGAGGCGCTTATGGCTCCTGAAAACGAACTCGAACAATCCATGATGGTGGATCCTCCAATGGACCTACCTGTGACGACTGGTTCTATGTCTGGGAACCATCGTCCATCTACCCTGGACATTCCTGTATCCATGGCGAGTATAGCTATGGGTGCTCAAATGCATGGTCCTGACCCTGACGCTTCGCAGCTACGGTTTGGGATGGACATATCCATTGAGATGAGTGACAATCGACCTAGTGAATGCATGTCTCCAGTGTCCAGAAACGAAGAACTTTTGCTGAGTGGCGAGTCATAAAAACATTCCCAGTTGCAGCATATATGGAACCTCTACCATGTGTCGTCATCAAGGTTGAACTTTTGCAGTAGTGGGGTTGTTAGTACACCACGGATCATATGATGCTTTATACTATAGACTATAAGTCACAGGATGACTAGATAGATATATATATATTTATAAAAGACTGAGATGACAAGAACAGTGGATCATTATCACCTATTTATGAAAAGACTTTGATATGATCTAGGTTTGCAGTTATCGCTATATATGAAACTGTTAAAACCATCACCAAAGAGTGTTCTATATTTTTTTGCCATAAGACAGTATTTGTGAAACGGGTTCTGTTTGAGTTGATGACATATGCTATAGGTATGATTATTGTATGCCGATTGTGATACTCAGATTTAACCGTCCAATGAGTAAAGATATGAGGGACTGGATCCTGATGATACCTACTGAGATGAAAGGTTGCTTGACTACATTCGTACTATGTGTAGATCTGTGGTAATAACATATCAATGAACCTGAAAAACGCAAAATTTATTCAGGTACTGAGAGTGGAAATTGCGTAAGTTGTTATGGAGATCTGTAGGCTCCCGTTGATTACTTTCAGAAGGAAGGTATCGAGTGAGGAGCCGGGTCATTCTATTTTTCAGCTTGCTGCGTTTTTGATCTTTGAACTAAGTGTGGAGACTAATTCTCCCTGAATCGTTGAAATATGTTACGCCAACACTAGATCTGATTGCTTACGGTATTCCTATATGGAGAATGTCACTTGTATTATTGTGTGAAGACACCCATGTGACCATGGTGCATAAGGTTTTGGAGACCTTGATTGGATTGAAAACTGCATTTACCGGATCTACGCTATATGTTCATTTATTCCAAAAATATTGATCTTTCAAACCTTACTCTGGCACGTAATGCGAGTGAGTCTATTCAAATAGACGGGTTGGGTCAAGGTTTACTATAAAGTCGACACTTGCCACCTTTTTTGTTTCCAATATGTCTTGTACTAAAACTTGGTAACTTTTAAGGAGAAGTGCTCATATTTGATCTGTATGTATACGATACCTGTTGTAACAAATCGTTTACGATGAGACATGGTTAGTATGCGATAAATGTGTCTTGAAGGTTTTATATATTTTTTTATGATATATAGTCAAGTTTGTTTTATAGGGCTTGACTGGCTGTGTGGAGTTTATCCTCTTAGTCCCATAAATCATGACTGTTATTGAAGGATTATACTCGATTATTGTGTAACTGGATCCTGATGGTTGATATGATTGACGTTAATATCAAAAAGGATGAATACATATCTATGATACCCAAGAAATATATTAGTGGTTCTAATAGAAAGAGTTACGCTTGCCTCCACTATGTATATGTTTGGAGACAATATATTTGTTTTTTGGGTTGTTTGGAGATAAAATTTGTCATTTGTATTAAGGTAGTATAATAATACTGCACTTAGTGCTGCTATTTAGACGCTGTGATATTGTCTGAAGGGGGGTAGTGTAGTGGGTCGCCGCTGTACTATTTCTAGGGAACCAGTTGGAGTTATATTTGGTATATGTGTTGTCGTGTATCCAGGCCGCACTCCTGTCTACTGCCGAGTATAAGGTTATATAAGCCCACCTGAGGAATGGTGGAGCGCGGCCTGGTTATGTGCATTGAGCCGTGACCGCCACGTGTCACCCGACATATCTCGGGTACAGTGTCGGCTCGGATGCACCGGCGCGTGGTTACCCGGAGTTCCTCGGGAACTCAAGTGTTTACGAGTAATGGAGAGAATTACATAACGACCAGTACATAAGACCTGGAGTTCTGCTAATCGAGGACCCAGTCTTGCTGCACACTTCGGCCAGCTTGGCTGCTCCACAACAGAGCTTCCCCGAACTCTGTTGTACCTTTTAGGCCTAGTCCTGTCGCTGCTTCCACCTTGGTCACCCTGCGTCTCTCTCTGTTCTACCCTCTGGGGGAACTAGAGGAGATAGACGCACTGGTGTACAACTCCGGGTACAGAACTCCCTACGGGGGAGTCTGTCCCAAGAGGAGTTAACCAAGATGGAAGAGAGCATTGGAACTCGGGAACTATGTACTAGACCGTGAGCGTATACCTCCTGTATGTTCATATGACCACTGGTGTTCAGAAGCCTATTTGATTATTGCTATCCGTCTGTATGATTACGAGCCGTATGTCAGAATGAATAAAGTGTAATTTCTGAACAACCTATTTTCGAATCTGGAGTTTTTTATAGCAGATGTCTATCTTAGAATAGCCAACAGCTACAATAGCATCGATATCTGTAGCTTAAATCTGTAATATCACAATATCGCAAATGCTTCTACTGAGTACTATTGTTGTGTTATGTAACATATTGATACTGCTTTAATTTTGTGGATCTCCTCTTCCCAATATATTACTTTTTAATCATATTATACTAGTACTTTTTCATCTGCCATAGTCTAGGTGAATGACCATTCCCGCTTTAAAAATACCAACTTTTTAAATCAGCACTTCTTAGTAACTCACGATTGCTAAATCACTGGGTCTGTATGTGGCTTAATGCTGGCACTGTGTTCACACTATGACGAGAGATGGAAATTAGATTCTTCCCTCTGCCGGGTGTTCTTGAGGGTGAGGTACTGCCCTGTGAATGAAAAGGCCTTGCGGCAGTAAGCTTACATTACCTATACTGAAGTTGATGGTGGCAGGAGGCAAACTGTGTCATTGTCCTGTAGTTAGTAGAGTCACACAATGCTGTGTGGCTGAGTTGGGCTGTCTCTATTGTCTCCCACCTGCTTCCACCTCCCACCCTAACTAGAATCCCGCAGAACAAAAAACACCATGCACCTAATATCACATTGTCTTTCTACTGTGAGGGAGATAACGTCCAACCCTCTTAAGGCAACAAAGTGCGTCACCAGCAGCGCCCCCTTTTTATCACGCTATCATGCAGCATGCTGAACCTAATCAGGTTTACACTTCTGTTCTACCACTAAATTGCTCACCAGTTTACATTAATGTATCATAACGACAAATTAAGTGAACCATTCAGGCATCATGTTACCCCCAAGCAGCTAAGTTATCATGCCTATCACCTTCCACAGTAAGGCACCTCCTACTACTGTTACTTTCACCATGTGATTACTGTTAAGACAGAGCAGTAGAGGGCCTTGGAGGCAAGGGAAGAGGGTATAGAGATAGGGTGGTGTGAAAGTCAATGATTCCAGTCTGCTACCTAAAAAGTGTAATTAATATGGATTACTAATGCTACCTTCCCTTATTACCTAGACTGCCTCAGTTTACAGCCGGAAATGCTGTATGTGGAAGCGGCTGTCTGAGCATGTGTAGTGTGGCATAAGGAACAAAGTGTTGGGACAAATGTAGGTGTTTACCGCAGGAGTGTTTTGCTAGTGTAGGGGCATGGATTACTCGCGCCTTGGTGATAACTCCGCAGGGAGGTATCACTTGGGTAATCCTACACACCTATGTAAGGACCATGCCGATCCAGTAACGTATGGTGCGGTTAAGTTGTCAGCAGGGGAAGTAGCTCAGTGGTAGAGCACAGGCTCCGGAGTCATGAGGTCGTGGGTTCGAATCCCGCTTTCTCCAGATGACTTTTCCGCGACCGTTACACTTCCTTTTCAACAACGTTGGCCATTTATTCTCTCCTAGAGCTCTATTCCTTTAACTCTCCCACTACACACACTACTCTCCACACCTTCCCTTTTCCCTCTCTGCCTCCCTCTCTCCCACCCTCTCTCCCTCTGTCCCTGTCCTATATAAATTATCTTTAAGAGCATTGTTTTCATCCATCTTGCTTTCTATACCCACTAACCCTGAGCCTCATCCACTCATCGCCCCACTCCTGCCCTGACCCTCAGTCCCTGCACTAAAACATCTGCTTACACAGATGTGTTCACTATAGTAAAAACAAAACCATTACATTAACTTGGTCCCCAGAGTCTGGTTATTCCTTCCCATGAGGGACATTAAAACCAATTATTTCTCATGTAAAACAAGAGCCCAAGAACTGGAAAATTGTGGATGCTCAGGGGTAAGCATGATTCATAATAACATAACTGATTGAGTAATCAAGTGGGCTATAGGCTAGATAAACATAAATGAACATACATTTGGAGCTGTCCTCAAGACACAAGCATTACCCGTTTTACATAACTGCTAAAATTATTCCAGTTTTTTATTTAGATCTTAAATTACATTGGTTGAAATGTTTTGTTTTGTTTTTAGAGATATAATAAGGATTTCTTTCTGTATCAGTTGCAATATAAGTGTTTTTTTCTTATTGGAAATCTGTAGCTACTGCTCCAGTTCTGTACAAAAGTAACACAGAAGGGCCACTGACCTCAAATTTACATGTTGCCAAATAAATATTGATTTAGACTTATCACAGGTGATGAGTTGTTCCATCAATTGTAATTCAGTAAGTTGATACAGTTTGATATTGTATGGCCTTTTAATGCAGATCTTGAATACTGCATCTTGGGTTTCATTCAGATGAGGATTACAGTGGTACAGAATTGCTGCACAGGAGGCTGACACAGGTGAGTTATGTGAGTGGTAATACAAGGGGTGACAGACTGGGACGCTGCAGGCTCACACCAGGGGGTGGCATTGTAGCTGGTACCAGCCAACAGGTGGCAGTACAGGAATTGTACCCCTTTACCCTTGGTATCTTCTCTTACACTCAAGAATGTGTAGGTCTCACTGTATTGTTAAAAAGTTGATGATAATTATTTTATCAGCAGATGACACTTTTAGTTTCTGACCTAGTAAAGGATTTTGAAATGGTTTCAAGTGTAGGATCCTCTTTCAGTTGATCTCTTGGATTAACACCTCTGACTGAGTGTTGAATGGCAGCATTGTTAACTCACCACATTTTTTTCTAATTTTGAGGCTCCTGTATATAATATTGCTACACTAGAACATTTATGTTACAAGTGTAGAGTTCATTGGATAAATGTAGTTTGAATCGTTTAGAAACAACTTAAACTGTGGTTATAGGATGCGTAAGACGATGGAGGTGTTTGATTCAGGGAACCTGTGTGATCGTACAATGGGCTGGAGTAGCAGCAGTCTGGCATGTATATGTGTAAGGATCTGTTTCACATTTTACAGAATGGGTCGAGCAATTATGCTTGGACTGAGACCCAATCAGGTCTGCTTCCCTAGGGGAAGGGCCACGGTTTATATAATAGATGATCACAATCGGCGTGCCCCCTATCCATACATATGGGTAACATACGACTACTGTTTAGACACACTCATACACAAGGAAATGGTATTAAATGTAAAAGGATATTTCATACATGAAATCTGTCAAAAGCCCTAATATTATTATAATGTTTCAGAAATTATTACAATCATCAATTTTCTGGGCCAATGGGTACTGTGTTGGAAATCAGACAGAGTTTTTGACATTTGATGACCATACATAAAGGTTTGGGCTTCTCCGGTTTTAACAAAATGTTAACTGTGAACTGGTTTGATAGGAAGGGAAATGACAATCATAATATAAGAACTGAGGAACCATCAGGAGGTAGCTTGTCAACCTTCAGCATGTCTTAAGTAGTAACAGCCTTTGATGTTGATGTAATGTGTTCAGCTATTTCTGATTTCAAAGTTACATGTACGGTATGAGCCATTTGCAATACATCTCTATCTATCAGCTCCTATTGACTCAGACATAATCTAATTTTCATTTCCTTGGTAAAGAGGTTACATTGGACCAAGCCAGGTATTTGACTTGGGTTTAAAATTGACCTCATCTTCAGCACTGTATAGCATCGGCTATTTAAGAGGTTAAGTATCATGTCGATCTTAAAGAGCTCATAGATCATTTTAGTGAACCTACTGTATGTACTGAAGAAATGAATATACTACACAAATTAAATTCACATTCACATAAGCAGAAAGAGATTTGCTGACATTTATAATTACGGTCCAATAACATTGTACCATTGTCCCCTTATGGGTATTCTCCCATTAGAGATCTTTAAACAATTTCCACTCTGAAGGCTGACACTAATTATTAACCTTTTAAACACAGCATGGTTCTTAAATCAACTAAATTGATTATGGCTTGTCTGTCCTCTTCACAAGGTGAATGCTGATGTTCCAGAGGTACTTTGTCCCTGCAGACTGCATTATCAAATCCATCAGTGCTAAAGAGGAAAGTACATTGATGAGTTATGTTGTCTTTAAATGGGGGCAGTATTACCTAACTGACACATTCGTTGACCAAATCAGTGTCTATATGCCAGCCCAGGGCCTGTACTTGTGATATATGCAGGAATTGATTCTTCAAACATTGTGATGTGCTTATGTCAAACAAGTCCTAGTTTTATTTCGTTAGGCTAGAAATACAAGGTATGTTCAGATAAACAAGTGTTCCTGCATAAAGCATTTATGATCATATAGATTATCATAAATCCCTATGCGGCTACCCCATCCCCCCGAGGAAGAAGACAAGTTGGTATGGGTAAATTATATTTATTTTATAATGACATAATAAGATACGGTATACATGATATGGCGTTATTGTTTGACGCCTTAGAATGTGATAATATTAAATGTATAATAACATGAACAGTTGAACACAGCGAGTGGTAAGAAAATGTAATTATACACAACCCCTTTATGGGGTTGTTTGAAGAATGTTATAAATATTGAGATATTTATTTGAAGGTGGAATTAGGGGTAGGTGGTTGGAAAGTTGTGAATTGGTCAGTGGCTCTGACCCGAGTGAGGAGGGAGGTGTCCCCGGGCGCGGGGACGGGCTGTAGCGGAAGTGAGGTGGGTGAGTTCACTATTTTAAGTGTGGGGGTGACAGGTAGGGGTTGGACCTGTCCACCAGAGGGGTAGAGGGTAGCTTCCCGCCCGGGTAACAGGGAGCCGCATACGGACACTATGATCATATAGATTATCATAAATCCCTATGCGGCTACCCCATCCCCCCGAGGAAGAAGACAAGTTGGTATGGGTAAATTATATTTATTTTATAATGACATAATAAGATACGGTATACATGATATGGCGTTATTGTTTGACGCCTTAGAATGTGATAATATTAAATGTATAATAACATGAACAGTTGAACACAGCGAGTGGTAAGAAAATGTAATTATACAACCAAACCATTATATGTAATTAGATTTTGGAGACACGAGAAGCGATGACTGTTTGTAGTTTGGACGATGAATTTGTCCTCACATATTTATGATATACGTCCGACCGCCAAAGTCCTAGTTCTTTGAGTTGGCGCTCGGTGGCGCCAAGGTCTGCTGCTAATGTAGTAGCCGTCTTACGAATGCAGTGAAGGGTGAAAGGCTTTGGTGGTAAGCCTGAAGCAATAACCGCTGATGACCATACCGAGGCCAGATGTGCCGTGGTGATGGTCTTTCCCGAGTCTGGGAAGACCAAAAGCGGTTGTTGAGGATGGCGTGTCGGGGAGTCGAGGAGCATCTTCTTGTAAAGGGCCACGACGCAGTAGTTGTTTGTAGGCGTGCCGTGGATTACCATAGTGTGGTTGGTGCCCGATTTCTGAAGATTCTTAGCCCACTTCTGATGGATGTAAAGGCTGTTTCCCTCGACCCTGAAGTCACTTCTCGTGGGTTTTCGGTTTGGATCGAATTTGTTGGCTGTGTCAGGAGCAATGTTTGACCGTCTCCAAGCACACACTAGTAAAATAGAGAATGCACATAGATAAGTGTTAAGATTAGGTGTGTCTTGTAAATTAGACAACACAAGGTTAAATTGATACATTGACAATGGTAATGTAGAGGAAGGGATATAAGACTTATCCTGGGCAATAGCCCTTAGTGCTTTAGTAACTGTTTTATGTGAGAACATGTACACATTAAGATTTGATAGCTCCATAAGAGTCTTAGCATGACTAATGTAAATTGGAATTGTAGGAGGAGCATAAAAAGAGTCTAAGTACTCTATGTAGACTAGAATATCATACTGATTGACATTTTTAAGAGCAATGTTTGCATAGAACATAAATGAGAGGAAGAGGGTTGCAGCCCTCGTATAGTTGGACTCGGATCTAGAGCATAGGCCCGCCTGGCGGCGTGCTGCCTTTTCGGCCATTTGGCAGTAGAGGGGACCTGGAACATGGAGTAATTGGTTAGACATTGTAATTTTTAAGAATTGCATATGGGTCTATGTAGGCTCTTTTGAGGCGCGCCTGGGCGGTGATGCGGTCAGAGAGCCTCCTGTGGTAGGTGCCTATTGTCCGTCGTGACAGGGCGTCGGCGAGGACCAGGGACTTCCCCGGGACGTGTATTGTCACGACCTTGACCTGTGTGACAGCCTCGTGCCACCAAAGGTCTCTGGCTGCCTGAAGGAGGATTGGGTCGCGTCCGCGTCCTGACTGGATGACTGCTACCGCTGCTGAATTGTCAGATTTAAGCATCACCGTCTGGCCGGCCATGTCTTTGGTGACAAAGGTCTTTACCGCTAGGGCGTCATTGAGGGCCTCTATCTGTGCTATAGGCAGCTCGGCCATCTGCCTGGGGACAAAAGAGGCATAGAATTGTGAGTCAGTGTGTGCGCCTACTCCTACTTTACATGCATCTGCCTCGATCGTCATGCTTGGGGCCTGGTCACTTTGCATTATAGATCTGCCATTATATTGTTTGAGGAATGCCTGAAACCAGGCAAAGTCTTTTCTCATCTCCATGCCCACATTTGTGTAGTACCGGTTTGTGCCCATCTGTCTCAGGGCCTCTAAGAGCCTAGAGACGAAGAGGCGGCCTGGCTTTACTGCCTTTGTGATGTGGTGCAATTTCCCAAGTACTGACCTTAACCTAGGGCGGCTAATAGATCTGTATGTCATTATCTTGTTTATTATTTCAAGGGTGTCCTGGATCTTTGTTTCAGGCATACGTATTTCCCTTATTTCAGAATCAATGACGATGCCGAGCCAGGTTATTACAGTGTTGGGAGGTTGTAATTTCTTGATAGCGACTGGTAGGCCTAGTTCCTCCAGGAGCAGGAGGGCTGCCTGGTAGGCGGCCTGGGCCTTATGTTCAGTGTCAGCCATGAGAATGACGTCATCGAGATATATTTGTGCTTTGTGACCTTTTTCAGCGAGGATGGCGACTATTTTGTTTGAGAGTGTTTGCATATGGAGGGATGATACCCTGGACCCAAAAGGGACCCTGTTCTCAATGTAGAATTTTCCGCCCCACTCTATCACATTGAGGGGGAAGTCTAGGGGGTCCGCCGGTAGGTTCTTATATGCAGATTCAATGTCAATTGTGGCCATCCATGTTTGACCTGGGTTGCTGGTTATGTACTCTATGACCCTGTCCACAGTGGGGAGAGTATGTGGGCGGACTCGACCCATGATTGACCCTTTTATTATGTGTTCATTAACCGACCGGCCAAATGAGAGGTCTGTGATGATTCTACGGCGTTCTGGGTCTGATTTGGGCCGGGTCATGAGTGGGGACACGTGATTCCACTGCCTAAATGGGGGTTTATCAAATGGTCCCATAAGGTGGCCTTTTTGTATGCCTTTGTGGACAAATTCGTCTACCTGTCTCTTATACTGAGTTGCTGATGTGTGGTTTGGGATACCCTCCTGTGGAGATATGGGGCCCTGGTACGATGCTGGGAACCCATATTTGACAAAAGAGAGGAGTTCTGCGTCAGTGTCACTTTTAAGGTATTTCTCCCAATTATTAATGTTAAGACCGGTTTGAATGAGGATTTTGGCTCCTATAGCGTTTGGGACCCCAGTGGCCTTGACCTTTGCATATATATCACCCTCTACTGTTTGACCCAATTGTGTATCAGGGTCGGGCCATGTTTGTATTCGATGGTCCCTGAGCTGTGCTGGGTGAATAGGTTGTGTGTGTGGGACGTGTTGTGTAATTTCTACATCCTCATTTAAAATTTCAACAATATCATCATCTGGGCCCATGTCGAGGTCACCATAACTGTCATTGAGAGCGAGGTCTTCATCTGGAGTACTACCGTATGCCTCGATTATCTGTCCATTACTACCGGGGTCATTAGTCATGTGTAAGACGTGTGACCCAACCAATTTAGATTCATTGTCAACAATACATTGTACAAGCTTGTTTTGTGAATCATGAACCGTTTTGGAGAGTGTGGACTGACCTGAGGTAGTACCCCTTAGTTTCCCGCGTTCTGGTTCTGGCGCCAGTTGGGTCCTCCAGGGGCGTTGTTGTCATTGGCGCCACCGCGGCCGGCGCCTTGAGTGCCGCCCTGCGCGCCGCCCTGGTTGTTGTTGTTGTTGTTGTTGTTGCCACCACCGCGGCCGCCGCCGCCGCCGCAACCGCCGCCGCCGCCGCCACCGCCGTGTCCACCGCCCTGGTTGCCACCCTGGTTCTGGAAGTTACCTGCGTTGGACTGCTGGTTTTTCGCCTTTCTGAAACATGTTGAGGCAGGGTGAGTATATTGCTGGTCGGTGACTGCATGGCAGTACTTACATATGTGCATGAACCTAAACCTTCCCTCATTGTGGTGATCTTTGTGGGTGCACCGGCCTTTGTTGTATGCCGGGCAGGGGACTATCTCACCAGTTGCCCCTGGTGGTGTAGGGGCGAATGATACTTTGTAACGCTCACGCTGGATGGGGGCCTGGTCCTGCCATTTAAAGAATCCTGCCTCTATTTTATTGAATATGGAGTTTGACCATCGACGGACATTAGCCCACTCCCTATCATTTGCATCTGCGACCACCTCGCGCAGGTGCGCCTCAATGTGGGGCCGATCTAGATCACTAATTTCACCAAAGTCAAGCATGTACAGGTAAGCCGAGATGTATTCTGCAAATGTCATGTTGATCTGAGCATCTACTCGTTCTCTTTCATGAATGATGCCGTCTCTCTGGAGAAACTGACACGGTTTGATTGTGCTAACTGTCTTACCGTGACTGGCTGATGGTGGTCGCAGTGCTGTGTTAGCGAGGGCGGCATTGACCTGAGGCTGTATCTGTGGCACCTGGAGAAGTTGCGCGGGTGTCAGAACATGTGGTTCTGTGGCTGCAGTGGGGGAGTGTAGGCGTGCTGCTGGGGAGCGTTGACGTACTGGTGGAGCAGTGGAGTGTAGCCCTGCTGTTCGGCCTGCACGGCCGGGGGCGCCGGCGGGGTCGCTGGGGCCATCTGCTGACCTGGGTATTGTAGAACCTGTGGGTACAGTTGCTGCTGTCTCTGCGGAGGGGCCTGGCTTCCACCCCAAGTCGGTGGGGGAAGTGCGTAGGCCTGTCCAGGGAACGCGTTGGCGGGCGCCGGCTGTTGTTGTGTCACCGGGGGCCGGTTGTCAGGGACGCCGCCGCCATCTTGGATTTCCTGTACGGGAGAGAGAGCGGAGGGAGTATTTCTGTTGGCACTAATTTGGTCAAGTCTATTCATGATATTAGCAAGCGTGTTCTGGTTATTTATGACCTCTACAGCTATCTCTTTAATGGTGAGTGACTTTTTACTTTGCTTTTTAGGCGCAGCAGGAATAAAAGGGGCCGTTGCGGCAGACTCACCTCCGGCGGCTTGGCCCTGGGCCAAGTCGCCTCCCGTGTTGTTGTCGCTGTTGGTAGGACGTTGCGGGGATCTCGCCGGGGAGCGGTTGTTAGTGTTGGTGCCCTGCTTTGGGCGCCCTGAACGGCGTGGCGTCTTGTTGCCCTTCGCCATGGTGCAGCGTCAGTTATAAAACACGTGTAATGGCACGTGAGCCTGCTGCTGGGCAGGCTGTAAAGTTGTGAATTGGTCAGTGGCTCTGACCCGAGTGAGGAGGGAGGTGTCCCCGGGCGCGGGGACGGGCTGTAGCGGAAGTGAGGTGGGTGAGTTCACTATTTTAAGTGTGGGGGTGACAGGTAGGGGTTGGACCTGTCCACCAGAGGGGTAGAGGGTAGCTTCCCGCCCGGGTAACAGGGAGCCGCATTCGGACACTAAAACCAGAGTGCATCACCAATTCAAATTGTCTTTGCTCAGATGCGATAAGTGAATTTGATTATTAAAGCATTAAACAAATAATTTCATATGAATATCAATGAATAAGTAACCAACCATATTTGTAATTGTTTAGGGGTTAAGGGGAAATGCTCAATAATTGGATTTGACTCTGAAATTTCTGAAAATGAAAATGTTTGATTGCAAATTTTAACATAAGTTTAGAAGATCCATTGTATTATATAATAGTAGCTGAAGTATTGGTAAAGCAGGTTTAAAGGGGTGTAATATGTGGCAATGGTTGTATCTATGTTTGTTTTGCCTGAAGAGGTCCCACAGCACCATAGTTAGCAGGTAGAAGTTGATGTTCTTGACCAATGAAGATACTGTATAGTCAGATCTTAATAAATAGGCCACCCTGTTTTAGACAGAACATGGCCGGATGTTGAATCAGCCAGATCATTGAAGCATATTGTTATGTTTATGTATAACACTGTCCCTGCAAAAAAGCGCCAAAACTTTTGAAGGGTTTGGGATTATTGAACACCACCGGATCAAAGTGTTCCTGTATTCATGAAAATGTACTAGCGGTCACTCCCTGCCAACCTCAATATTAGAGTTTGATCTGCATATCTCTTCCACTTGGTGGCAATCCCTCCACTGGTTGATCAATGACAAATGCACCATGCTAAGAGGTCAGTTCTTCTTATCCACTTCTTGAACACTTCTTTATTTCTTCAAGCAGCTGTTTTGGGGTCCTTAGTACTCATCATGCTGACAGGACAATAAGTTAACTGCAATGGGAACAGATTACAAAATTTGCTGGCTAATGAATAGAACAGAGCAAGTCCTGAAAGGTGGCAAACTTCCAAAGGATGAAACAATTGGGAAAAGAAATCTGTTTATTTTGCACTACAATGTCCAGGCTAGTGTCTCAACAGGGGACATAACTCTCCCATCATGTCAGTTAAAATGTTTTGTTACGTCTGTTAGTGAGGCCATTCTTCTAACTCTGTTTGTGCTCAGAGAAATGTCACCCCAGTGCAACAGCATGATGCATAGATGTGTCCTATTGGAGGTCATTTCCCAGAGCTGTATTCATGCATCATGCAAACTAGGCAAGGTTTACATTTTCCTGACGTTCAGGTATGATGTGCCAATACATTGCATTAGACTTAATCAGCCTAAAACCTGTCAGACTGTCTGCTCCACTTAGCTGTGTTTACTTGGGGCACCAGACATCTCCTAATGTGAAAGAGAAAAAGCCTGACTAAGAAAACCTGAATCACCTTTAAGTCCTATTGTTCTCCTCATTAAAGCTGTGTTGTCACAACATTAACCAACCATTTCCTAAATGTCCTCTTTGAGATGTCTGTTGTGCATTGCAGTTCCACCCCCCCCCTCCCCCTATTTTTGGTACAAGCAAGTACACAACAGTTGTGTTTCAGGGCTTATGAAACTGGGCATATAGAGAATGTTCAGGACTGAGGTTTTGTGATACGGTATCTGAGAAAACAAAGTTGATTGCAGATCTTTGTTTCCATTTTCAATGTTGACTTAATTGATTAAAATGATTTTATTAAGCATAACTATACATTGGAATAAAGTGCCTTTAAGTACATGTGAAATACATGAAAATACTACAAAAACATTTATTGATCATTACCATGTATAATGCGACATAACTAAGTTACATGCGGACAAGTTAAGGTGCTAACAGTGGCCATTGGGGGTTAGGTGTAAGGGAAACCTTGACTGTCTACACAAAAATTAAACCAAACTTTGCAACAGTTGCCAAAAGAAACATCAAGACAACAAGAACCGTGTGTGGTATGAGAGTAACTCCCATGCCTGTCTGTGGGTCCCGGTCATGCTCCAATGTCAAAGACCTGTGTACGGTGGGCCAATGCAACCCTCTCAGAGCACATTGAAGCACTGGGTGGGCCTAACAGAGAAAAGGTAAGTAGAGTTGCAGGGTCAATACAAGTCTGTGAGTAATGTAAGGTACAGGGGACACGCGGGGTGTGGTGTATCAAAGATGGAGGATCCATACAGTGTCAGACTACACACAGCACTGACTTGTAAGTTACTGTATTACAACACAGATGTGTGTGGAGACAGGCATCTCTCCGTGGTCTCTTAACTTGGCATTCCATCACTCTGATTCATAGGACATTATAAAATCACCCAAATAAAAAGTAAAATGAAAGATCATAATGCTAATTTTAAGCCATTTAGTTTCAGTGTTTCAAAGCTAGTGTAAAAATATGCTGGAAACGACCTGCATAAACATATATACTCAATTACAATTTGATTGAAGTGTGTTTGCATTTGAGATTTTACAAACAGAGGGTGAAGCAGTAGCTGATGGTGTGCAATAATATGTCTTGGAACTACTTTAAACATGATGTATTTTGCACATATTTTTTTTCACGGATTGACTATAAAATAATGTTTCACATGGATTTAAATTCACACATTTTGGAATGGGGTAGTCACATGATCATAGTTGATAGATATTCACGCTGTACATACTTTTGCAGATCTTCATTTCCACAAAAATCGTGAAAAAGATTACAGCGCGAAATAAGCACTTTTACAGTATATAGCACTGCAGTCAGTCACCACCTGTTACTCATATCACAACTGTACAGGAAGTGAGTTAGGCTGAGGAATCAGGCTCCTTACTTAGAATGAATAATGTCAGATCTAAATTATTTAGCAGAACTTAAGCGGTTTCCACCAATATAGTATCACTAATATTACATACAGGAGAGGGAATGGCTGAAATACAAATAAGCAGAATTAGCTTCAAAACCGCATGGTGTGGCCCATACTGCCCCACTATGTAAGTCAGATCCGAGACCTGTTTCTTAGAAAAATGCAATTAACTCAAAAAACTATAGAATCAAAACACTGTATATGTCTAGAACTATAGTCGAGGCAGTAAATGGGAAGGTTGCTGCTGCATCTACAGTAGCTGCCAGTGGGTGGGAATAGGACACAAAGTGTGTGGGGAACTTCTGTAAGGCAGCCATTTACTGTCTGTATTATGAACCAGACTTTCAAGCAACATTTCATTTCCCTACACTCTATTGTGTGTGGGAAGAGAAACGTCAACTCAGACTATTACATTATTATTATTGTTTCTTGTATATAAATACACTGATAGTATCTAATGCATCTGCACACATTCATAAATATGACAATATCACTAATGCACTTACTGTTCCTGTTTGGTTCTGTTACCTCTCCATCTCTTCTATTGCCTTTCAGTCCTTTCATCCTCATACTTCTCTTTAAGGACATGAGACAATGCAGCACTGGCGAGTTACTCACTAAGACTGCATTGGTGCATCATGACAACAAATGTAGTCTCTTAGCGACATACATCCTTAAAGGGTTTATTTGCACATGTCTAGATATACTGAGAATTAATGTAGTCTAGTCTCACACATTATGTCCTTGTCTTGCTGTAAGGTCAGTGACACAATGTCATATTCTCTTGTTTGCCATCTCCCTAGTTACCACCACCTCTACTACTGCTACTACTGTTATATCTCAATAGGACAAAAACACACGTCTCATATCACATCGCCCTCCTGCCTCACTGAGGTAGATAGTGTCTTAGTAACCTTCCCTATCAGGCCCCCTTCCATTTCAGCACACCTCCTGTTACAGCACCCATGTAGTTACTGTTCAGACAGTGTAGCAGGTGTGAAGTACACAGGAGTGTCATATCGGGCCATCTTCTATTAGCATTTGTATAATAGAGATCTGCACCAATAATAACCATGAGCTAAGTGACAAAGGTAGTATCAATCGGTGTGTAAGTACGGTTTATTCATGCATGCAAACAGTGTGGATGTTACCACTGCTGCAGCCTGACCCAGAGTGGTCAGTACCTGCAGTGTGGGCTCCTTATATACACAAACAGTAGTGGAGCGACACCAGTGGTGACAGTAGGTATTAGCCTACAAGTCTATACCTGCATTGTAATGGATGATAATCACATACAATAAATGAGATGTAGTATGTGTTATACCCGACTATATATGTATATTAAAAGCGGTTTGAGCCTTCATAATATCACAGGAGGAGGGGGCCATGTAGAGAGTTGGGTAGAAAAACCTGGCACCATTTTACATTTTTTAAGTCTCTCAGGAATGCATGCAATCAGAGTTTGACTTGTTTGATGCAATCCCTCCATATAAACAGATGAATAGTGGTAGGATCAAAAATCCAACTTCATGGTTCCATATTACTTGTCTAAGGGCCCTTCTCTTGTGGAGGAGTCCAGCCAGGACCTTTCTTCCTACAGGTTCAGAATGTGCATGAGAGGATTCAGTGAGGATAAGTTAGAGATGGGTTGTGATGGAGAGTGAGTGATGTGTATAGAAATATCAGTGAATCTGATATTCTACTGTTATTCGTTTGCAATACATCACAATGAAAAATACCCTCAGTGTAGAACTCAGTGTTTAGAAAATAGATCACAAGGAAAGGCTGCTAGGGATAGTAGGGAAACGATTACAATGATAAAACGATAAGAGTGAACTGGAACAAAAGAAACACTGCTATACGGATCTATGTGTAGATATAATAAAGGGATGTAAGGAGAGATCAATGATGAAGGAAGATGAGAGAGATGCAGCAGAGGAAAAGCCACTTTGGTGATACACAATGACATATGGTATAAACAGGTGATCAGCATCTGGTATGACAAAATGGCAGAGGATAGACTACAGGAAGATTTAATTATGATGTAGATGAGTGATATGCAGCGATATGTCATCATCTGTTCTCTGTCTTCCCCCATATATTATACATGTAGTGACGGGCTGGGCGTGCATACATCCACAATGAGACCAAGCCCCAGGATACTGGATAGAGGGGAATAGGATGGACTCGTTCATGTTCTTACTAGATTGTATTAGTAGTGTTAGTATAACATTATCTTAGTACAATCTGTAAGGGACATATTACTGATATCGCGCTATGTACGGATGAACTATGTTGGTTAAATACAAAGTAGAGTGTTGGTGCTGTCTCCATTGTCAAATGATTACTGTTGAGAAAGTACAAGAAAGGGCATGGAGGCAGGCAGGGGAAGACGGGCATTCTCTAAATCCCTCTTCCATGCACCCTAAATTCCTGCATATAACCTGCATCTTTCATATAATCTGCACCTGGTGTCTCAAAAAATTCAGTTTTAGTACTGTAATCTTTTAAAAACCTTGTAGAACACTATATATTGGTATGATTAATATAAATTTAATGAAAGCTGGGTTTGGTTTGCATACAGCCTGTGGGTTGTACATGGGAATTTGCAATAGCTTCCATAGCTTTAAGTACAAATAGTACCATTTGTGACCCATACTCCTTCTCGAGCTACTGTTTATTGGTCCCCTCTCTTACCCCTCCTGCCGCATCCCTAAGTGCCTGCACTAAAACACAGGCCAATAAAACAAAAACAAAACATTAAATGGTCCCGGCGGTCTGATTATTCTTATACATGTTTTGAATAAGAACCAATTATTACCCATGTAAAATAATAGCTGAAATGGCAATGCAATATGTGTACTGACCAGGGTAACTGGGTGTTATGATTACTGCTTGAGTAATACTGGGAGATTACCTGGATAGACACAAACAAACTCGCACATAAACAGTTGATGTTTGTGAGCAGTCCTTGAGAAAGAATCATCTGCTTTATCCTTTATCTTTTCTGATTCACTGCTCAAACTCTTTTTCTTTAACATTTACTTTTTTTGTCTTTCCTTGGTTTTCCTTGTGTTGTTTCTAATGATACCCTAGGGGCACCTTTCTGGGTAGTGTCTCTACTATTTTAGTTATTGTTTCCGCTTCTGTTTAGTATATATATCACTCCAAAATCCAGCTTTTACACTTAGTTAGACAAAGGGGTCAATGACTACATGTAAATCAACACATTTTAAAATCAATACAGCTCTAAATTTACACAAGTTGATGCAGGGAAGATCCGGTTTAAATACAGCATTTGGTTTCCAATGACAATGATTAAGGCAGTACACAGCATTAGAAAAGTCTGTGCCTGACAGGGGTGAGTTATGTGAGTGATAATACAAGGGGTGACAGACTGGGACGCTGCAGGCTCACACCAGGGGGCACCATTGTAGCTGGTACCAGCCAACAGGTGGCTGTAGGGGAAGGGTGAATGCTTAACCCTTTAGGGGAAGCAGTTATTTAATACATTATGCCATTTATCATCATACCGCATAAATGCAGCCCTGACCAGTAAATCCCAAATGCTGAGTTCAATCGTCATTAAGTTACTGAGGGTTCATACAGGTTAGACATGATTAGATGAATGAATGTGATCGTTCTGCGTAGACATGGCATGATTTATAAGTGCATAGTGGATGATGCTCTCAGTTAATGACATTAAGGATGGTTTTGCAAACAATATTCAGTATTTCATATCCTTGGTTAATGCTTAGGACTGAGTGTTTTTATCCTTATGTCAAAGCCGCAGGCCTAAAAGTCTTGATCAACCACCAGGCTGTGGATTATCCCATGTAAACATCATCAAAATAACATGGCATGCATGAAACTTGACAAAATGGTTTAAACTGTTGCATGACCTTTAAATAAGGCACAAATAATTCGGTAGGGATTTTAGGTCACCCAGGGTGCCAAGAAGTCATTTAATTTTCAAACTTCAACCAAATGATTAGTTTTAAAAAGGTATAATTTATGTAACTACTCCCTCTGGCAAATGGAAACTGTGTTAGGACTTGAGACCTCAAGGTTGCTTTTTCCCTGAGAATAGAATGTGAACCGTGAACTGATTTGTTATTAATGGTAATGACAATCAAAATGTAGAAATAAAGAACCATCAGGAGGAAGCTTGCCAACGTTTAACTTGAGTTAAGTAGTGTGCATTATCGAAAAAGAAAAAGAAAAAAAGAATAATAGGAAAGTTTATTAGATGCTATGAAGGGTTACATTTGACATGGATGCAGTACGGAACTGATCCAACCTGAAGGTTCACATTGTGTACTGTCATAATGATGATGGCAAAGAGGAGTTGGATTGAAGGATTTTGATTAAAGGACAATAAAATCTTGCATGTCAGAAACCTGAGAGTTTGCCCTACAGCCAACTGATTTGTTATGTGACCAAACAGGATCTGTAATGCAGTGTATGCAGCCCACATATATACTTGATGCTGACAAAGGATGGACACTGTAATAACATCTGCCTTAGTTGTACAAACATTTGGTTAAGGAGATCATATTGAGACTCATCTTATGGTTTGCCTTGGGTTAGTTGGGATTCTGAACATAGACATCAACATATAATTCTAGTTCACAGGCACTGCTATGTCACATCGCACATAAGTTCAATAAACAAGCACTGCTATGCCACCTATGATATGTTTCATATTTTCTGTTATCTGATCTCCTACTTTTCTCATACACTACACGCAGGTACAGTGCACCAGCGCTGCCCTGTATTATCCAATTTAGATAACATCAGTCTAAAGAGTTGACCAATGCTCTACATAACAAACTCTACCATTCTCTGCCATAATTCAGTTATGAGCATATGACCGCTATCTGCATCATCCTAGGACCTTAATAACATGAGTCCATTTTTCATCAGAAACACAAAATTATATGTAACTGTAAATATGTTGACATCGTTCCACTCTCATCCTTTGAAAATTGCTGTGTAAACCGTGATATTGAATGAACAAAAAAAACTAACAATGTCTTATAAATCTTACAAATCTTACGATCTTACAGAAAAGAAGAAGAAAGTCCGGTTGTAGGCTATGGAGGATGCTATGTCTCATTATTTTTGCTCCATAAACAAAGTCTCTTAGTTTCCGCATAAACCAGTTAATAAGACCAGAGAGCATCACTAATTTAAATCTGACATTGCTCAAATTGTGTTAGTGAATTTGAGCGTAGAAGCATTAAAGTAATTACTTCATATTAATACCAATAAATAGGTAACCAACCACTTTTGTCGCTGGGTAGGAACACAGGGGGAACGCTAAAAGAATGCATCTGAAGTGGTGATATCTTCAAAGAAAGGGTAACGTTTGCTTAGTATTCAAATTCATCCTTTAGAGCTCAGAAAACTCCATCGTATTGAACACATTGGTCATTACTAAGCCAAAGTTGTTACACAAATTTTGACGCAGATCTTATTAATCAATGACCAATCTGGGTAAACATCACTTGACTAGAGAGATTCCGCATTCTGCGTGTGAGTTTGATCTGCAAGTCCCTGGCACTAATCGTTGATAGCAGCCATAGATTGTATACTGAGCTGCAAACATGGACTGGCCCTAAATACTGCAGGATAAATTCATGAATATGAAATTAACTCAATTAAAATGACATGGACATACATTCATATGAACATAACAACGGATGCAATATAATAAAGGCCTTCATGAATTAGGTTGAATAATATTTTTGTAATAGATATGGTTGAAGTGTGTCACTGAATAAGGGTTATAACCCAGGGACAAGTTAATTGTCCAAGGCCCCGGATCAAGGATAATCACCATTGTGTAGGGTTTATAACATGTAGTTAGCTACTCCAGCATATTCATTTCTGACTTATACCCAGTGACTGGTTTGTAAATGGTTTGTACACTTTTACAGACAGGCAGTATCTATAGAATTCAGGGTTCATCTAATCCCAGGAGGTAAAGTTTCCCCAAGATGCAGTTTCTTTTGTTCTGTAGTTTCTTTTGTTCCGTGGTATCTTGGCCTATAAATCGTGAGACAATGTAGCTGTGTCACTTTGGGGGTCTGAGGTAGCCTCCCTCATCACATTGGGCCACAGCAGTACACAGTGAGTCACACCTAGCCTTGGGGTACATACAGACCTACCCCGATGTGCCTCCTGCTCCATTCGGGTACAATGCAACGCTTAGAGACCCCTTACCCATGCGTCAATATGATGCATGAGTTGAAGCGTTGCTGAGGGTACAATGAAATAAATCACTAAGTTGTCCTTAAAGGGTATTGGGTCGGATGAGCATGGGGTGAGTCACTCTATATGCCATGTTATAGCCCTGGGCTATGTGCAGACAAGTTAGGGTGACAACTGGGGACTAACGACACAGACATTGTTTAACGTGCCACCTGTTGCATCCGGTACATCCCTTGAAGGAGCCCATAATAAATGTGTCATCACGCTGCATGAAATATAGGACTGGTGTGGCACAAACAACTTATTAAGAGCTTATCAAGCTTTGGAAATTCTCTGTAGGGCTTAATGCTGTCCTTAAAGGAATAAGATGCAGAAATATTCCCAAATTTATGAATTATTGCTTTGCATAGTTAAAGTGGTTAACAAAGAGGCTGTGATTATGTGCAAATATGAGTATTATGTTTGAGTTACATAATGATATGAAGTATAAAAAATATAATGCTGTTGGGAAATAGTAGTGACCAGAGAGTGCTTTTTATGGGTGCTTCCTGGGGATCCATATGGGGATCAAATAAAACATAGGTAGATTTAGGTAGAACCTGCTAGTGAGGACCTATAGTGCTCCCCTTACTCCAAGGGCACCAAGACAATATGTTGGATTGTATGCTCCCCATGGGTGTGTTGAAACTGCCCTGTGCATCTTTTGATCCCCATAGGGTTCCTGGAAGTCTAAGAGAGAGCCTGAAAGAGAATGCCCGGCACAATCTCTGGTCAAGCTTATAAATGAGTTTTCATCATGTACTGTGAACGTGTAGACATGTCACTCACTGTCATTATGATACACCAATGTAGCCCCAAGTAGCTTGCCAGTACTGCATTGGTGCATCATGACAACGCTTCATGAAAATATCAAACCTGTAGGGTCGGCATAATGCTTGAATGCAGCACTGGCGAGTCACTTGCCAGGGCTGCCTTCATGCATCATGAAGACCAAGGGCATGATGCTTTAAGGCATAAAAGAGTTAAGTGCTATGCAGCCAAAAGAGGGTTAGGTCTAAGTGAAACATGCAGTGGTTACTAAAAGTCATGACAGAACTTTGCTACAGTTGCACAAAGAAAGTAGGTCTGTGAGTTACTCCTACGGCATGCTACATCATCAAACACATGTGTATGGTGGTCAATACGGTGCTGTGCGGTACAGGGTACACGCGGGGTGTGTTGTATCAAAGATAGAGGATCTGTTGACTTGTAAGTTACTGCGTTACGCCACACACATACTTCAATACAAGTCGGTGAGTCCCGTGAGGTATTGGAGACATGGGGGTGTGGTGTATCAAAGATGGGGGAGTCAGGCTACACATCGTGTTGACATGTTACTTACAGCATCATTAGGCCACTCCAAATACTATCCTTATTGGTATGGAAAATTAGACTTTTTGCAGACTAAATTCATGCCTAAGTAGTTAAAAGATAAATGATCCATGCAAGTTGTAAATATGCACATTCTCTCTATTACATCGCATTCGCAGGACTCTAAGCTTCAATTTAATATAGAATATGCCCACATTACCTTGTTTTATTCATTGAAATTTGCAACAACAAAAAAAGAAGTTAAAATACGATTTTTGGCGTATGAGCGGTGTTGTGAAACAAGGATATTACTTGAATTGGCCTTTAATCATAAACATTTTTTACACTCTTAGAATTGTGAAAGTGTGTATGGATTAACGTCCCTTCAAAGGTGTGAGACTTCCTTTAGATTCAAATCAATTCTGAATCGATGCTGTGTGTGTTAGGGTGCAATGTGAGAGGTGATCTCTATATATAGCCTACAAAAAGTGGGTAGGATGTTGAAATTTGTTATTATACTAATGCCAGATACATGATTGAATCGTTTCAAAGAAAGGGAATCAACTGGAAATCGCAAGAACTGTAACCGTTTTTCTAATTTTCTAAATCAAGAGAGAAACTAATAGCTTGTTTTTTCGTCCTTCTGCAGGTCTGGTAACCTCTTACTTACACATGGGGACTTGGTTGTATGCGCTACTGCCCTCTGGTGTGGACAGCTGGAGGTAAGTGGGGCTGGTATATCCACACTAACCATGCAGATGATGAGATAAAGGTTGCTTACTGTGGCACAATTACCGAACGTGTCCCACTCACGATTCTACTGCTGTTCCAGTCTACCGTGTGGTTAAGTGTGAGTGGTGAGAAGGCCCCTTTAATACCACTGGTCGCTATCATGCACAAATGCAGCTTTTGCAATTAGCCCCTAAGTGATACATTCATTAATGATGCAAATTAAATGTCATGGTCGCACATCCATATATTGACTTAGTCTCATGCACAGCAAAAACTATTTTCTTATTTCAAGAAAATAAGATGAATTTACTCGACTGGCAGACAAATGACTAGTTTTAAGAGAAAGTATAACCTTAACCCTAGTCATTTGTCCGCCAGGCAAGTTTATCTATGTTTGTTTCTTGAAATGAGAAAATATTTTTTGTCTGTGTGAACAATATATGTGTCTCTACATGGGTACCCGCAATTTTGACCGTGTTGCCGGGTCGAATTTTCGCAGTAGGGCAGTGGCATTGTGTCGATTTTAAGCTATATAAGAACATAGAGAAAAACCCCTGTGTGTCGATTTTTATCCCCGATTTTCCTGTGTCCATCGATTTTTAAAAGGGCCTAAAACGGCCATGTCGCTGTGTCGCCCGTGTCGATTTTTACCCATGTAGAGGCACATATATACAGGAGTGTCACGGTGGATCCTATGGATTCCCGAGTCAAAATTACAACATCAAGATCATCCATTTAGTGCAGGCTAAAATATACCCCAAGTATTTTTTCCACCCAACTTCTTAGTTGTGCAAAGCGTCCTACCCATGCAAGTGTAAACACCATGAGGTGGAAGTGGATAGGACACATATCAGCCCCTCCCCTCCTCTCCCTTACCCTCCACAGCACCTCAAAAGATATAGATACCAAGGGATAAAAGGGATAGGGCACATGTCAGACCCTTATTCCCCCTCCCACACCTCGGTCCAAGCACCTCTACAAGTGTACACTATGGGGTATAAGTGGAGACATATCAGGCCCTCGAACCCAGCCTTTAACCCCCCACCCCTCACAGTACATCAAGAGGTTAATACACCCTAGGGTAACAGAGATGTGCACATGTCAGCCCCTTCTCTCTCTTCCTAAGCCCAGCACCTCTACTAGTGTAGACATCATGGGGTAGAAGGACAGGCCACATATCACCTCCCACACCCACACCCCCTCCCAAACAGCCAGGTGGTATCAGGGGTAAGTGCCTCCACCCCCTTACCCGCCCGGGCACCTCTACAAGAGTAGACACCATGGGGTAGAAGTGGGGGGGAGGGTGTGGCTACCTGCCCCCCCCCCCCCCGCAGCCAGGTGGTATCAGCGCTAAGTGCCGGCAGGTTATTGATGCTCTCAGCACCAATCGTCTTACAGCATGTAACATCCATGTAGAACGACACCCGGGGAGGCCGCGTAACGTGAGGCAGACAGACACGCAGTCAATGACCTTCACCTCTTTGGGCCTGTAGCTATATAGGAGGTGGGCACCTTTCTTTTCAGGAGGCGTATTGAGATTTTGCACCAACCATATGAAATATGTTCACCCTGTAGATGAGTGAAAATCCACTGCCTCTCAGGTTGAATTCTTTATATCCCCCCCCCCCCAAAAAAAAAGTCAAATCTCCTGGTAGAGAAAAGGGGAAAACAAAACTTTTATCAGAGATCATTCAGCAAACACTGCTTCTGACCTGCCAAAAGAGAGTGTGAGGGTCGTTGTTAGGGGGCGGGGGGGGGGGGGGGGGGGTAGCCGCTGTAAGAGCCTCAGGAAGGTATTAGAAGGGTAGCAGCAAGTAGCCCAGAGGAGGGTGTTTAAAGAGGCCTACAGCCTTAAAGGGGCATTCTCACCACTAACACTTAACCATATGGTGGACTAGAACAGTACTAGACTTCTGAGTGGGAGACACCCCTAGCACCCCTATATAAAGGGCTCAGTAACTGTCCTGAATCCGCTTCGACTATCGCTGGAGGGGTACCGAGATCTGCACCTTTAAGGGGGAGTGGGAGAGAGCCAGGAGGGAAGGCTTGAGGAGGACCAGGAGAGAGTCCTGCAGATCAGCCGCGTACCAGGAGAGGCCGAACCCGTCTGGAGCCGCCGACAGCAAAGAGTAAGGGATACTAAAAGGGTCCATTTAGATGTTCTCACATAGGTTAGCTTCGTCCTGAGGCAATTAGAATGCCTCAATATAGCCCAAAAGTGTGATGATATTCTTTTGAGGGTAGCTCGCATATGCGTTAACTCTGATTACTTTGTAAAGTGTATATATTATATGTTCAGTAATGGGTAAGGTAAACAGTTCAGTAAATAGGTTTTGAGTAGGATATATGGGTGATTGTACACTCCATGCAACAGGGGGCGCCATATGGCCAGTGCACCCTCTTATTATTCCTTTCCTCTTTGACCACCACCCCGTCCACAGCCGCCTACACCCTGCCCGGATAACCCGAGGCTGAAGTAGAGGAACAGTTGCAGGGGCAGAGGTTAACAGAAGGTCAAGGACGCTGTCTCCAGGGCCGCCATATTACAATGAGGCAATTGGCAAAACCTGCTTGTGCTTGACCTTTCCTGGCGTGGCGCGGAGTGGCGCAGCGAGTGGTGGCGCTGCGGTCGATGAGAGGCGCAACAAGCAGCCGGCACTTTGTAAGACAAGACCACCAGGTTCCCATTCCTGCCACAGGGGGCACCACCAGTACTGTGACCCTCCAGTATTCACACCCTGCTGTTGTGAGACGCTAGTGGGCGCCACTGTCAGTAGTGTAGTCTCTGTATGTGTGACGTCATCTGTAGCCACATAAGGAATAGATAGACTATGGTTATGAAAGGTATATAGAATTAACCACAGCCAGACGAGGGTGAAGCCCAAATCGCCCCACCAGTAAGCTGTTGTTAATCCTACTTACCCCTGAAATAACCATAGTTTATCTGTTTTAAACCAGGGTATGGAATATAACCAAGGTGTGAAGCCTGTGTCTTAGACGTCCACCGTGGTTTAAGCACTGCATAGATAAATTGAATTGAAGCTTAAAGCAGCACTTCAAGCAGCTTTAAGTAAATAAGTTATCATGAAAAGGTCACAAATGATATTTAAGCGACTTCAAGTGGCATTCACTGGAATCTAATGTGATTAAAGTGTCCGTTTAAGTATCTTGAATATACAACAATTAATGCAGTGAGCCTAATGTATGTATCTAGGTCACTCAATGGCCTCTATTCATGCACTGAGACTGTGCTGGGAGATGAGTGTATTGTAGGCTTTGACCAATTAGAGACATATTCCAATAGTTTTACTGTCATAAAATAAACGAGTTAAAAGTTGTCTAACTGATCAGTTTACCATCTCACAATAAATATTGATGTGACCTTCCTTGTCAGTTAGACGAGTCTACAGACGGGTATGTGGGATGGTAACCTGATAGGATAGACAACTTTTAACTTGTTTATTTCATGACAGTCACTTAGATGAGTCTGGAGACGAGTTTACTTTTTCAGTGCGAGTGATTATTTGTGCTGACATGAATAATGAGTTGATGAAGATAAAAATAATGATACAAACTCTATTAAGGGCAATGAACTGGTGTAATTTCTCTTTAGCCCTATTAGGACAAATGTCCCTAAACGATGACATCATGATGCACCAATGCACCCCCGGCGATTACTCGCTGGTGCTACATTGGTGTATCATGCAGACCCTTTGGGAGTGTCTGAACATCATACGGTTGGCATGACGCTCAAATGCACTACTCGCGAGTTCATGCATCTGCAGAAACAAGAGCAAGATGCATTCATCTATTATGCCATCTTAAAGGGTTAGGGCAATGATCTTCAAGATATTAATTTGCCCATTGAAATGTCAGGTTGTAATGAAATACACCAATACTGAGGCTGTACTTATTACCTGGTCTAAGTGGATCTGTTTACCAATATCGGAATCAGGTATAACAACTGGATGGCATTATTATCTATTTGTTTAGGTAGTTCAATGTCCCATTGACTATTCAAGGCTCATTACATTCGGCAAAATGTTATTATAATGGCCAATTATTGTCAATGTAAGGCATAAAAGTGTGCACACTTTTATTCTCGTAGTTGTAAATACGCTGTAAAAAAACAAGGTTGAACCAACTTTCTGAGCTTGTACCAGGGTTAATGGCCATGGAAACCATTTTAATGTCCCACATATCCATTAATCATAGCTTTACAGTATTTGGAATAACATTATGTAGGATTTAGAATTTTGTTGAATTCAGATCTACCAAAGATTAATGTGTTAAAGTGGCAAAATCACCAAGTGTATCCCACTCACAATTCTAGTACTGTTCTAGTCTACTATATACAATGCATGTGGTTAAGTGTGAGTGGTGAGAATGCCCCTTTAAGTAGTACTGGTGTGAGGGGTGGTTGTCAGGGGCAGTGTGTGGTAGTCGTTGACACACACCAGGGCTGTATGTGGATGCACAGACACCCGGCTAACCAGAGGCTCCTCACCAAATCTCCCTGCAGATTCTCTCAGCAGCCTCCATCAACAATACTTCTTCCCTGATTCAATACTACTTCTTCACTACTTCTTCTCTGCTAAAATGCTGTGGATCACTTTGAAAACTTACCTCTTTGCTTTTAAAATAAACACTTTTACAGCTATTAATTGATTCAAATATTCAAAGGAAGGTTTGAAGGAAACACATTGCAAATTGCAAAAATAAAAGATTTTTGTGGTCAAATTTGATCTTTCTTTGTAAGTTTGTTTAATGTAGAGATATGGGAATTTGTGATGCAGATATAAGAGCAGCTAGGGGTGTTGGGGCGCCAATTTTGTTGTATTACACAATTTGTAACGTACGTAGGGACGGATGCACCACTACCAGGTAGAAGCACCTGGGATATCGCGTCGCTGTACCGTCACCCGGAGGTGTGTTTTTTGCAGAGTCTTATTTGAGATTGTCCTGGGAGAGTGTGTCATCCCCCTCCAACTGCTTGCTGCAGCCTGCCTCTTCCTCCTGCAAATCCCATATCTCAGAGCTGTATACCCACTAAGCATTGCATTGAATTACTTTGCACATTGCTCGGTCGGTCAGTCAACCCATTGTCTGCATAAACAAGCAACAATTTGTCTCTACCTGCTTCACTCTCAATTCCTCCGCTTACTCATTTGCTCAGTCCCTCCTCCCCTCCTCTTCCCCTCACTCATTTCTTTTCTCTTTCTCCATCCTTCCCTGTCTCAATTCCTCTTATCAATATAAGGTTAATATAACTATATAACTCTTACCCTCCCCCCTACCCTTCCTCTCCCCACAATATCTATTTACTCCTTGTTTACGTCCCATTCCCTCCCGGCCTCCCTATCCCCCTCCGTTCTCTCCCTCCTCCTCTCTTCCCCTCCCTCCCCCTCCCTCCCCTCCCAACAATATCTCCCTTCTTCCGCCCCTCCTTCTCTCCTCTCCCTCCCCCCTCCCCCTCTTTCCCCTCCCCTTCCCCCTCAACTCCCCTCCCTCCCCCTACTTTCCCCTTCCTCTGTCCCCCTCCCTCCTTATGTCCCCCCTTCCCCTCCCTCCCCCCCCAACTCTCTACTATAACCACCAGTAGTGTTAATAGCTGGTCTGAGTACCCCTATGGAGTTCCATGCAGTAACCAGGCTCTCCCTGAGTGTCATTCATCCCCTCTCCACGTCCTGACTGCTTCCTGACAATACCTACTTACTCCTTGTATACCTCCCATTCCCTCCCTGCCTCCCTCTCCCCCTCCATTCCCTCCTTCCTCCTCTCTTCCCCTCCCCCCTCCCTCCCCTCCCAACAATATCTCCCTTCTTCCGCCCCTCCTTCTCTCCTCTCCCTCCCCCTCCCTCCCCCTCCCTCCCTCCCCTCCCTCCCCCTCCCCCCTCCCTCCCCCTACTTACCCCTTCTCCCTCCCCCTCCCTCCCCCTTCCTGCCTCCACCTCTCCCCCTCCCTCCCCCTCCCTGCCTCCCCCTGCCTCCCCCTCCCTTCATCTTCTCGTCAACTCCCCTCCCAACCCCTCCCTCCCTCCCTCCCTCCTCTCTCTCTCCCTCCCTCCCTCTCCTTCCCCCTCCCTCCCTCCCTCCCCCTCCCTCCCCCTACTCCCCCCTTTCCCCTCCCCCCTCCCCCCCCCAACTCCCTAATAAAACTGTCAGTGTTGGTGATAGCAGGTCTGAGTACCCCCAGTGAGTACCATGCAGTAGCCAGGCTCCTTCTGAGTGTCATTCATCCCCTCCCCACGCCCCGACTGCTTCCCTACAATACCTACATACTCCTTGTATACCTCCCATTCCCTTCTCTCCCTCCCCTACCTCCCTCTCGCCCTCCATTCTCTCCCTCCTCATCTCTTCCCCTCCCTCCCCCTCCCTCCCCTCCCAACAATATCTCCCTTCTTCCGCCCCTCCTTCTCTCCTCTCCCTCACCCTCCCTCCCCCTCTTTCCCCTCCCCTTCCCCCTCAACTCCCCTCCCTCCCCCTACTTCAAGCTCACTCTGCCCCTCCCTCCCTCCCCCTCCCTCCCTCCCCATCCCTACACCCTCTCCCACTCTAACTGTCAGTGGTGTAAATGACTGGTGTGAGTACCCCCATGGAGTAACATGCAGTAACCAGGCTCCCTGAGTGTCATTCAGCCCCGCCCAGTCACAGCCCAGACACAGCCTGCTTCCCACCACTGCCGCTTTTTTCTGCACCATGAAGGCTCCAGGGGTCAATCATTTAACCCCCTCACCCCCGGCTGTAGCTAATCAGTTAACCATTCAAAGCTGGTGCTGACTGTATTTTTTTGTTAATTTGTCGTCATGATGCATCAATGCAGAGCTTAAGAGATCGCACTTTAAACGTACTTTTTTTAAGATATGCAGGGTTGGCATGATGCATGAATGCAAATCTCATGAGTTACTTGCCAGGGCTGCGGTCATGATCCATCATAGAATAAGATTTAGTGCATTAAAGCACTTTGCTGCTGGGTGATGTGGCGGGGTGTAATGTTGATCCTTTAAGGATGCCTTAATGCACTAATGCACTTAATGCAGCCCTGGTGAGTAACCCACCAGGGCTGCATTCAAGCACCATGTCGACTCTACAGGGTTGAGGCATTCCCATAGGGTTGGCATGATGCACCAATGTAGCACCAGCGAGTTACTCACCACGGCTGCATATGGTGGCAATTCTTTTTTCCCAGCGAAATCCGTCCTTAAATGGTTAAAACTGTCTGACCCTCCGAGGTCTGGGGTTACATCAGTGCGGTGGGAATCTAAGGAATGTGTGCTCTAACTCAGGGCTGCGCCATGACAAATGATAATGACACATTTTTCTGGATCACACCGGCCTTTACGGGTTAATCCATCCAGGAGGAGATTATGACCTGTTGTCAAGGTAACTGATGACACCTTATGGTGGGCAGAGTGAGAGAGGTACATGGCTGTGGGATTATCTGCTGGGACTAGAGGGGAGAAGGGCCTGGGATATATGGAGATGTGCTGCGTCTAAATGCCTCCTTGACTTTACTCTTCTCCATTTAAATAAGGCAAGTTTCAACACAGAGCAGCCATTGTTTCTTTAACTGCTAAAGTTTTCTTCAATGTTTCTTAAACACGATAAGATTCAGGGCAGTATTGTACAGTGAGCAATACGGAGTAAGAGTGCTTGTAAGTAGCATGCAGAGTTGAGTTTGACCCAGGTATTGCTGAGAAGTATAGAGATGGGGATAGGTATCAGGCAAGGTATCCTTGTAGGTCTACTATGTTAGACTGTTACAAGGACCATACCGATGCAAAATGTGACTTGTACACTGACAAGTCACTATAGTAGGTATATTGCGGCAAGTATCAACTGCTGTATAAACTGACCTCAGCAATAGTCCAAAATTGATTTGTCCGCCCCCCCCCTCAAAATAGTGCCATGAAACTGTCGCGTATGCGTCAAGACATTGGTACATACACTCACCTTAAAACCAATAAGTGTTATTTTAGTTTTTACAACGATTTACAAAATGATTGTTTATAAGGAGCAGGATTGAGGATTCTGTGTCACAAAGGGAAATCTCATGTACACGAACAAAACATGAACAATTTTCTATGATGAAGCATCGGGTAAATTTTTCCTGACTAAAATTGTTTAATAAAAAAACCAAGATAATGTAGATGTTGCATGCTCGGGACATCATGTCGTTGTTTGGAGACTGTAACCCAGCCAGTCTCAGGGTGTCTGTTCATGCCCCACCCCTACCTCCCCCCCAGACCCCCCTCCCCTACACACACACCCTGCCCCTACCCCCTGTCTCCTCCCGTGCCCCACACCCGGGCCGTGACGAGTAATCAACCCCTACCCAGGGGTGGGACATTCTGCAGCAGAGGGCGTGAATAGAAGGCCTCTCTGTGGGGGTCAAATGTTTAACACAGGCATCATCCTCTAAGCGGATTCTTACTTTAGACTACACTATAATGTAACTGAATAAATCAACATACACTATCCACCCCTTGACAAAGATGACCTGATCCGTATATAGAGTAGATTGGCCTCTAGGTGTGGCGCCATCCCTAACTATAGGATGGGTTACAGACTTGTAACCAGGACGACGTGGGGCTCCAGGCAGGGTGCACTGATTGATGATATCCTGCAGGGGGGGGGGGGGTAGGGGTAGGGGTACCGCAGGGTGAGGAGGGGTGGGGGGTGACACCTATAACCCTTTATAGGAGGCCTAGTGATTTAATACCAGATCGTCTTTTGTTGCCAAAAAACATCAACAAATTATTCATGCAGGAAGTTGACCTTGACAGGTTGCTCCACCAGAGGTCAGGCTGATTCAACAGTGCAGTGCCGGTAACTTATTCCCCTCCCCTGTATTGATGTACCAGGATGACAAATGAGAACCCTTCAGGCTGTGTCTCATGAGTTTGTAACGATTGAAACGTCTTTGACTGGGTGTCGTCTTTGACCTGTGTCGTCTTTGACCGGTGTAGTCTTTGACCAGCAAGTTTTAAAATGGCTGAAATGGGAGCTATGTACACAAAAATGCCGGAAGTTTGTGGTTTATAGTGTTAAAATATCCATTAACCTTTTCCCCCCATTTCTGTGTACATAGCTCCCATTTCAGCCATTTTAAAACTTGCTGGTCAAAGACTACACCGGTCAAAGACGACACAGGTCAAAGACGACACAGGTCAAAGACGACACCTGGTCAAAGACGTTTCAATTGTTACAAACTCATAAGACAAGGCCTTCAGTTATCATGGCAGGGTACAGCGGGGTTCTGTAGCAGGAGACAAGGATCAAGGTCATGATTAACCTTTAGGGACAGATGCCGCTAAAAGATAATATTTATCTTCATAATGCGCAATAAAGCCCCAGCTCGCCGGTGCTGTATTGGCGCATCATGCCGACTCTTTAGGAGTGTCTCCATCCCACAGGGTCGGCATGAGGCTTGAATGCAGCCCTGGCAAGCGGAACATGGACATATTCTGAAATGAATTTGTTATTTTTGGTTGTGAAACTGATAGCAAGAAGGGCAGCAGACTCGACGAGTGTTTTTTTTTATGAATAAAGTTGAGCTTCATTTGTCCAAAATGAATACGTCCTTAGGTTTGGCAATGTATGACATACATGTGACTTCCAGTAAATGTGGTATATACGACAATAACGTGACTTTTAGACAAAGTAGCTCCACATATTGAATACCGTTAAACCATCAAACTAGTCAACAAATTTACAGGATGGACAAAAAAAGCCATGGTATGACCGTTATACTATGTTATTATACGATTGGGGCTCTGATCGTGCTTTTTCTGTGATATCCCCGTGCTGATATCTAGTGATATCGGCACCCTTCCGGTGGATATCAGCACGTTTCCGGGGGATATCATCCCGTTTCCGGTGGTCCTGAGCAATTCCGAAATTTCGTCACACATAAAATCCGCTGTTTCATGGTGATTCGATCTCAGGACCCCAAGACTAGAAGCCGAAGCCTCTACGCGCCTGGCCAATCCGGCCATACAGAAGAAGGGGATAAAACAAGAAGTCTATACGCGTATTCTCAGCCCTCTAGCTCTTATATTAACAGAGATACAGCAACTTTTACACTTTTTGTTATAACTTCTCCTAGAATCAAAATTTCTTCATAATTTTTTTTTTACTATAAAGGTAGTAGTTGGACTTTATTTACCTAGTCGTTAAAATAATTTTAGGGGGGGATTTTCACATATATATAGGCCCTTTAAAATTGCTACGTTTCCACTCATCCACCCTCAGGTTCGAACCGGGTACCCCCTGCGTATGAGCCATACGCGCTGACCGCTCGGCCACGGCAGATATGATACACTGCAGGGGAAACGCTGGCTATGTTCTAGTCTATCTAACGAATGCGCCCCGCGCTCAGGTGCCAGAGCCTTTTTGTATCGTGTCCTCTCATTGGCTGTCCCGTTTTAACTCCACCAATCAGCGAGCAGGTTGGTGGGATGTCAAAATCAACATGGCCCCCTCCTTGCTCGATCTAGTCTACATGAATATCCTTCAAAATGGCGAAATTAGGACGAATTTAAGGTAATTAAACACATTTGAGTTGAATAATCGTATAATAAACCTAATAATGAATGGCTAACAGGTCACTCGGGGTGTATCGTATGGATATCGGGCACTCGGCGCTACGCGCCTCTTGCCCGATATCCTACGATACACCCTCTCGTGAACCTGTTAGCCATTCATTATTGGTTAAGTAATTCTCGGGTCATACAATTTCCATGGTTTTAAGTACAGATACTGGTGACAAGATGATAGCATACTTTGAGAGTAATGTTTAAATATCACAGTTATGGAAAGAAAATGTAGATGTGTAAGTCTCATCGTCGCAAGATGCCGCATTGTGAGTGACAGTGGATCTAGGCTTCTTCGCTAAATTCACGACCTCTTCACAAATATCCCCACCCCAACAGCGCTTACTCCCGCCCCCTCCCACCCTAGTTTAAACCCCATTTATCTTTTAAGTATTAATTGAATTACCCGAGTATGAAAATAAAATCCAAAACGCATTAGTCCCATAGTAAGATGCCAGATTGTGAGTGACATTGTATCTAGACTTAATCCACGACCTCTTCACAAATACTCCCACCCACTTCTCCCTAGTAACAACCTCCCACCATCCCATTACACCTCCCCCTCCCCACCCTAGTCCCCACCCCTGCCTTCCTGCCAACCATTAAAGTATTAGTTTAATGCCCCAGTTATGAAAATAGAATCAGAAACATATGTATAAGGCCCATTGTGAGATTCCAGATAGTGATTGACAGTGCACCGAGAATTCTTGGCTCAATCCAAGAACTGCTCACAAATATCCCTACCCATCTCTCCCTAGTAACGACCCTCCACCACCCCCATACACCCCCCCCCCCTACTCCCTTACCAACCGTGCCAGCGTTGAGGCATGTAAGTGGGATTGAACCCGGGACCCCGTGACTTCACGTGACGGATGGCCTGGAGATCCCACCACAACTGGATTCCTCGTCTGATCCCCAGGGCTCAGTCATGAGGAAGAAATGCCAAACATTGAGTAATATTTACCATCAGCCTTTAAGGGCCGCATTGTGCTTTAATGAAGTGTACCCTTAGTCATCATGATGAATAGATGCAGCTCAGGCATGTAACTCATCTGTGCTGCATTCAAGCATCATGCCGACCCAATAGAGATGATACACTCCTGAAGACCTCACATGATGCATGAATGCAGCCCTAGTAAGCAGACTCACCAGGGCTGCATTCATGCATCACGAAGACAAAGGATATTAACCCTTTAAGGATGGCATGTCACTAAAATGTTACATTGGTCCTCATGATGCATGAATGCAGCCCCATTGAGTAACCTGCCATTGCTGCATTTGTTCATCCTGACGACCCTGGGGAATGTCTCCACCCATTAGGGCCGGCATGATGCTTGAATGCAGCGCTCACAACTTACTTAACCAAGGAAATGATGCTCTAATGCATCATTCCACCTTAAAGGGTATAAACAGTAAGCAGTCCTCACAGGGTTAAGGGAGGCTCTATGTAGCATGGGCAGTACCAGTGTAACGTCACAGCATTGTTCCTCCAGCATCATCTTATGTAAATCCTGCAGATCCCCCATCGTGTTCTCAGCATCCAAGTCCACATGTCTCAACCCTTTTGGGAGAACATGTTGCCTTAAAGTATTTTTTATCATAATCCAGGTTGATAGTAACTGCCTGGCACTGCACTGGTGCATCATGGTGACCCATTTGGAGTGCATCAACTCCATATCGTCGGCATGAGGCTTAATGGCAGTGCTGGTGAGTAACTCGCCAAGACCTCATTCAAGCATCATGTCGACAAACGGCATAGCGCATTAAAGTACATTGCGGTACTTAAAGGGTTGATGTTATGGAGACATGACATTGCATCCACATGGCACCGTTAGACATGTATTATCCTACAGACATGTTTGTCCAGAGTCGTCGTTATTCCTGCATCCAATCTCACGTCATCCGGGTGTTGGTAAACAATGTATCAATGTCACCCAGCAACTGTAATAACTAAGATTAACACTTTAAGGAAGGATATCGCTAAAAGATGTCATTGGTCATCATGATGCACCAATGCAGCCCCGGCAATTAACTCGCTGGTGCTGCATTGGTGCATCATGCCGACCCTTTGGGTGTGTCTTAACCCTGTAGGGTCGGCAAGATGCTTGAATGCAGCACTGGTGAGTCATGACGACCACAGCATGATGCATTAAGGCATTATGCCGTCCTTAAAGGGTTGAATAACTTCATCATGTCACTGAATAAGCCAAAGCATAGATCCAATCCCTAATCTTTTAGGGATAATTATTCAGATTGACAACGCCTCAACAATCAACTGAAAAAACATAGCTATAGTATAAATAAACAATGAATTCATTCCCAACCCTGTCTTCCTTTTTCATTAATTTGTCACATTTGTTACTATATTCAGGGTTTATTTCTTATACTAAAGCTCAGACACATTGGACAATTGAAGAGTTTCTATTACAGTGTACTGGCAACATTCTTAACGCCCCGCTTATATTCATTGAGTGACCTACACAGCATGTGGATATATTTCATGTATATCCATCAGGCAAAGTTGATACCTCAGGAAAAACATGCCCCTTTATATCAAAGGCACATTTTACCATCACAGTGTTAATGGCACTTGAGTATCCGGTTTCGAAAAAACTGTTTTGTATCAATCTACGCAGAGAGGTCAGAGCTGCTCACTGCTCAACCCGCCTGCTATAACACACATGGCCCTTCCAAATTATAACCGTGACACGACACCGACCGTGGGCAGTGTGCAGAATTAACTTTTTTCACCCCTATCTAATAGGATAAGTGACTCAGAGACTTTGTGGTTTGAGGTGAATTTGGTGAGATTCCACAGAAAAAAATTATATAAAATTGCAGAGAATTTGTGCAAATGTCCCCTTTCTCTATTTCGATTAATGCCATATATTATCCATTTGCCATGGCTTGGATTTCGGAGCTATCGTCCAAAAAATGCAGATAAATATCAAATTGGATGGGTACATGTGAACTGAGAAAAAAACAACTGAAATGTGATCTCGAAAACAATAAAGCAAACACTGGCACACAAATACGCTGGCTGCAACCGACTTAGTCTTCGAATATCTGTGCAGGCTTTGTTCAATGTATACATGATCTTCTGCAAATACTTTCATAGGCAAGTTTCGAAATAATAGGACGTTATTTCACTTCAACGTTCCACTCACAGTTGTAAGTTGATATATAAATCAGTTGTAGAGTCAATTTTGTTCTGAAAGTACTTACTTTTTTAATCATAGAATCTATTTATTATTGAGGGATATAATGACATGGAGGCATTTATTTATGATGTACAGGAATTTATTGTCGTATAGGTATTTAGTTATTATGGAAAAATGTACCACCATGTAGAGTCTCCCCCCCGCCTCTCCAGTGAACAAAGAATAAAACCCATGAATATCAGTGAATAAGAGACACAAGTACAGGAGTATGGCCAGGGTACAATTACCCCCTCCCCCCCCTAAGCAAAAGAAAAAAAATCAAGTAGAAATTAATTGAATTAGGAGGATGATTGTAATACAAATGATGCAAACAGTGAGGGTTGACAGTATGACTGACAGCTGTGACGGTGACACCCCAGGCAAATGCCCCCCCCCCCGCCACTCCAGGCAACCGCACCCCCTGCACGCACGCACCCCGCCTATTGTCCTGCACGCATCATCTTATGCAAATCTCCCTCATTATCGTCACATCCAATTCCTAATGTTCAACCCTTTAAGGATGGCACGTCCTTTAAAGATGGCTTCAGTTGTCAGAATGAATCTATGCAGCCCCGGGAAATACCTCACTATGGCTGCATAGGTGTGTCATACCGACCCTATTGGGAGTGTTTAAACTCCATATAGGGTCGGCATGATGCAAAATGTGAGCTACTGGCCAGGGCTATTTTTTCACAATGACAAAATGGCGAACTGCATCAAATCCCTCTGCCGTCTATGCAGGGTTAATTGGAATCAGAGCCCAGGCGGGGGTGTTGATGCGTTGAGGGGGGCGGCTAGAGGGGACCTCATGCATGGCATGAAACTTAAGAATCAATTAAACACAAAAATGGGAAACATGTCGTTGGGTTTGAGCTAATTATTCATCAAAAGCTCAAATATGTAGGTTATATAATCATCACTAAAAGCGCAAATCACAAGTAAAAGTCAACTATATGCCCCCTATATTGGCCTAATGATTATTTTTCATTACCATTAAGTTTCCTAGAAATGATATCATGTATAGAATTGTCAAATGAAAATTGTATTTAGGTGCTCTATATGTTGGACTAACCAGGATGTTTAATTGCCCACTAACCATCAGGGCTCAGACAACTACGGGCATATCACAGATACAAATACTCCCCGTGGGCATGGGGACAGCTGTCATTTTCTAGGAATGGTCTTTCCAGTGAAACTGGACATGCCCGTAGATCGGCCCAGGGTCAGGGTGTGGCTTATACACGAGTTTTTGCTACTATGGTACAGTAGTATAGACACCATAATCAGATCTCCATAGTGGCTTATAGGATCGGCTCCAATTCTAGGTGCAGCTTATACATGTGTTAGGCTTATACACGAGGTTTTATGGTAGCCACTCTTGCGGTCTATACAAAAACCTGCCGGACACCGGCTAAAGCCTGCTGGTCCGGCAGAAAGTCTCTGTCTGCCGGCCCAAATGGCTGGCTATGATCCTTGTCTACATGCCAGTTTTTACGGTTTGTAAATTGAACCATTATTGAGGTTTCTAAAGAGTAAATTAGAAAGCCTGGATATTTTGTAGAACGCTACCTAAAATTATACAATTGTACTTACCAAAATGATTAGAATATGCCAGTACCTCTATTCATCATATCCTATGTAAATTCTAGCTTTATAATACTTTTTTTTTGATACAATCATTTCCTCTGGGTATCCGGGCCTGCAAACATTTAGCCAGGCCTGCAGAATGTCCTGCAAGGTGAAAAACTTTTCGTATAGACTGCCCTTGTATCATGCCACCATGCATACAGTCCATCGGTGCTTTGGCAATCTGCACACCGTCCGTGTGTTGAGGCATGTAAGTGGGATAACAGCTATCAGCCTTGGTCCAGATGGCAGACGGTTGGATCTATGATCACATTTTCCACTTCACCTCATGTGTCTCCACTCCAGAGGGAAACAAAGGAAATCGTTAAATGAAAGTAGAGCATAGGGTACGATATTTATAAGCACATTAGGACACTTTAAACAGAGACAGGGGCTCATTTCTTAGCGTGGAGAAATTCGGCCACCATGTATCTATGATTACCTTCTATTCAAACGTGACATGGTCCGATCATTAGGGCTCAAAACTCAATTTTGTTTAACATGACAAGAAAGTTCTATATATGGGTATACCACATATCCTACCTATTTCATTTAATATTATTCCCCATAATTCAGCTTTGAATTCAGTTGACTTTTAGTTTTATGCTCAATTTTTGGAGTGCACGCTATAATTCTCACAATGAAAATACACTGTAAAATACTGTACCAGGACCATGTTGGATCCTAAAAATAGGTTCCTATTACCCATTGATGACGTTGGATTGTTCCCTATCCTTAACATATGATATTGTACTAACAGTTATGTTGACTTGATATATGGACAAAATCGAATCATGTCACTTTAGACTTGAGCATAGGCATCTTAAGTCATATTACATAGTTAGTAATGCTTTGTATGGCCTATTAGCTGGATCTACCTACATATATTCCGCACTAGCAGGATGTTTTGGTTCTGCATTGTGAGATCTACAGCTGAAGCTAGTTCCTGGCCTGTCCAAAATCGGGAGTTTCAGGGGTCATAAGAGTTTGGTTGAGAAGCACATGTACTTGAATATTCCTTGTGTCAGCTGTCCGGATTGGGGGAGTGGTTAGGACATTGGATTCTCAATGCAAGGGTCCTGACTTCGAATCCATGCCAAGGTAACCTAGTTTACCTGTCATTTAATTCATGTAACAATATCATAAGCTTGTACCTCAATATAATTAATTTTCTATAAAGTTATAAACAGAAATAAGAAGAATTACAGATATGATACATGAATGGTTTCATAACCACATATGGCTTGGGAGGGATTAGAACTCCTGTACCTTGTCTCATGAATCCAATGTCCTAACCACTACCCTATGCTGACCAGGTGACATAAGGAATGCCCAGGTACAACCCACTCACAATAGCTACACCCTGCTTGTATCCTAATCTCGGACACGAGAATTGGCTGAGCTGGTAGCTGGAAAACAGTGGTAATACAGGAAGGTACAATTGCAAATGGCGCTGTACACTGGACATCCTGCTAAGGCGGAATAGACGACAGCCTTTCTGGCATGTATCACGCTAGCTAGTGCCTGACCCTCAGGTGAGGGTAGTTTTAGCGACAATGACTCTCACTTTTCTGTGTGTGTTCTACGCCATTTGAACATGTGTAATACAAACCCTTAGTTATATGATTGAATAAACGCAAAGTCCTTTTCAACATGAACTCTGAGAATAAATCAAGACAGGTTTGTTTAAACCAAGTAGCTATCAAGGCATGCATTCTCGGATAGCACTATTTCATTACTTTGTTTGATTTACTCGGGACGTCTAGATCCATGTAGTTGCAATAAAAATTGGGCAGCACAGCACATGAGCTACAATAAACTTAAACAAGATCTCAATTAATGGAGTCATATAAAACTCTGAGCAGAGACGGATCTGTTTGATGTCCATTTTGTGATTCAATAAAAACCTGCTGCACAACAATCTTGAGTTTATATTATCGGTAGACGCAGTATTTGTGGCAGGTTGACACGTGCAACTACAACTTTATTACACAACTAACCCTTTAAGGACGGCATAATGCCTTAATGCATCATGCCTTGGTCGTCATGATGCATGAATGCACCCTGTGGTTGAGTGACTCATGAGCGCTGCATTCCAGCATCATGCCGACCCTATGGGGTTCAGACACTTCCGGAGGGTCAGCATAATGCACCAATGCAGCACTGGTGAGTTACTCGGCAAGAATGCATTGGTGCATGATGATGACAAAATGTCATCTTTTTTGGACAACCGTCCTTAGAGAGTTAAACACACATTACCATAAACACACACCAGCTGTGTTTCAATACCACGGTCAGGGCAGGTCATTTTGTAAATCTGTCACAATTCATAGTAGTTTCACAGAGAAAAGAAACAACATCAAAAGGGAGTCCAAGTTGCCAGAATACTCCAGAATGGTTCCTCTTCTGTATGGGAACCCAGGTCCTCATGTGACTCCTTTAGGTGAGCAAGGGAGATATGTGACTCCCCAAGGTAACTCCCTTAGGCCAGCCAGGGAGTTGCCTAGTCGGCGCTCCCTTGATAATGCAGCCTGGGCTCCCCTAGAGGGAGGAGGCATTCTGGAGACAATCTTGACTCCCTTTTGAAGTTGTTTCGTTTTTCTGTGTATCGAAGGACATCTTCTCTAATAACCTGAGAAAAGGATACTTAATATTTCCATTTTAACTTAATATTTTCTTTCTAAGGATAAACTCCCTAAGAATATAATGTATTGTCGATCTCAAGGTTCTCCCCCCTTGATATCTGACTAGACATGGAAAGATATTTAGATTTAATTATATTTCATGAATCTTGAAAGGCAGCGATAATATGAGGATTTGTAATAACTTTACTTTCTATGAGGGAAATACATTACCTATGATTTATTCAGTTGATAAAGAAAACTATCAAAGACGTGGTCAGGTTTAAAAGTGATGGATTTCATAGCGTGTGTCCTTATTGTAGGACAACGTGTCTCGTCCTCGTAAATATGGCAGCTTGTAATTTCCTTGTCACTATTTGTGTTCTGTGTGTGGCTCGGGAGCTTATGCACGGGCACGGCAGTCAGCGAAATATTCAAATTCAGGTTTTAACACACCATTCTCCAGGTCCAGATCAGAAAACAAAGGAAACCTGTTCCTGGACCAGATCTGGTAGTAATGTGTTTGAAACATTATTTGCATCACTCAGATCTTACTCATTTTATAACTCATATATATAGTTGAAATATCTTGAAACTGAGACTTATGGTGCACTTTTTACCATCGTTTTTGTATTTATTGATCTTAAGTTAGTCTAGTTAAGCTGGTCTGCTCCCAGTTTCTTTTTGTCGTGAAACAGTGTCATTTGTATCATTCAGATCTCCTTCATTTTATAACTCATAGCCACTCATGCAGGACAACCTCATAATAATAATCAAACAGAATTGCATTGGTGTATCATGCTTTCCTTTCAGGAGGGCTGGTATGATGCAATCATGAAGTAGCATACTGTTGAGTTACACTTAAGGTGCCGTATGACAGATAGCAAAAATATAACAATAATGTCAACTAAAGTCAGTGCCATTAGTAATCACTTTGTTCTCCTAGTTAGACAAATTCCATCAAAAGTCTGCTTTAATATTTTCAGACAGATTATAGTTACTTTGCTCCGTCAGCAGAAAATGCAAGGAAAGGCAGCAGAACTTGAGTGTTACGTTTCATATCTCGGTAGAAATCCAGCCGTGCCCTGGGCCCAGACAACCTTTGTGACTAGGGTTTTAATTTGATTCCGACATGCGACCCTTTCCGTTTCGGGCGGAAATTATTATTTTTACCCCAATTTTCTTCCCGCAGAACACCTTGCCTGGTCTCAGCGACACGACTATTGCCACACTCCCACCTGCAGTTCCCTGCAGTCCCTCACCACTGCTCTGCCCCAACCTATGAATTAGTGGAGCTAAAAAAAGGTCGGGGGGGGGCTTTGAAGTTGTTTTTAAGATCAGATGTGACATCAAAATAACATGAATGATTGACTTGCTTGATAAATGTTCTGTCAATATTCTGATAAATCAAAGGAATTATTTCTCCATTATTTCTGATGTTAACAAATAAGTTGAACATCAGCTTTAACCCTTTACTGATGCCATGTGGCGCAATCTGTTATAGGCTTTGCCATCATGATACACGCATGCAGCCCTTAAGATTGTTATCACATGAACCAGAGAGCAGCACAGAGAGAAGAAACAGCGTCAAAAGGGAGTCCAGGTTGCTTCCAGAATTATTCCCTTATTTAGAGGAGCCCAGGTCGCATAAGGTTAGCCAGAGAGTCCCCTGGGGGAGTCATATGACCCAGAGAGCTATATGACTCCCCCAGGTGACTCCCTTAGGTCAGCTAGAGAGTCACCTAGGCTCCCTGGGGCGACCTGGACTTCCCTAGAGAGGGGAGACATTCTAGAGGCAATCTGGACTCCCTTCTGACGCTGTTTGTATGTGCATTTCTACATCATGTTAGTGAAAGTCCTTCCTTTAAGTTGTCAGTGACGCCCAAAAGGGTCAAAAGTAGCCTGGTAATGGGGGTCTGGATGGGGGGTCCCAATTTTTCCTGTCAATTTTTAGGAATGGCCATATTGCCCTGTTAATTTCAACAAATGAACATGTCACCTTGTCGATTTTAAGAAAAGGCAATTTCCCAGGTCATTATTTCTTATATCCCTCCTGTTGCATGTCAATAAGCCCAAAAAAAAGGTCATGTCGCCGTGTCAAATTAAGTGGTCCGCACCCATGTTAATGTCTGGGAGGAAAGTGGAATGTGACTTAAGTCCCAAACACACTCTAACACAATGCGTGCATACACATCCTAACAACACCCACAGGATGTAAATATCTGCGTTAGATTCCGGCAGGCAGCACGAGTCACGTGGGTAATGGGTTTATGCTGAGTCACCGCCCGCCCACTCCCTCCATTCACCTCAGCTAAACCTGTAAAGCTAGCATAGTGCTTTAAGGATGAATGTCATTAAAAGGCAACGTTCGTCATGATGATGCACCAATGCAGCCTTGGCAAGAGACTTGCCAAGGCTGCATTGGTGGATTATTCTGTATAGGGTCATCATGATACATGAATGCAGCCCTGGCAGACTTCCAAGGGCTGCAATAATACATTATGATGACTAGGGATATGAAGGATTAATGCACTATGCCACCTTGAAAGTGATAGCCTTTAATGCAGCTTCATGATTAAATGTGCGATGCAGCTCTGGAATTTAGCTCGCCAGGGCTTCATTTATGCATCATGCCAAGGCTATATATATATACACTATATGCAGCCCTGTCAAGTTGCTCTGCAGAGCAGCATTCATGCATCGTGAAGACAAACAACACAGTACATTTAAAAACACGATGTGGCCCTTAACGGTTTAAATCTCCCAGACTGCAGTTCTCACAGGAAGTGCCATACCCCTATGACACCATGGAAACAGCCGCCCCCTGACGACGACCTAAGGCAGTCACAGTGACAACCTGACGTGACATAGTCTCCTGTTCTAGACCTCCACACAGCATTCTCATGGACCATTCTCACGTTAAACATTTATATTGCATTGAATTTGAATATAACTTTCAGAAACAGTTTTCTTTTCATCTAACCTTTCCAAAATTGTTTTCTATTTTCAAAGCAATCCGATGGTACAGAAATTACCTTTAGAAATGGCAGCTGTTAATTACATTACTAGAAAGTCCTTAAAGATGGGCAAATCCTGATGTCGATTTGTCTAATTCTAAGATGCCAGAGTGTGAAAGGAAGGCTTTCCAGTGATCTGATGATTTGTTCTATTCTCATCAGAAATAGATTGATGATAGTATTTAGATTCGTCTCTTGATGGGATTGTTCCGGTCGTGAAGTCTTCAAAAATTGTGAAATCATACCTAATGTAATAAATAAGGGGAGTCAAGCAGTACTCGTAATGTCATTGTCAGGATGGGCTGGCTTGATTCGGACTGGCTTGAGTCTCAAGGAGTTTGAGCTAACAAGCTTGAAATAAAATCAGGGGGTACCAATAATGTGTAGTGTTTATACAAAGCAGTTAGTCATGGTATATATTTGGCTAGAAACCTTTAACAGCAGGAAATGTGTCATCATATACAGGTATAGATGTACACTCTGTGAGTCGTCAGGGGTCTACAGAGAAAAGTAGATCAATGTCGTTAAAAATACATACTCAGATAAGTGAGCATCACTGTGGCTAAAGGCATCCTCACCTGAAAGCCAGGCACTTCAGGTGAGAGTGCTTTTGGCGACTTTGACCCTCACCTTTCTGAGTATGTACTCGCTTAAATGTGTCATGCTGATGTGTAAGTTTGGGGCATTGATTCAGTTCAAATTCTATCTTTATTACAGGATGCAAAGAGGACCGTTTTAGGCGTGCTGCTATTCTCAAGGAGACTCCATTCCTTATAATGGTATTGATATATATGCAAGAGGCTACTGGCCATCGGACCTGGCAGTTCCAGCTATACATAACTATATAAACTATACAAACGACTACAACCAAGATTGTATCCGTCAAGATCCATTATAACTACAATCAACAACAACCCTAGTGATACTGTCCTCAGCCGTACATCTATTATGTATTGTTTACTGTGGTCAAAATGGATTTTGAAGGACATAATCTTGATTATAACCTATTACATACATCGTCAGAAGTAACTGTAGCTGCACAGCGAGTTATACTGTAGATCTACAGTATAACTCACTGTGCAGCTACAGTGTATTATATATACTTGGAGCCGGCAGGTCCGATGACCAAGAGCATATTTCGATGCAAGATAGCTGGTATGGCCCCCTAGTGTGTGTATTCTGTTCTACAGACTAGGCTGGATAACTGCACAGATGGAGCAGAGAGTCGTCACGTGTAGTTCTCGTTGTGGATTAGCATACCGCATGATTCACGCGACTCACGAGGTGTGGAATCATGCAGATAGTGTGTGTGTGTTTGGAGAATGCGGAGGGGTTGGGGGGGGGGGGGGGGGTCTCAAGTAGGTGGGATCAGGTTATACTTAATCTCCCAACTGTTGTATCCGCCTTCTTGGTGAATGTCAGATTCAGGCATGTATATGCATACATCCCGTTCTATGCCCACTAGGCACAGGCTAGAGTCACCAAGAGTCCAGTCTTTTTGAGGACATGCAGGACAGTGGCAATGTACTCCTAAAATGCCATCGGTCCGGCAGATAGACAAGTGTTGCAGGACCGAATGTCCAGTCAAATGTCCGGATTTTCAAAACTAAAATAATGTAGTTTTTCTCTAAACCGGAAATACGTTGGTCAATATACTGTGTAAATCTATGTATTCATCTTGATTTAGCCAAAGATGATTACAAATGAAATATATTTTTAATGTTCAGGCATATATTTTACTTAGAGTACATAAATTGTCTGATATATGGCTATCTGGTCCTGCAAAATTAAATATCTGCAGGAATATATGCATGATCCTAATCATTACTAAGTTGTACCATGCATTTGTGATGAAATGAGGTTTTGATACCTTAAGCAACTAAACTAACACTCATTTGCCTTATTCTCTTGAAGGTAGGCCTAGTGCTGTTTCTCTAATGTAGCTATTTACCTTTGTCTCGAGTGTGTTTAAAGGAAACCATCCAATGAAATGCAGGAGAATCATTCTAAACAGGGCTCTTACAAAGGAACGCAAGTAGTATAACTCTGCTATTATAGACTATAAACAGGACCATTCAAGTTGTAACAACAATCAAAAAACAAACACCCCTAAGCATACTGTTCCTATTGTTAGATCCATTTTTTATGTTTTATGTTCTATTCATCATTCACATAGCATAAATATTAATTGACCCAATAGGTTTATACAGTTCTTTATAACAAAAAATAAGGGGTTGGCCAGATCCCGCGAGACACTCTGTAGATGCTCAGACAGTGGTGGGGGGGGGGGGGGGGGGAGCAGCTCAGTTTGTGTGTGTGGGGGGGGGGGGGGAGGTAGGCCGGGAGCAGCTCCTGGAGATTTGAGCCGCTCAGGAAGCTCCCAACTGTCAATAGTGATTTGCATTAATTGAAAAACAATGTTTCGGAGATCATCGAGTTTCTGTGTGCCTGCCCGCTACTGGGGCATGGGAATGGGAATGGGTAGAGGAGGGAGTTAGCCCTCTCAGGAAAGCATAGCTCTTTAATGCTTTAACCTTTTAAGGAAGGCATGATGGTAAAAGGTGACATTTGTCATCACGATGCACCAATGCAGAGCCGGCTAAGAACTTGCTGGTGCTGCATCGGTGCATACTGCTGCCCCTCTATGAGAGTATCTATCCTGCAGGGTCGGCATGATGCTTGAATGCAGTAATTGCTAGTTACTCGCCAGGACCACATCCAAGCATTGTGCCAAAATGGTATGATGCATTACTGCACTGTGTGTCCCTTTAATTCTTACTGTGTTCTGCTTGTTGGTCAGGAAAGCATCAGGCTACCACTACAGCGTTGATACACTCTCACAGTAGTATGATGCACTAATGCAGCACCAGTGAGTACGTAATGACAATATGACTGAACATGCAGCCCTAAAAGGTGAACAGGCAGAGGGGTGGGAGAGGACATGAGGAGGTGGGGTGTGAGATGGAGATGGGGAGGGTGACATTCGGGGGCGGGGGGGGGGGTTGCCCGGGGGTTTGCACGCCATTAGGTCAATGAGCCCCTTCAATGTTAACACTCAGGGGGAGAGGGGGGAGGGGGCTTCAATGTTAATCCCTTAAGGACGGATGTTGCTAAAAGATGACATTTGGCATCATGATGCACCAATACAGCCCTGGTGAGTAACTCACCAGTGCTGTATTGGAGCACCATGCCCACCCTCCAGGAGGGTCTCGACCCCATAGGGTTGGCATGATGTAGCACTGGCGAGTCACTTGCCAGGCCTGCATCCATGCATCATGACGACCAAGGGTATGATGCTTCAAGGTATCATGCCGTCCTTAAAGGGTGAACACTCAGGCTGGAGGGAGGGGGACACACAATACCGTGATGGGTGAAGAGTCCCCTCATGCAGCCTGCTGCAGGCTACTACACATTGACACATTCCCTGTCATGTAGAGGGAAATATCCCCTGTCCTTATCAGAATACCAATCATGTACCTTTCTGTCTGATGACGTTGCCAGAGTCCCCATCATGTAATGACACATGTCACCTAACCCTAATATTATTAATGATAATAATAATAATAATAATCTTTTATTGACAACAAAGGAGGTCATTACTGACCTATGTGTCATTATTAGAGTACTAATTGTGCACCTTTTTCCGCTGGTCTTTAATAAAGGGCATATCTCCCAAAAGTTAGCACAATACACTGATTGAGTGCTATTTATTGACCCACCTTGTGCCATTCTGCCATCCTTAAGGCATTTCTTCCCATTGTAGGGGGCTCGAATCTTAGCCGTCAAATGCTCTTTATGTAGCCCTCGGCCAGATGTGTAGAGGGCGGGAGTAGTAGTACGGGGGCGCTGCAATCAGATGAGGAATGTGTATATAAGGCTGGACAGGCGAGGCTAGACACAGACCTGCCCAGGTGTCAGAACCGAACAAACCGAATGTTGTGGCATGGGAGTAGTATAGTATCCCAGTAAACACACTTACGTTAATCAACGTTTAATGGACGTCATTCCCATGTCTGAATTACGTAACTTTACTACGTTTAAGTAACGTCCAAATGTAAGGGTTCTTTTACGTTATTAAACCTGAATGAACGTTAATTAACGTATATAAACGTGCTGTAAACGTTATTTTCAGGTTTATCTATGTAATTTACGTAAATCTAACCTAACCTGAAAGAATGAAAGCCTAAGGAATATCATGGAAATACGTTTAGTTTTATGCCAGTGTAATTCTAGCTATTTATTTTGTTGAAAATGTCAATAAAATCTTTTTAGTACTACTTCAAGAATTGCCAACTTTTACTTATGTTCTGTCCTTATATAGATGCGTAGAAACATTGCCAGCACTGAGAAGGGAACCCCAGACCCTTGGATATTAAGACCGCGGCTCTAGCTACTGAGCTAACCAGGCTTGTGTATATGATCGACCTGCAATGGCTATAATAATATCCTCTTCTAATGTCACTGATAGCTAATTACATACATGGAAATGATGTATGGCAAAAGGACTGGTAGTGGTACCATGTATCACTACCACCTTCCATGCATGGTAGCTAACAATGTCATAATCATTTACTATTTGGGACCGGGTTTCAAGCTGTTTCATGCACCTACATAACTATATCCATTCTTTAATATTCAGTGCATTAACAATATAAAATATCATGCGCTATGCCCTGCAGGATAGGATCTAGACAGCAGGTATTTAAATGTAGTGATATATAATATTTGTAGCTCAAATAACTCATGCAGTAATGAGAGGGGATCAGAGAGATGGGGGAATGGAGAGACAAAAGTGACCCTAGCAAACCCAGCATGGCTCAGACATATAATATATATAAATCTACGTTTTATGAGCTATGGCGTGGTGGGCAATATTTCCAATAGGGGCTATGGACCTTCTTGATGTTCCCATTCATATAAGCCGAGGTAGTCCAGTGGTTAGGGTTTGGAACTCCAACCATGAAGGTGAAGGGATCGAACCACATTGCTGCTTATAGTACATGTACTACCCATCTAATAATACATTACCAAGGGATACCAATAACCACATATAAAAGTAACGTTTATCAATATCGGATTCATCTTTCTTTGCGATTACTATTTTAATTACATGTAGGTTCGATTCCTGTAACTAGCGGCACATTTTCGTAATCACTGTCATGATTTTAATCTAGAGAATTTGAGTAGCTGTAAACTGATATGAAACAGCATGCTTATAAATGTGAAAACTTTAGGCTTAATGAGATTTCACAATAATACAAGATAGGGGAGGGCTTTCCAAACGAAATCGGATTGCTTGTTACAGGATTCGAACCCAGATGATACCATTTAGATAACGTAAGTATACGTGGTAGTAACGTTCAATAAACCTGAAAATACCGTCCATATAACGTTTATATGCGTTTAATAACGTTTATATACGTTTGATAACGTTAAGCAACCCTTACATTTGGACGTTTATATCACGTATTGAAATTACGTTCTAATAACGCAGGTGTGTTTACTGGGATGTATCGGAACGGGACTATGGTTAACTACTGTTTATTACTCAATCGACATGCAGCCAATCAGAGGCCTCCCTTTTGGCGGGAAATTCAAAAGCAGCCAATGAGAGGCCTCCCTTTTGGCGGGAAATTCAAATAGGTCACGTGACTGGAAGTGACCTACTTCCGGTCACGTGACCTTTGGGCGGGAAATTCAAATAGGTCACGTGACCGGAAGTGACCTACTTAAGAGGGTCACGTGACCACCATGTTGGCGGGAAATTCAAATAGGTCACGTGACTGGAAGTGACCTACTTAAGGGGGTCACGTGACTACTAGGTTGGCGTGAATTTCAAAATAAGTCACTTGAGATTTTTATGGATAAATAAATTTTAAAAAGAAAAAGCAAGCTGAAAGCTTGCTAAAAAATAATTTAAAAATGCGGCTCTTTTTTTAGGAGGGGGGGAGGGGCACTCTGGGGGGCACTCTTTAAGATGCATGGGGGGGGAGGGGGGGAGGGGGGGAGGGGGGAGGGGAGGGGAAGGGTTTTTAAGAGTGAGACTCGCCTCTCTGCCCTCTCTTTTAGAGGGCAGAGAGGCGAGTCTACTGGTTCGTCTACTTACAATGAAATGTATCATGATGCGTTTATGATGATGTGCATCATGATGTGACTATCTTACAACCCTATAAGAAATAAGCAAGGTCTCTCCCCTATACATAGGCGTACTTACACTGGCTATTTGTAAACTAATGAATGCGACTTCCTCGTTAAAATAAGTATCTACAACTCTTTCAATCTTAAGGCTTTTGGTTTAGTTTATTCTTTTGTTCAATTTTGGTCCCACCTCAAAAGAGGAATAGGACCTCTGCAACAATTGTTGCTTGCTCATCAGAGCCGGGGTGTAGAAGGCCCCTGCCCTGTCGGGTACGTTCTAATGAGATAGATCTCACTCTGGTACGTTTTGGTTGGTTTGGAGCTCTCGGTCGACCGAAAAAAACAGACTTTCGGTGTCTCATGATAAAACTGGCGCGTTATACTAAGTGCTGGATTACTTTCTCATTTTTTTATTGTTCTATCCGATGCTTATTTAATTTTTGCACTGATAAAAACGGTTAGCGTGTACAAACACGTGGTCTATTTAAGCGTTAAGTGTAGAAAATGAACAGAACAGTGCACAGAAAATAGAGCTACTGACTACATTTCGCCCAGTCACTCAGCGGAGAACAAAAGAACTACTGACGTAGTGTACCCGCTATTCCGACAGTTGGCGCCACCGTTCGAATCTTTATACTTTTCCCGCGTGCGACATGAAGCCCTGGGTTGGGTACTGGCTGTTTGGTTGTAGGTACCGAAACATAAAAAACTACAGCCAGTCCATGCCATGGTGAGACGGCTCTCTTATTCCCCCTTGAGTAGCGTCCGTAGGGCCTATGACAAAACTTAGTCCCGTACACTGAGCAGCTTCAGGTCTGAAGGCTCATACAGAAAAATGTGTGGGTGTGTGGGTGTGTGGGTGTGTGGGTGTGTGGGTTGCTTTACGCCTTAGTTAACAGCTATGGTCATTTCAAGGGCGGTGATGGTGATCGAATCTATGGCCCTTTTACCGAGACAAGGGTTCTTTTACATCCCACACCACATAGGGGTGTGTGGGTGTGTGGGTCTGTGTGTGTCTGTTCGGTCTGTGTGTGCACGCGTCTTGCACTCCGGAACATGTTCAGACACGTTCGAACCTGCTCGGACGTGCCTGGACAGGTCTCACACGCCGACCGTGTCTGAACATGTTTTCACCTTATAGCTGCTGCCGATGATGCTACCGCTGCTGCCGATGCTGCTGATGTTAATAGTCGCGTCGACAAAGAATCGTCATTTGTCACACTTAAGCCTCCAGTTGAATGCGCGACGGGTAGTAAGGCTACCAACGCGACGGCCGGATTGCGCTCTTGCTTAAAGGTGCACCTCAACTCAGTGCGCCTTTAACACCCGTCCCAAATAGGTAAAGTTCCTGACGCAGCACGACACCTCTCACCAGTAGCCAATCAGCGCGCCGAACGCCGGACACACCTCCACCGTGTGAGCCTCTAAGTAGGTCACACGAACCATACTAAGATGCCGAGAGGACCAATTGGTTCGTCGCGACGGCTGCGAGTGATTGCGTGCCGTCTAAATTCACTGCCGTGATTGGCAGAGGGGGGGGCTGATTACCCCTCGTCTGATGAATTGCGGCGGAACCATAATCAATTTTTCGCTGTTTTAGATAAAAAGAGATCCAGAGCTATCCGCTCGTCCAAGAATTATTTTTCTATCAGCCCGGGATCACCCCCAAATTAAGGCCTAAAGTCCAAAAACCCAAAATTTCTTTTCTATGGGATTTCAAGGTTGAAGCGTTTTTTGTGACCCCAAGGAGCAGCTCACGGGTTCGAACCCTGTAAACGCCTTGACGCGCTTTCGTCGCCTTAGGCGACGTGGCTAGACGTCTTGACTAAAACTTAGTGAGGGTTCGAACCCGGAACGTCCATATTAGCCGCCTAATTTCTACTAGCCCCGAAAACGAGAGTATCACATCTATATAGGTCACCCATGTTAGCCTTGGTTTAAGTGCGTGCAGAACCGTGTATTGTGCATTTATGCAGCATACAGATATGGAGACATGCTGCTACAGTGTCAAATTGATCGACATTGTATGTAACTGGACATGAAGAAGGATATTTTTACTTAGTTTTCTAAAAAGAGGGTAGTTCTCGGTACTCCTCCAGCAGCCATGGTAAGGGAGTCGGCCAGGTACTTAACCCTATTTATAGGGGCGCTAAGGTAGGGAGTTTGATAATTTTTTGAAAAATGAGTTAAAAAATACATATTGGTTCCATTAGCATAGATCCCTATGAGAGCTTTTCAGATCTGCCTAGATCCAGAAATATCATGGTGAATGCATCTGAACATATTTCCCATTTCTGTGATCTAGGCAGGAGAGGGGCACCTTCACAGCAGTTAGGGGTTCTGTAGCTCTGGCCCTAGGCACCCTTCTAACTCAGACAGAACAGGTTTACTTAAAATGGCTAGGGACATTGTTGGGCAGAGGCACATACATCTGGATTTCACATACGTCTTCAAGAACACAATTACCAACATCCCCATGGTAACAAGTTTAACAACTCATATTTATTTATTACATTTTGACATGAAGAATGTCACCATAATATTGTAGGCTACAGAAAACAGAGACTCTTATCTTTCTCCACTAATGACTCCATTCATGTTGACTGCCATGATATTGTGATTAAAATGAGGGGTTTGTGTTTTTTTATAGCTCAAGAAATGAGGTCAGGGGGGCTATTTTTATGCAATGCACCAGTGGGGGTGCTATTAGGAAGGGTGCATATTTGATCACAGAAACGGGCAGACTACAGCGGCAGCGGCAGCGCTATTTTGAACTCTCTAGAGGCTAAGGGTTTGAGATGAACGTGTCCCATGTCGCATGTCGATTTTTAAGAAATGACCATGTCACATGACACTAAGTGAAAAAGGCGTTGTCACTAGTGTCACTAAGGGGGAAAATGTAGGGGCACCGTAATTGATACAATCGGACTCTTGGGACCATAGACTACTAGGAATTTTTTTTTTTAATTTGACCACCCGCAAGGCCAGAATTTGAAGGAAGAGTTGAGGCGCCTACTTATACAGTAATTGAGAATTTTTTATTCATGTCACATGTCGATTTTTAAGAATGGTCTAATGACACAGATAGCGCTAAACCTAAAGACCTACCCCCCGCCCCCTTAGTCTTTCTATACTGAATCCGGGACTTGCCGGCGAGGCCGACAAAGGGCTGACCTAATGAGCTCACAGCTGGACTAGATACCCAATGTTTTGGATTGGAGAAATCAGCAGAGCAATAAAAGCGTGGTGAGGCTGGTGTTATTTTCAAGGGTGGCCCCTGTGAGTTGTAAAATTGGTGCTAAATGTGGTAACCAGGAGGATGCTAAGTTTATTGATATTGTCCGTTAATGATACTTAAGGTGGGTGTTGTCTAAAGTTTTAATTGATATTACCAATGTGGCCAATAATGACTTCACAGTTGGGGCCCTCGCCCGCAGGTCCCAGATTCAGGGTATTCTTTGTTTATTGTGTGGCCCCTAAAGAGGGGCCGACTAACTCCTTAGAGTTAGTTAGATGCTGCCGCTGTGCTATGCAACATCAGCGTAATTAATTATGCCTCATGTTGGGCAGCATGGATCACTTGATGGGTGATACCTCAAAGCTCAAACACGGCAGAGCCGTGTGTGGCATGCGAGGACCAGTGGGTCCCCATGATGTTCTGTGGTACTTGATCTATATTGTGAGTGATGTGTGGCCTCAGAAAGAGACAGTGAGGAATGTTTCCCCCTGTGGTGTTGTAGCATGAGAGGCTAATGCTGACTGAGCTGATCGAAGTGTGGATCAGGTGCAGGGTAATATTGACGTGAGATTGAGGTTTAAAGGTGGGTTTATATCAATAACAGTGACCCAGGGTCAACCAGATACTGTGCTGATACAGTATGTTCTCATTGACACATATGCTGTGGTTATTCAAAGTCATACTGCTTTGACAGGAAATACAGCTTTTTAGGTTTACAAGAAGCGCTAGATGATATTTTTGGAAAAGCTCCTGGGACATTAAGAACTGGATTATGTACTAGTTCCTGGCAACATTATTCAAAGAGCAATAAAGAAGAAGAAATTAAGGCAATTAGTTAATAGTGTAAAAAAAAAGAAACATAAAACATGAACTATACAGCAACTCAGATGACTCACACTCGAAACCTTTTTCAGTAGCCAGACAACTTTATAGTTTGCCCAGTCCCACCAACTGAACTTTCTGTAGGAGGGAATAGGAATATTTAGTTTACCATTTCAATTAAATGTAACAAAAGCTGAGGTAAGTGGAGTAAATTGGGAAAGGTAATACTCCTGAAAGTCAATCAACAATTCTAATTACACGTTCTGTCCACTATTACATTTCATGGTACAAATCTGCTGCATCATTGTTAAATAACTTCATGTCCAAATGATACAAATCTGCTGTGTCAGCAAAATATTAAGACCAAGTATGCACTTCCATTGATATGATGGATATGGACAATAATTCAGCTTTGAATCAACCTTTATTTGTGGTTTTAAAATGCATCCTTGTTAATTATTGTAGTTACTGTAATGTAAGATTCCCCATTGCATGGTCTATTGACTTTAACACCAGCAAGTACCAATATAAATATATCCACAACTTCATCATAGTAAAACTTCAACCTGTACTCAGTAGTTTTGATGAGTCATGATTTTCTATATCAGTATCCAGTACATTATTGAATGGGTATCCTGTAAACAACATAAATCATAGTTGTGGCACTGTGTGTATTTAGCGCTACTCATTTACATCTTATGTTGTATAGAGGTCGATACAACATCAATGGGTCCATGGATGGAACCTTGGGGCACTCCATATGTCATTTCTCACAGATACATATGGTGCATACTCGGTCCATGAACTAGGGAAGGATCCTGCTGGCTGTGGATCCTATTTTGCAGAGAATTATTGATAAGTGTCGTTTCAATTTCCCAATACTAGCAGGTTCCAAGAGTCTACTCTAGAAGTGAGCATTTACAACATGATTCTCCTCCTCATAGGTTTTGACATGCTCAAGGGCATGCTTTGAGATTCTTTGAAAGTTATCAATAAAGACTTCTTTTGATAGGAGATTATTATTTCTGTTTTGAAGAAGGTGAGATAAATAAAAAGCATTTTGTTGTTTGTTATCTCAAAGTAAACAGTGTTTAAGAACTGTGATATTTTCATTTTGGCTCTGGAAAACACAAAAGCAGATGAGTGGACAGAGCCCACCTGTTGACATGGTCCATTTACAACTTGCACCAATAGCACCAATCATACTCAACAAAATGCATTCAATGAGCATTCAGTGTGTTTAAAGAAAAGTTGAGTCGCTTTTGATAGATCATTTACACATTCCTTTTCAGTAGATGAAACTTAAAATCGTGTGATTAATTCCAAAGTTAGTCAATAATTATTATGCACTGCATTTAGAGGATTCTTCTTACAATTACCTAGTTACGCAACAGGATTTCCCATGTTTTTTGGAGTTTGCTGACTAACATTTTTTTCAAATCATTTCTGACCCTTGAAATAGAAAAGGAAACAACCTTTAGGATGACCCACTTGTAATAATATTGCTGTATTAGTTCAAACCATTAATAGTACAGCGCAATAACAGAGTTAGGCCTTTTTCAAATAAGTTTCATGATTATTTGTCATTGTAATGCAGAACCTAGGTCACTCTCTGGCTGACCGGGGGGAGTCATATGACCCAGAGAGCTATATGACTCCCCCAGGTGACTCCCTTAGTTCAGCCAGAGAGTCACCGAGGCTCCTTTAGGGGACCTGGACACGCCTAGAAAGGGTAGTAATTCTGGAGGCAACCTGGACTCCCTTTTGACGCAGTTTCTTCTTTCTGTGTGTGTAACTCACCAAGCTGTAACCTCAGGGCTGTATGAGACCTGAAGTGTCAGCAATATACATCAATGTAGAACTGGCGGGTAACTCACCGCGGTCATTTTTATGGGTACCGGACACAATGTATAAAAGCAGTATACAGTTTATGAAGCAGTAATATAAGAATACTCTTGATCGAGGTAAACAAGACAAGAATGTGGCTATGAACAAGGATCTGCTGTTTTCACATTAATGTTCAACCATCATTACAATTGCATTGTTATCATCAGCATGTCGCAAGTTTTTTCTGTTTTTCTCAGAAAAGCTCAGTCACATGTCCTATTGCACTGCTTGCTGAATTAATGCATGGCCAGTGGGAGGAACAACATCAGGAGTATTTCAGCCCTAGTTCCAGATAAAACTGATAAAACTGATATTTTTATCCTGGTGGCTTACACGCCGATGTGCAACCTTTTATGTTTATGCTAAATTAAAACAAAAAGCAGCAATTAGTGACAATAAACCTTCCTGCAGTAATGTGGTCTGTGACTTAGGTGCTGCCATAACCCTTTGTTACTGCCTCAGGAGCTGTTTGTGTCTACGTCTACTTTTTGTAGTTCATTAACCATACAGGAACTCATAGAGATTGGCTGCCTTTTGTTGCTAGCTAGATGCTAGCTATTATCTATCGAGAGTCTTGATAAGTTAGACAGGCCATATCCAGGTAAGGTGTAGACTCTAGAGTGTTGCAAGAGTTGAAATTCATCATTGGTGAGAAGAACTGTAGAGGAGTCTCTGCCGATAATGATGCTAGCCTCTGGACCCTCTTCTCTCTCTTTGAGATATGGGTATGCCCAATGTCTGGCAGTCTGGCCTTGGCTAGCGGGAGCAGAGAGTATCATAGGGTGAGAGGCGGAGGAGCAAATGAGAAAATTGTGCATTGATGTCAGGCTTACTGCAGTTGATTGCTCAGTACAAACACCATGGGTAGTGAATACCACCATGGGTAGTAAATGTGCAACTTACTGAAAGGTCTGTTTTATGTGCTGGACAATATTGGGACATTCAACTCAAAGTACTCCATCTTCCATCTGCTCTCTGATATTTGTGAATTGGGTATTATTATCTAATTCTTTTATGTTGATTTAGCGAATCGACCTTGTAAAATACCTAGAAATAACACCCACCTAATATCATGAATTTGATAATTGTATTTAAGTCTGAATCTCTAATGCCTTGAAAAGGGACAAGCGGAAATCTTTACCCCTGTGGTATCGAAGCATCAAAGACTAATGCAGGCTGAGCTGATCGAAGTGTGGATCATTAGCACAAAGAGGAGGTTGGGTAAGACAAAGATGGCAAAATCATTACAGTATTTGGGCATGGCATGGTGAGTAGACTACTGTGGGTTACCAGGCTTTTATGTATTGTACATCGGCACAGCGTACCATATTTCAAAGCCATGCTATATGAGTGATTTTATGTGAATCTGAACTTTGTATTTGCAACAAATATGTTAGTGTCCTTCTAAAATGTGTGCCAGAGTTAAAACTAGGGAGATAACAGGTTTTTCTCAGTCCTTGATTTCTGACAAGCTGATAATTAAACTACAAAAATAGATATGTGTAATATGAGAATACCTCGGCCCTTTACTCCCACGATCGTCCATACTGCAGCACCTCAAGTTTTCTCTCAGTTATAGATGTTTTTAAGAACAGCTATTGCTAGATAAGTTCAAGATGTGTCCCCATGTTCTAAAATTAAACTCAAATACATGTGACATGATTTGCGAAAGTAAACCTTGATGCCGGAAACATCCCGGTTTATAGGTCAATATGCCCATCATGTCCTCTCTGCAAATACAGCCCTTGTAAACTGGTAAAAGCATTTGTATTTGTATTTGTATTTTTATTTCAACAATCACCTTTTATATGTGATCTTCCTTATGAAAAATACAATGTGTGCTTCATCTTCCATAGTAGGTCAGATTCGGCTGATACATATCAGGCATATCTCATGTGAATGATATCACATAGCAATGATAACAATGAGTGACAAGTAAATAATACATAGTGTAGGTTACAATGAGGCATATATAGGAAATTATGTACAATACACAATGGAATAGTTGTAGAATATATTTTCATCCTTCAGCATCTTCGATGGTCTTTGGATATGAACAGGAAGGGAGGTTTTTGGTAGGTAGGAGCAGCTTCCACAACAGTAGTATGAATCTTCTGGTAAAATTTAGCATGTAGAGCATATGATATGTAGATGATTAAATAGTACTGTAGTTGTTCATATGTTTCTAGTTTAAAAGAACAAGAAAAACGGCAGCTACCAAGTGTGAGAGTAACAATCTGTTTATTCAAGATAAACCGGGTAACAGTCTCCTCCTGAATCAGGAACTGTCTGCACCAAAGTGCTTTCACAAAGTGTGTAAATGTCTGCACAACTGAAGTAGAGTCAGCCGGGCCTGCACTGACCACAGAGCCCAGGTAACACAGAGGCTTATATACCTCACCTGGCAAGTGCCAATGGGTCACTTGATACAGGTAAATGGTCGGCTTTCCCGCATAAGAGTGCCACCTTATAACCCAGAGAGAATGCGGGTTCTCTGCCAGATACCGGGCGCACTAGCTCCAAAACGAGTAACAGAATAGGTGTTAATAATGCTGTACCCCTACACTACCAATAATATTCACAAGATCTTTGGGGTATATTGTACAAATACCAAACTTAACCCTTTATTAGTTCTGCCACCGTCCTGTAGGAGGTAGGTGGGGCATGACCGGTACTGGTCAGAATCTGTCTTTAGCTCGCCATGTATACTTGTTGATTATTTCTAGGGTAAATTCACCACTTACGGACGCTCGTTGGCAGTGGCAATGTGACTCCTTTTCTCTGGGCTATAGTTCTGTTAATATTTCACTTAGAGTTATCAATAGAATATCTATGGAAAGAGGAGTATTGGGAAATTATAGCCAATAACGAATTATTGCATAATTACAGACATTGGAATTAGCTATTTCCCATCAAAGTTAGGACATTTAAGGTCCCAGCTTCACCTGAAGTCGGATACTTTGGGTTTCTATCATTTTCTTAGAGTAATAGTCAATGATCTGTCTTACTAACATAGCAGATATACTATAATTCATTGAGCCTTTATGTAATATTAAAGATATCCACCACATTCACCTTTAGAATGTGTTTTTAGTACTGTTGAACATACCAAATGTAGAATTTCGATATATACTTCTCTTATTCTGATAAAAATTGGTTTAAATTAGCTCCTTTAATCTGAAAATATATCTTGAGTGACATAAATTTGATAATATGTACTGGGATACCAATAGTTTTGCATCTTCTATAGTTTAGACAAAAAGAAAAACTCAAGGTACAGTTGTGTCCGACTCAGGGTGTAATTACATCATATCTTTTGAAGGTCTCTAAAAAATTGTTTCTGTTTCTTAATTAATATGTTTCTGCTACTATGGACGTCAGAATACATATAAATTTCTATATAGCTCATAATATATATATAATTATATCATTTAATTTTACATATCAGACATTAGTTCCTCACCCTAAAACAGGCCCACTTGAGGACCTGATTACATAGATATATGATTAGCTTAAAGATCTGCCATTTTCTTTGTTGGTAAGAAAAACACCTGAATTCTATTGTGATACCCATAAAATTCTCAAATAATCTAGGATAAGTTATGCTTTTTGAGGGTAAAGGTGTCCGAGATGAGGTATGTGTCGGTCTTGAAAATTCTCAAGATGTCAAAGACTTGTAATAATTGCCAAAGTGAGTATGATGGGTAGTTTAAGAACTGTCCGGTGTGGCGGAGGCAGATCAACTACTGCAGGAGTTAGAAAATAGCCTGTAACTTGTAAACTGGTAAAAGCATCTACATGATATGTAGATAAGAAAAATAACAGTGTAATGAAGAAACATGAGTACAGTGGGAGTGGTAGTCATTCGGCGTGAGATGTTGTGGGAATGAAACACTTTTCTAAATGAAAATTCATGAATTATGAAGTGTTTAATTTTTATAATTTTTTTTCTAGCAGGAGGACTGTTACCTTGTGGCAATACCACTGTCTACATCCAATGCATTGTTTAACCCTTCAAGGATGGCTTAGTGCATTGAGGCATCATGCCTTAGCAGCACCAGCTAGTATCCAGGTGGAAGACTGCCCAGAATTACAATGCAGACTGAACAAACGACCCAGGCTGGTTTAACAGGTCGCGCAGCCTGGTATTGAGGGCCGTTCTGTTACATAACTGTGTCTTCACCATAGCTTTTATATAATCATATTTGCGATTTTTATGTGATATTTGCGAAATATAAAACCTTCTCAAGTATATAGATCAATCAGTGACCTATCAATTTATGGATGCATTTAGTGCACGGTCCATTGCATTTATGTGTAATGACCATTTTGAATCAGTATCTTTTCTAGTTTGGAACACAGAGCAGGGTACAGCAGCTGTATCTGCTGGGAGAAGGTGTGAAAGCCTGACTCCCGGCCTGCTATACCAGGCTGCTGTGCTGGGAGAGTGTGTAGGGGTGACCTGTATTAACAGGCTGCCTGTAAAGAACAGGCCAGGCTCTTTCCCTGGTCAAGTCCTTCACCTGGTAACTCACCAGTGTTGCATTCAATTACTTTGCTGATCCTAAGGGGTTGAGACACTCCTGATGGGTCAGCATGTTGCACTAATGCAGCACCAGCAAGTTACTTGCCGGGGATGCATTGGTGCATCATGATGACAAATGTGATCTTTTAGCGACACGGGTCCTTCAAGGGTTAATTAACATATATGTATGAAATGTCAGCAATATTATTGCAGTAGAAATCATTCTCATGGACTAATAAGTAAACCAAGCTTACAGATAAAATGGGCCAGGTCTTTTGAATGATACACTGGAATATGTAATTAAGGCAGAAGTATAAAAGCAAAATGGTATCCCTTTACAATACATGAAAGACTGAAATCGAGGAACAAGGGGCGGGGAGATACAAGCATCTCATTGTGACACAGTATCTCAATGTAGAAAAATTGATATACATAATATAAACAGGTATATCCGGGCACCAGTATGGATTAGTAATAGTCTGGGGAACAATAGCAGGAGTATATCCCACTTATTGGCAGTATCATGCTGCAAGAAAAAAGAGAACAAAGTTATTTATTACGTGCCACACAAAACTTGAACTATAAGGCAACTAAGAGGACTGCACTCAATAGCTTTGTTAGTAGTCAGGTAACTTTATTGTTTGCCTATTTACACTGGATGACTTTGCTTTATGGGTTTATAGCAATTGAAATATGTAATCAATATGTTATCAATGGTTAACAAAAGCTGAGGTCAGTGAAGGATATTGGGGAAAAGGTAATGCTACTGACAGAGTCAATCAACAATCCTAATAACGCTTTTTTCATTTTATTATACAAATCGGCTGCATCATCAAAATATAACAATTGTATGCACTCGAAATGAAATAATGGATATTAACAATGATATTGCTTTGTATCAACTTTCATTCATGAACTAAAATTGCATCCTGAAGTGTTTAGCAAATAGGTGTAAGGGAGTGGTCATTTTTTTAACAACGGGGGGGGGGGGTGGCATGGGGGATTCGGGGGGGGGGGGCATAAAGATGTTATCCCCTTGAAGGGGAGGGACCAAAAAATATCATTTTTAGTGAAAAGGCCTGTGTTACTATATCTCAAAGGGGTGACTGTGTTTTTTTCAACTTGCCTGAGGGGAGGGGGACCAAAAAGATAGCAATGATACCAAAAATATAGCAATAATACCAAGACTTTGACCACTCCCAGGGAGGAGAGGGACGAAAAAGATTGTGATTTTTCGCCTGAAAATACACCAGATCCCCTCCTGTTGTTAAAAACTGACCACTCCCTAACAAACAACAGGTGCACCTGACAACTCCAATATAGATCTCCGCATGTCCTCATTGTATTGAACTTCCAATTGTACTCAGTAGTTTTGATGAGTCATCATTTCCTATATCAGTATGTGGTACACTATAAGGATCAGGCATCTTATGCTACAAACAAAGATAAATCAACATTGGTTCTGTGTGTATTTAGTGCTGTTCATTTACACGTTTTACTATGTGCAGTTATAAGGAGGTCGATATAACATCAATGGGTCCAAGGATGGAACCTTGGGGTACTCCATATGTTATTTCTCACAGACATGTGTGATAAACACCTGGTCTGGGAACAAGGGAAGGGTCCTGCTCCCATCCGAGTTATTAATGAATGTGGCTATAGACTTGCTTAGTGTTGCCCATATGTGTTTTTACTTTGGTAGGGTGATTCACCCATATATGGGTTATGATCCTTTTTGTCCAGGTTATGGGTGGGAGCCCACATTCAAAGTGCCCAGCTCAAGCCGGAATTTATTCCACTTTAGCACAAACAATAACAATGTACAATAAAATGTGATGTCAGCATGATTTGAAATATTTACAATGTATTTATGAAAAGAAATGTTTTCCTTGGCTTGCCCATCTAGGCTTCCACTTATAGCCCTGGACAAAAAGGACCATAACCCAGATAACGTACCATCGCAATTAAACATCAATTTCAAAAGAGCGTCGGTCTTATATAAGCGCCGAGGCTACAGGGGTCTTGAAAGGTTCCTTAAGCACTAAAATAGGATCTTGAATAAGTGCCTGTCTTTGGGCCATGTGTCATTGGGCCGCAAAAACCCTGCCTTATCTTACATCCCATTACTTTATCACACTGGTCATCCAAACACCCAAGTGCCTAAGAAGCACACCAGATAGCTATGGACATTGGCAAAACCATAAGCGTGACAATCTCACCTGTAATTGTTAACTCAGGATCTCTATTTTAAGCTGAATATATCAGCAACATTATACACTAAATTACTATCACCTATAATTACTGTAAAAGCCACTGGAGTTCAATTGTAATAGCGGTTAGAATATATCGAATATCAAGGTTATGAATAAACTCTTTTCAAACTGAAAAAAAAAAAAAAGTCTTTGGTTTGAAGACTGGTGTCTGTGATGCAGATGGTGACGGTGCAGCCTAGAGCATACATGATGGTGCTGGTAGGCAGGAGCATAGACATGAGCATTTACAACATGATTTCTCTCCTCATAGGTTTTGACATGCTCAAGGGAATTTTCTGACATTCTTTGAAACTTTATTGATAATAGGTACTTTGATTAGAAGATTATAAGTTCTGTTCTAGGCCTGATTAGCACTTCAAGGATGGATGTCACTAAAAGATGACCTTTGTCGTCATGATGCAGCCTCGGCGAGTAACTCACCAGTGCTGTATTGGTGCATCATGCTGACCCTTCGGGAATGTAGGGTAAGGATGAGGGTTCAGCACTGGCAATTCACTCGCCAGAACTGCATTCATGCATCATGGCGACCAAGGCTATGATGCAATAAGGCATTTTGCTGTCTTTAAAGGGTTAAAAGGGAAGCATTTGTTGTTTGTGGTGTTTTCCATCATCTTACTACAGATATGTAAATACACAACATGATTTATCTTGATGAACATGACTCAGGAACTCCTATACAACAACAGAAATGAAGTTTCACCTGACGTTGATCACTTTAAATGTAGTTTAGAATGAGATCATAGCGTTTTGACTATAGGTGTCCCTTCATTGGGTAATATAAAAACCCTTTGCATTGTAGTAAATAAAACAAGAAGTATCTCCATGAACAAGGAACTACCGTTCTCACATTCATGATCATTACAGGTGAATTGTAATCAGCATGTCTCAAGCTTTTTTAAGTTTTTCTCGGAAAAGGTCAGTTACATGTCACATGCTTACTAAATTAATGCATGGCCACTGGGAAGTAAAGCATCAGGAATATTTCATCCCCATTTCTAACTAAAACAGAGATATATTTATCCTGGTGGCTTACAGGTGGATGTGTAACCTTTCATGTTTATGTTTAATTCAAGCTGACAAAAAGCAGCAATTAGTGACAATAAACCTTCCTGCAGTAATGTGGTCTGCGACTTATGTGCTGCCATTAATATTTTGTCACAGCCTCACTGGTGTTTGTGTCGTTGCCTTTACAGAACAGGAGCATAAACTCTGGCACCCGGCGCCTACGTTGCCTGTCAAATAGTAAAGCAATAACACCAAACAGTCAAGACGTTTACTGACATTTACATAAGGATAAACATGCTTGGTAATTGCACTGTCCTCAGAAAAGTGAGAAACAAACAAGAAATATAAATAATCATTTTTTCTTGTCTGTGTAATTTACTTGTACTCATCTTGCACATCCTGATATAATAGCATCATGATAATACATAGACAAATGCCAATGCCCATTGATACCGTCTCTGTTGTATTTCACAAGTGGGGGCTGGGGCAGTATCCCATGAAGCCACAGGCTGATTGAGATGCGCCCCAGCCCCACGAGTGAAATACATCAGAGCGGTATCAATGGGCATTGGCATTTGTGTTTATTTTTTTATTTGAAGCCATTTAATGAATGAAAAACAACTTTTTCTTATTCCATTAAATACGGCCACATTGTATTCAATTGGGTCATTGAATACGGCCCTTCAGTGCTAAAGCATAGGACATCTTGTATTTCAAAAAAATAAATTAGGTCATTCAATGAAAGTCTGTAATGTAACACGTATGAACCAATCTCATCTGACGACAGAATCTCAGCCGAATAAGGTCTGTGGAATACACACTGTAGATGCATAGATCCTGCTATCAATGAGGGGAACCAATAGGCCTGTGTCCACTAGCATATGTGAGGCGGTTTGTCGTCCTTCAAAACGTGAATTTGAATACAAATATGAGATATATGTTTTGACTCCCTGTGGACACACCTTGACTACAAAATTCTGAAATACAAAAATGAAATATCAAAATGTGGACGTCAAAAGTGGACGTTAGAAGTGGACGTTAAGATATTTAACATGTTTGATTTTTAGTGCAGAAATTGGAATATACGCTCTTTATTCTATTGTAAAACCTTGTCCATGTTTGCCCTGGGCTGTCTGGGCAGTAATTTATAATGCCTAGTGGACACAGCATACCTGCAGTTAAAGTAGAATATATCTACAAAATATATTCCGAGATATGTAGATATTGCTGGACGTCAAAACGGCCATATATTCTACTTTTCTTGTCGTATAATGAACACAGGCCTAATGTAACACGTATGAACCAATCTCATCTGACGACAGAATCTCAGCCGATTAACGTCAGTGGAATACACACTGTAGATGCATAGATCCTGCAATCAATAGGTGTGTGTGTCCACTATGAGACAAGGAAAGTGGAATATTTCACCTGTTTGACGTCCAGTAATATGTATACATTTGGGAATATTTCTCCAAAATATATTTCACTTTGATTACAGGTAGGCTGTGTCCACTTGGCGTTATAAATTGCTCCCCAGACTGCCCCAGGGCATTCATGGATGAATCATCATAATAGAATAAAGAGCATATCACCCAATTTCTGCAACAAAAATCAAACATGTTAGATATATAAATTCCCACTTTTTTCGTCCACTTTGAACAGCCCCAGAGTGTTATCCCTCTTTTGTATTTTGAGAATTTTGTCGTCCACCTGTGTCCACAGGGAGACAAAACATGAATTTCATATTTGTATTCAAATTCATGTTTTGACAGACAACAAACAGCCTCATATATATATGCTAGTGGACACAGGCCTATTGAGGGGAACCAATGTAGAGGATACCCAGACATAATGCTGCTTGTCTCAGGACCCTTCCCTATCTCTGAGATCTGGCCTGGCTTGTAAAGGGAGGGGAATATATAACAGAGTTGAAGGTGTAGAAGCAAATGAGAGAAATGTCTATTCGTGTCAGGCTTGCTGCAGTTGATTGCTGAACATAAACCGGATGGGTAGTAATTACGCTGCATGTGCAGCTTGATGATCGGTTTGTTTTAGGTGTTGGACAATAATTATAACGACAATTTGCTCAAAGTAATGCGCCTCCCATATGTTCTAGAATAGGCATAACCAGCTAAATACATGAAAAAGGAAACAGGGGTAAGCAGGCATGGTCCACGGCATTATAAGCATGACACCGTCTCCACATATAACGTAGCGATATAGCACGACACCCTGCATACCCCCCTCCCCCCACCTATACACAGCTACTGAGTGTGAAAACCTGGGGGTGGGAGGGGGGAGGGGGGGCTGGTCACTCACACACATACCTATGGCATCTAGTAGTACACGGGATAGGGGAAAGCGGGGGGGCGGGGGGTCCTGGGCACAGATACATGTACAAGTTTAACTCCTCTTTTCTCTTAAATGCAACACAGCACCCACCCAGTACATCCACAGGCCTTTAGAAGGGGTATCTATCTATTAGGTTATATTATAAGTGTATTCCACTAATTTGTAAGAAATATCACAAATTCGTTTTAATCCAAGGTGTAAGTACATTGGCTCATGCATCTCAGTTTAACACTGCGCTGTGAAAAGCTGTCTCAAAGTGTATGCTAAATAACTGTACGGTGCAGTGTCCCGCACTGACAACGGAGTCCTGGTTAGCTGCCACCTGGTAACGGGGGATTTGTATTATGCCCTTTGTGGTCTAGTATTATTCTCTGATTGATTTATGTTTATGTAATCAACCAACCTAGTGAAATATAACCTTGAAAATAGCAACCACCTCACATGATCAATTTGTTGCCTGAATCTTTAATACTGAATCTTTAATGCCTTGAAAAGGGATAAGCGGAAATCTTTACCCCTGTGGTGTCCAAGCATCAAAGACTAATGCTGGGTACGCTGATCGAAGTGTGGATCTTTAGCACAAAGAGGAGGTTGGAAAAGACAAAGGTAACAGAATCATTACCAAAGTGGGGCATGGAATGACTACTGCGGGTTACCAGGCTTGTTATCCATGGTACAGCAGCAATACAATATCATGTTTCAAAGTAACACCAATCAGTGATTTAGAACTTCTATAAAACTCCCTACATTATTTAAGCCCTGGCCACACCTAGGTGATTTCACCCAACCCGACGTGATCAGACCTAGATCCGACCCAACCCGACCGGACAGTCGGAAGAGTTTGGCATGCACAACTCTATCAGACCGGCCAGGTAAATTAGACCCGATTGTCAAGGCGGGTTGGGTCGTATCTGCTGAAAACAGCCTAGTGTGGCCAGGGCTTTATTCCTTGTGCCTGTATTAAATATGGCTAGATCATTCATCTGACTGAGTAGACTCTTTGTGTGACGTCTTGTCTAGATTAGGATCTACTGATGATCCCTCGGCCAGTCTGAGGCTGGCTAACAGAGGAGGGCCTGATGATGCTTACTCTGGCTCAAACTGTAGGTTTTTCATGCTTCTAAATCAAAAATCCTAAGGATTTGGTTTTGGTTGATATCTGCACAATGGCAAAACAAAAACAGGAAAAACTAATTTTGCCAGCAATTTGATCTGAGAAATAAGCTAGAGAAGCAGGGTTATGGATTGAGACAATTAAATTACTGGACCAAAAATATAAACTAACGGATGCTGAATTTGCAATTCATGCAATTGTGATAAATTGGTTTGAATTAGGTCATGAGATACAACGACATGGCAATGTAGAACGAAAGGCTGTACATCAATTGATCCTACATGAGCCATGCTTCAACAGGGGAACATAAGGCTGTGTCTCACAAACTTGGGCCAATGTTTTTGTCTATTACCGGATGCCGTCTATGACCGGGTGCCGTCTATGACCGGGTACTGTCTATGACCGGCTATCTAAAAAAAGTGTCATAGACGGCACCCAGTCATGGACGGCACCCGGTCATAGACAAAAACATTGCCCCAAGTTCGTGAGACACAGCCATGATACTGTCCACTCATAAACAGGCAATGTCATTCGCCTATATTAACATATTCTTATTTCACTTCTTTTGCCTCAACTATCTCTTTACTTAAATTATTAAAATTTCTCCTTGAAGTGATCCCTGATCTTTACTTCGTAACTTCTGTTTTGTTGCTCAGCTCACATCATTCTTAAGTTACTTGTGGCTGTCCTTACACTAGGTTCTGAGTTTGTAGCTGGTTTGTATTTATGCTTCTACTCGACTGAGCGAAATACCTGTCTAGCATTACTGACACGTTCACACTTGGGAAATCTGCACCGCTGTCTACCTGTCACAAATAGGCACGTCTCAGCCAGAATGTCCAGAGTATTTAGCATAGTAATGTCGGATAATTTTACTTTTGCTATGACATAGACTATACACATATTGTTTTAAAGACCATAACATTTTACTCTAAAATTGATATAGAAAAACACAATATTGGATTTTGATTGAAGAGAACAGAGGCAAACGCATGTCAATTAGCACCTGTGTCAGTACTAAATGGGGCTATTCATCCATCTCACTGATTAGACTGTGCGGTTGGTGCCTCAGCTGAATAATCATCTATACTGGTTGAAGTTGAAGTTGAAATTTCATTTATTTATCCTGGAGTATTACATTAGCCTAGGGCATGTTTTAATAACATTCCAGCTCATGGGTTCAATCAGAACATACATTTCCAATTATAATTACATGGTAAGTCCTTATGGACAAGTTATGTTACATTTAATATAAAAATCTGAGAGGGTGTGTCTGATGTTGTGACACATGCCTGATGTAATTGGCATTTGAGAGAGTGTTCGAATTTGGAAATTTGGAATAAAAAGTTATGTCTGTATCCCTGTGCAATGTTTAAAGGTCACGGCATGCAAAATGTACAGAATTTAGATTATGTAGCAGAAACTCACCATTTACCAAATTACCTTTTTTAACTGTTTCTTTCTGGTGCATACTTACTCATCCCCTGCCCCCCTCCTTGGATACATGCTTTATTCATCCTTTCTTTTTAAATTCACACACACATACATGTATGTTTGTGCATGATGTGGGGAATATGCAGGGTAGTATTGGTATGGGACCCAAACATGGGTTTACATCAATAAGAGGGACCAAGGGTTAAGCAGATACGGTGTATGTATATATATATATAAATATATATATATATATATATATATATATATATATATATATATATATATATATATATATATATATATATATGTATTCCCATCTGTCAACATGAATATAACATTGTTCCCAGGATTGGAAACTGAGATTGACAACAACTCAATGCAATCTTGTCATGCCTTCAGGCAGATAGGTGATGCTTTTTAACCTAATTCTTGGTTGACAAGAACGTAATGTAAACATTATCCCTGGAAATCTGTAGTAGCATTCCAGTAGGATTTATCAAATTATCCTTTTCTGAACATCATTTTGACTAATGTGTAATGTCTAATCTTAATTTGATCATATGATTTTCTGTTCTATCTCTATGCCCAGTTCAGTCTGTTTCACTAGAAAATAGTCATGTGGGACAATACAGGCTTGTGAAGTAGTCTTGCTGTGATGTACATGGTACTCTGTTTGACTCTGAGCAGAAGAGTGGCTCTGCTATCTAGTATCTGCCCTCTAAGTAGTGATGCATAGCTATCTCACTAGGCCTAGGGAAGATATTTCCTGATTACCAAATCCGCCTCCCATGGATGAGTGCTCGGGGAGTGGCCAGTTGTGGACCATAATGTGCTCAGGGTCTGAGAGAGGAGGCAAGTCACACGTCACAAAGGTCAAGGGCCACCTGACAGTATGTCATAGGGTTAGATAAATGTCTCCGGTCCGGACACCTGTGCACTGTGTGTCATTGACGCATAGGTGTGATTAAGCCTGAGATGTTATGTTAGTGATTACAGTTCATCAAGTAGATTTCTTCCGTGACATACATGGAACATTGGTCTCTACTATCTGCCCCCTCAGTCACACAGGTCAAGGGCCGCTTGACATTGTGTCATAGGGCAGAGATAAATCTGTCCTGTTCGGTCACTCCGGCACTGTGTGTCATTGCAGCAGAAGTGTGACTAAGCCTGAGATGTTATCGCAGTGATTACAATTGTCTCTTTCCTGCAGCATGAAATGAGTAGTGACAGTTTAAGCAGTTTCTCACGATATGTAAATGGTAAATACCCTGTAAAGTTCAAATCTGGAGGTGATTAGCTCTAAGTTAGTAAGAAAATACTATTGATATTTCGTGGAGTCTTCTCAACAGTTCGTACTTTTTATTAACAAGAAACTATTCAATTAGTATATGGTGCTCATTACTAATGCATGAGGTGTTAATATTAGCATTTTATTCTTTTGTTCTCAGGAAAAGTTAGACATTTGTCTGTGCAGCCCTCTGGGGATATATATGAATGGTGAATGGTAAATATAACATCATCATGTTTACTTAAAACAGCCATACATGTGGCTGGCGGCCTATTGGCAGATGTGTAACCTTTCAACTTCCATCTCAATCAATGCAGCCATTAGCAATTTTTGGGTGATATGACCTGTGACTTATGTGCTTCAATTAACATTTTGGCACGGTCTCAGAAGATGTTTGTGTTCTCATCTATTCACAATATAGGCAATCAGGAATAATCAAAGCTGTCTGAAATGGTACGGTTTAAAAATAAAACTATAAGTATTCTCATGGTTGTTTGTTTGTTTCACTATAAAATAACATATACAGTTGACTAGTAAAATCCATGAATTTTGTCAGGTGAGATCTCATGAGAACCTGGCGCACTGAAAATATAAACTTGTTTCCAGACTCGTTGAAGTGACTATCATAGAATAAACAAGTCAAAAGTTGTCTAACCTATCAGGTTACCATCCCACAAATATAATCTGGAGCTGGCAAATGTCAGGTTTTGGGCTTGCACATGCCAAGTGGGTCTTCTATTTCCAGCTAGAAGACCTGCTTCCTTGTCACTTAGACTCTTTTATTTTATAATCGTCACTTGGAAGAGTCTGGAGACAAGTTTACTTTTTGAGTGTGGTACCAACCTAGCAGAAGGTGGAGACCTTGAAGTTGACACTGCATGAAGGGGACGGGAGTAAGAGGACACTAGTATTAATACCATTATAATGATGAAAACCCATGTATAATCCCCGTTAATAATCAAAATAACCAATAATATGTCAAATACATAGACAAATGCCAAAGGCCATTGATACCTTCTCTGCTGCAGGCTTCAATGTAGTTGGCATTTGCATTTCTTTCTTTTGATTTTAAGCTATTTAATGAAGAATTCCCGCTTTTTTCCCATTGAATAAAGCCACATTGTATTCAATGTGGTGGGGGGGGGGCATTGAATACGGCCCTTCCTATCGTTAAGCATAGTTAATCTTGTACTCAAATAAATAATAATCCCCCACAGCTGTAACACAGATCCACTACTTACATCCTAATCTATATCCTGAGTCCTGAATAGCAGTTAGGGAGTGTTCATTTATTATTTACAGGGGGGGGGGTGGTGGGTTTGGGGGGGGGCGTAAAAATGTCCGACCCCTTCTGAGGGGGGGGCGTAAAAAATTCTGACCCCTCTTGAGGGGGGGGCGTAAAAATTTAAGCCCCTTTTTAGCTAAAAAGCCCGCGCGTTACTATAGTTCAAAGGGGGGGGGCGAACAATTTTTGGCGCCATCGGCGAGGGGGGCACGAAGCGTTACACTCGCTCTCGAGGGGGGGGCGTAAAATTTTTTCGCCCCTCCGCCCGAAATCTCACCACCCCCCCCTGTAATTAATAAATGAACACTCCCTTAAGTGATTCCGTCTAATAATGATCTGTCATCAAGAATTGGTTATTAGTCTAGACCATTCATTACATAATTAACTTACACTGCATTGAGCAGATCCTGATCCTAATTTAATTATAGTCATTGGTATAGAATCCCAATTCAATGCACCAGCCTGCCACTTCTGCCATGTAGGTCTAGGCTGTATCACAGCCATATTTTGCAACATGCTTCAACAGAGCTTGCATTTTACCCAATTGGATCCACCGTCCATGCAAGGCCTGAATAGCAGTCATACTGTCTAATAAGGATCTGTTATCATGACGTGGTTATTGGTTTAGTCCATTTAGGACAAATAAAAAAAAAGTTTTGTTTCAGGTAACATGGGAAGAAACTCAAAGGGCGGAAGGTCTGATTTTTATTTTTATTTTTATTTATTTATTTTTTTTTTTACTTCCCCTCTAAAATTGACCCAAAAACGTGAAAAAATGGGGAGTTTTTTTTTCAAAATTTTGTCAATTTAAAATTGGCCCAAAAAAGAATAAAAATATATAAATTTCTTCAAAATTGCATAAAAAAAAAGGAGGGTCGGCCCTGTTTAGATAGGGTCGGTCGGGTGACCTGAAACAAACCTTTTTTTTTGGCCTTAATACATAATCAATTCACACTGCATCAAATCTATCCTCACTCTCACCTTTTTATAGGTCTTGTATAATCTACAAACTAGACAAGTTGTCTTGCACTACTGCCATGCAAGTTCAAGGCGGTAGCAGAGTAAGTTTGCCTCCTTAAGAATGCAATGGGCTTTCAGGGAACCTGCTAATATTTGAAATTATACGCTGAGAGGGATGGGACAGAAGGTGTGGAGGGGGATTCGTAGGAGCAAATGAGCATTGATGTCAGGTTGGCTGCAGTTGATTGCTCAGTATAAACACCATGGGTTTAGACAATATATTGGGACATCTGGTTTATATGCCTACCAGCTGTTCTTGGAATACCCCAAATCTCACTATGGTTTCATGGAGGAGACGTTTATGGAGTAATTATTTTTGTGTAATTGATTAATATTGGCGTGATCTGAAATTGACTTTAAATGAAAACACAGACTTCATAGTTATTCTCTGCTATCAGTCCCATGTCATTACCAACATTATTGCCTTAAATGGTAAATTTGCCTTTGCCAAAAAACGTGTAAAATTGGTATTAATCATGTATCAAACTACTTGGCAAGTATAACAAATAAATTTGTCTTTGTGTCTTGTATCATGTACGAGAACTGCCTAAAAGGGAAAATGCATTCAATATATTCAATTCAGAAAACAAAACATGATTAATACAATTCATTAGTCACAATCAAGCAAAGTGATCAGGTGTCACAATCTGTAAGATCCGCATTCACATGGTTTATTTTCCACTGCAATTTGTTGATCGTTTCATCACCCAAATTATAGAACCATTAACCCCTGATGTTGGTTTTGTGAATTCCTTTTTTGGTAATTGCACACAATAACAAATTACATCTATCTTTGTTTGCCTGCAGTTCTGAACTTATAGCTGAGCAGTTTCCATGGCTGACTACTAGACTGATGACTGAGGAACAATGAAACTGCCAGGATATATGTCAAGTATCCCCAGTATTTCACACTTGGGAAATCTTCCATCCTGTCTACCTGTCACAAACAGCGTAAGTTCAAGTTACAGGCCTGGAAGGCTCAATACAGTTGTTTTTTTTGTAGGGTCGGACACTTTTATTCTAGATTTAATTCCCGGGTTGATAGAAACTGCACCCCTAGAGGTCAACTGTGATACCTAATGTTTTAAGTGACCTAAGATACCAGTCTTTCAATCAAGTGAACTAGTTTTAAGATGAATTAAGTTTTGGAACTTTCATTGTCATTCCCATTTTTCAACAGCTTTGGGTATATTCAGGATTTTTGACCCATAAATAAAAGAGTCCTAATTCTCACAACCACTATCTTTCTTCTATCCATAGTCACTTCTGTCTTTTATACTTGCTTCATGGTTCCAGTCCTTTCTTCTATCATCCCTACTTCCTTCCTGTCACCCGGCCTAGTTCCTAAGTGCCCTTTCTTCCATCGATTTATTGAAGAATGGGCTGCAAATACTAAATCCATGTGCTATTGGCCAAAGATGCCAGCTTTCTACAAAGAAGAACTACCCACAGAAGCAGACACTATATTGACTGATGAATGAAAGGAGCAGTGAGTAATCTTTGCCCCTGTGGTGTTGTAGCATAAAAGACTAATGCTGGGTACGTTGATCGAAGTGTGGATCTTTAGCACAAAGAGGAGGTTGGGTAAGACAAAGGTGCCAGAATCATTACAGTAGTGGGGCATGGCACGGTAATGTAGACTACTGTGGGTTACAAGTAATATGAGGCAGTTTATTAGTTTGGTTGTACAGTTTTATTATATGTGTGGGACATCTGCAACGCAAATCTTGGATTGGCCTGAAGAGTATCCTTCACTCATCTATCCTTATAGTGAAGTCACTTGAAACATTTACAGACTTCAAAATCTGTCAGGATATGGTTGTCGGAGCGTACGATACAAGACAGAGCCAAAGCCACTTTTCCTATCTATATAGCATGTTATTTACAGCCCAGATTATTCTACCCTATGTCTAAAAGCCTATCCACATAAAGAAATAAACATCAATGATATAACTGTATGGTAAGTGAATGAGTGGCTACAGTTTAAACCACATGTGCAGTGTATGAGACTTTGGTCTGATATGTTGGTATTATAACTAGAAATAGCTCAGTACTAGAGATGTGTAATACTAACTTCTCTGATTACCCCTTTCATCACCCACACTACAGCACCTCAAGGTCTCTCTTATTGATAACTGTGCTCAAGATTTCAAGTGAAGGTGTTTCAGTGACAGACCTAAGGGAGTGGTCATTTTTTAACAACAGGGGTGGGTTGGTGGATTTGGGGGGGGACCAAAAAAATGTGGACCCCTTGAAGGGGGGGGACCAAAAAAATATGGACCCTTCTTGAGGGGGGGACCAAAAAAAATACACCCCTTTTTCGCGAAAAAGCCTGCACATAACTATAGCTCAAAGGGGTCGGCCGCGCTCATTTTCAACATGCCTAAGGGGGGGGGGGGAAATTTTGACCCCTCCCGTGGGGGGGACCAAAAAAATTTCGACCCGCTCGTGCGGAAAATCCACCGACACCCCCCTGTTGTTAAAAAATGACCACTCCCTTAGTTATACTGGCAGCACTCGTTGATCCCAGCTCTGCTGTAAGACATCTAGAGGCAAAGCCAGAAAAATGTTTCAATAAATGTATACAACATTTATATTCCTGAAGGGTTCCGTAACTGATAATAAGATGAGATGACACAGGTTACTCTTGCCCCAGCCAGACACGGTCAGGAAGCCATTTTTATTAACATCATAATGTAGTATCACAGTAACAATAAGATTAAAATATAAAGTTAAAATAAAATCTCAACCTTCCATACTACAAGCACAGGCCTACTGATTGGTTGCCACCAACAAAGGCACCAAGGGACCTAGCTCCCCCAGGTGGGCTGGTGGTGAACTAGGGAATACACTTACTCCACCTGGGGAATATATCCCAATGTTGCCGCGCAACATTAGTGCCATATATGACAAATAACAAATATCCTCATGATTAGTACTATGATTAACTATAGGCATCACACTATTCTTTCAAGTCATATTTACACATCATCCCCTGATAGGTCTGGGGTGTAATTTAGTAGGTCAATATTCAGATGCTAAAATTACAGCAGTGGGCTTAGATCTGTTTGCCAAATTCCCCTTGGCTTTGGTTGAATACCATTCCTCTCTCCATATGTATATCTGTAATGGTCGCCAAAAAATCATCCGGTCAAACCCTCAGATCTAGCACAGCAGCTCTACTGACTAAGCTACTCCTCCTTCAAACAACTTTGCTTGTACTCTCCATTCTCATAAGGAATCCTTGACAATTGAGCAATTGAATGGCACTTGAACTAGAAATGTGGTGCTTTGAGAACAATAAAGGGACCAGTGGAGGCAAGGGGATTAAAAAAAAGGGAGTCCTGGACTATTTCTACCTATCACAATTTATGTGCAGACACAACTGTTTTCCTCCTTGGTCCAGGAAGCTGTGCTCTTAATGACTCAATATTCTTTGCTGACAATGCAAGGAACTGTTGTGGTTCTGTAAATGAGAAATACAGGTCCTTAAGTTACAAAAAAAGGAAATGTCACATTGAATAACACATCCTGCATTTAAATGATGTGAAATCTGAAAACATGTGTCCGTATGTATTAAACTTAAATCAGGCTCCAAGGTCTTAAAACTTAAGCGTGAAAAGCTGATGGTTTTTGAAGGATCTTTTCCCGGTCAGTGTCTGATTTAAGCAGCAGTTTGATTTGTAACAAGAGTTAACAAGACAGTGCTCATTTTGTACTCGGTAGGGAAGATGTCCATGCATAAAGGGGGGCAACTTATGAATCACATTGAAAATAATGGAATCATTCACAATCAAACCCAGTGAAATGTTAATCTTATATTTGGATTTAACTTTATCTTACCATTGTTTAAAACCACTTTAGCTTTGACACATGGACCACATTTAAATGTTATTGATGGTCGCTAATTTTGGATGCTACCTCATTAAAGGGGCTATATCTTACACTGTGGACATGGCTTAATTAACAATTCAAAAAAATTACCTTTAGTTTTTACCTCCCCTTTGTTACTAGAAGTGGAAGGATGGGAAGAAAGCAGGCCCTGCAGAACCGGTGCATGTTGGGACTGTGATGTTTTGTTCCTTGCTAGTCAGAGATGTCCAGTCCACTCACGTCTTACCACTAATTAAATAGTGATTTAGGCAATTTAAATTCAGTTAGAATTCTTATTCCCCAAAGAAGCATGAGGAATTGAACTTAAATACATTTAGCCAATCCATATGTTATACCAACAATGGTTTACTGATTGGTCCCTTTAAACTACCACGATCATAATATCATTAAAACAGAACAAGCTACATAGGTAATATGTATATGTCACTATATTGTATATAAACACAAACACTTTTTAAATGTTGGAACTGGAAACCTGCTGCCCTCGTCAGACAGCAGAGAACAACTTGATAGTGATCTAAGGGAGTGGTCATTTTTTAACAACAGGGGGGGGGGGCGATGGATTTTCGCGCCAACGGGTCAAAATTCTTTTGGTCCCCCCCGCTAGAGGGGTTGAAATTTTTTCAGTCCCCCCCTCCAGGCAGGTTGAAATTAAGCGCGGTCGACCCCTTTGAGCTATAGTAACGCACGGGCTTTTCCGCTAAAAAGGGGTGTAATTTTTTTGGTGCCCCCCTCAGAAGGGGTCCAAATTTTTTTGGTCCCCCCCCTTCAAGGGGTCCAAATTTTTTGGTCCCCCCCGAAATCCACCAACCCCCCTGTTGCTAAAAAACAGGGGGGTTGGTTCCTAATATCAACAAGGCAATCAGTGGCTCGGTTGATGATTAACTCACAGGTAAACATAACTAATTAAATCACAGTCGAATAACCTGTGCGAATGAAAGGGAAGAAAACAGACAAAATGAAGGTTGTTTATTATAGATCAGGAGTTTATTGCTTGTTCTGTGTTGCCTCATGTTTTAGTAATCGGCACTGATCCACTTTGGAAATGGTTTTCCGTTATCCTTGACTCATAATCATTCATCAAGCAAGTTATTTCCGAGGTAGCAATTGATGTGCAGTCATAACAAGAACCGATACTTATCTCACAGCTTATTAGGGTAGCAGGTTCTTATTTTGAACATCCTTAAAAGGGACAGGTATCTCGATTATGACAGAAGCCTGGACAGGTACATAATGATGAATTATTGACACAATGCAATTAGGCCAAAAAAAATAAGAAATTGTTTCAAGTAACATGGTATGAAAATGTAGGGTCGATTTTTTTTTTAAACTTTTTTTTTAAACATAAAAGTACTACCCGGCCTCTCCGAAGACCCAAAAATTGACCAAAAAAGCAAATAATTAGGTAAATTCTTCAAAATTGCATAAAAAAATCGTAGGGTCGGCCCTCTTTTGATAGGGTCGGTCGGGTGACCTGAAATAAACCTTTTTCTTTGGCCTTATTGGAGAAACATTGAATGTCTGGGAAGTGTGAAAATATTTCCAGTACATCTCTCACATGAATTGAAGTCTACTTGCTGTTCTCATGAACAAAGTATATATTTTATACACTATTTATAGTGGAATCCTTATCACTTACTCAGAGTTGTGTAGAGATTATTATGTATAGGAATAACTGTACTACACTATCAGGTAACGGTCGGTATCAGTGTATTATATATGCCTATTTAAACCATTGTATATTGCCCTGCTGCCTATATATATTATGTGCTTGTGCTGGATGAGGCTATACCATTTATCTAGCTGAGTAGGCTTCCTTTGTATTGCCTCATCCATATGAGGATACCAACCATAATACGTGAGAATGCTTCCTGTATGCTAGTCCAATGCTTTGTCTTTGTGATAATAGGGAGTTTCAGATCACCATGTATACGGCAATGTATAGGTGTAACACATCAGTCACGTGGGGTTATCCCCAGCTAGCAGTATTCAACTTGAAGACTAGACGTTTCGGATGTGTAAGGTCCTATCTGCACGTATGTCTGGGGGGAATTATAATAGAGAGAAGTTGAGAATGTATTTTGATAATTTGAATAGTGCTTGATGTAATGAATATACATAGCTACCTAAGGTGTTAATTGGCTGTGGGGAAAATATACTCTCCTGTAATGATAGTTTTCATGCATTTCAAAATTGAATGACATTGACATTTCTTGTGAGTACCTTCATTTGTGAAAACTAGGACAGTCAACAAATAGGTTTCAATAGCAAATATGTTGTGAGATTAAAACCCTTGACAGTCGAGGAATCACATGATTGACAATGGCATGCTGTTTCTTTATTTTTAAAAAGGGAAAGAGTGTCCTGGATTGTTTCCACCTGTACCGCTTTATATTTAGACAGGATTGTTTCCTCCTTGATCTGGGAAGCTGTGCTATTATTTGATGAAAAAATGTCGGTACTGACAAATCATGGTTCTGTGAATGAAATTGTGATTTCCAGACTCAAAGGCATAGATGTAACTTCTAATAAAGCATTATGTACTCAAACTTTGACAAATCTGAAAACTTTTGTCTGGATTACATCAAACTGAATTCCATACTCTATGGGCTTAAACATAAGGTGTGATGGTTCTGTGCATTCTCCCAGTCATTTCCCATTTCAACAGCCAGTTAAATATGTAAATAACTGAGTTCACAGAGTTATTAGGAGATACTCTGCCTTGCTATGTACAAAACAAAGCCAATGTATTTATGCACGAAAGGACAAACACATCATTCCTACTGAAGGATAGGCGTTGACTATTTAACCATGATTTTACACCACGTGTCCAGGAGAGTTCCTCTACCTATTATAGAACAGACCATGTGCAGGACTGGGCCCCACATTGGCCGGCAGGCAACAGGCCGCCAAATCGGGTGTTATTTAAAGTGGCATAATCACCTAGCGTATCCCACTCACAATTCCAGTACTAGGTGGTGAAGTGTGAGTTGTGAGAAGGTCCCTTTAAAGGAGAGGGTAGCAACATACAAGCAGTCACCCAACAGCAGCAGATGAGCAGATGACTTTGCTAGGATAAATAATTTTCAGTATGTTCAGTTACAATGATATAATATAAATTTTACATAATTGAGCTCTTAAATTAAATCGAATTGTGGTAATTAAATTTAAAAGCAATTCCTCTTCCATCTTGTGGGAGGAATAATCACTGAATCCTCCTCTCCTTGATGGGGGCTCTAAGCACTCAGTAATCACACCGTCCTGGCCTGTAACCACCTCAGGGTGTGCAGAGCCAGGTCTCCCATGTCACACCCAGTCACAAAGGTCAAGGGCCGCCTGACATTATGTCATAGGGGAGAGATAAATCTGAGAGATGAGATCAGGTCCAGTCACTTGTGAGGGTTTGTAATTGTAGCAGCGCAGTGACCAAGGCACTGACAGAATCACAGCCTCACCCACGGTTCATAGTGTGTCAGTGTCTTTCTGCCGCCTGTATTACTTCAGAATTGAATTTGAAGCAAAACGAAATCTCCATAACAATATCCTACAGCCTTTATGTATGTTGTTGACTTGAAAGGGTTTTATCATCCTATTCCTCTTATATGAGATGATTAGAAATAAGAACTTGAACCGCAGATGCAAAAAAGGAGAGAGGTGTTTATTTTAACCAAGCTGGACAGTGATGCTAACCAATTTGTAGGAGTCCGTCGGTAATAATAACATTCTAGAAATAGCTTTCAGTCAATCTTTCTGTATCCGAGACCTGAGAAGGTCAGCTTGAACCAGGGGTTGGGAAGTGGTATACATACCATTCACCTCTGATCGGAGCGTCCCCTGGTTCTGGTCAGACACACTAAACAAGTTAGGATTCGAGTACATCTAATATTTCATGCCCCTACACTATGTAAAGCAGATTTGAATGAAATGAATCAATCTGAGTAGTTTAGTCTTCATAGTGCTTTATTGCTCCATGTTATTTGTTTGCCTGGTGCATGGATGCAGTGCTGCATATGAGCTCACCAATGCTGGATTTAAGCATAATTTCAACCAAACCAGGTTGATTCACTCCTGAAAGGTCTCAATAAGTCAGCATGATGCTTGAATGCAGACTTTAACAAGAATTGCGGTTGTTGCCGCGTAAAAAAATGCCTCAGGCATTTTCATACGCGGCAACAACCGCAATTCTTGCATTGGAAGGAACATAATGTCTACATGGTTGGTATATTTGTAGGTGACCCATTCAAGACACCATATAAACAGGGTGAAGGATGATATAACTGACAGATGTGACACAACAGGGGAAGACATGCCATTACAGGGATTTAGTGTAATATACAGCCACTAGGTGGCCACCAGTGCAGCAGCACTAATAGAACCATTGAATTCCTTTGGTCCATGTAAGGGGGGGGGGGGGGGTAGGTAGGATTATAATCAACCTCAGGAGCATGGAAATGTGTGTTGCTAGGCAGATAAACAATTAGAATAGCTGTTGCAAGGCAGCCAGCTGTCTTAGCAACAAACCAATAAAACCATTGAATTCCTCGGGTCCATGTTAGGGGGGTAGGTAGGATTATAATCAACCTCAGGAGCATGGAAATGGGTGTTGCTAGGCAGATAAACAATTAGAATAGCTGTTGCTAGGCAACCAGCTGTCTTAGCAACAAACCAATAGAACCATTGAATTCCTTGGGTCCATATTAAGGGGGGTAGGTAGGATTATAATCAACCTCAGGAGCATGGAAATGGGTGTTGCTAGGCAGATAAACAATTAGAATAGCTGTTGCTAGGCAACCAGCTGTCTTATCAACAAACCAATAGAACCATTGAATTCCTTGGGTCCATGTTAGGGGGGGTAGGTAGGATTATAATCAACCTCAGGAGCGTGGAAATGGGTGTTGCCAGGCAGATAAACAATTAGAATAGCTGTTGCTAGGCAGCCAGCTGTCTTAGCAACAAACCAATAAAACCATTGAATTCCTCGGGTCCATGTTAGGGGGGGTAGGTAGGATTATAATCAACCCCAGGAGCATGGAAATGGGTGTTGCTAGGCAGATAAACAATTAGAATAGCTGTTGCTAGGCAACCGACTGTCTTAGAAACAAACTAATAGAACCATTGAATTCCTTGGGTCCATGTTAGGGGGGGTAGGTATGATTATAATCAACCTCAGGAGCATGGAAATGGGTGTTGCTAGGCAGATAAACAATTAGAATAGCTGTTGCTAGGCAACCAGCTGTCTTAGCAACAAACTAATAGAACCATTGAATCCCTTGGGTCCATGTTAGGGGGGGTAGGTATGATTATAATCAACCTCAGGAGCATGGAAATGGGTGTTGCTAGGCAGATAAACAATTAGAATAGCTGTTGCTAGGCAACCAGCTGTCTTAGCAACAAACCAATAGAACCATTGAATTCCTTGGGTCCATGTTAGGGGGTATAGGTATGCTTATGATCAACCTCAGGATCGAAGGTTGATTAATATTAATTTTATTCATATATGCAATAATTTGTGTTGTGACACCTTAAAACAAAATGGCGGCACCCCTTAAAACAAAATGGCGGCACCCGTACTGACTTCCTGTCAAATGAAAACAATATAATGCCTCAACCTGGTAGTTCGCAAGCTCACCACCAGGGCCCCTCCGGGGCCTTTCGGCCTTAAAAAATAGATAAAAGCTACACATGATATCCACTTACTGCTGGGTTGGTCCAGCTGTGCACTAGCTCATAGCTAGGACATAAAACACCATCTTACCTTGCTATATCGTTTGACTGACTTCACTGGATTAGGTTTGACAATAACAAAGCCTATTTTATTTCAAATCAGATTACATTAGTCTTATCTAAATTAAGAACTTTTGAATGTAAATGCTCTGCTCTGTAGTAAACAAGAATCCGGAACTGTGAATGAACAACAATCTTATTTTTGTGATAAGGGATAAGTCATTTGTAGCATTAATCTCTATTGTAAATAATTGTAAAAAGTATTGCCATTATATACAAAAGAACACCTGATGTGTAAGAAATAGTGGCACTCTCCCTAGGCTGTTCTGTGCTTGATTGTCTATATAAGAGCCTCGGCGGTTATATGTGTATATTGCCATGTAGCATTGACCACGCCCCCTTATGTAGGCCGAGCTGGCGCAGGGGTCGTGGTAGTGTGCATTTCACTCACCAGCGCGGATTTCAAAATTTGCTGAGAGAGGACGCTTCCTCCTAGGCTCTACATGGTAGGCCTGCATACCAACTGTCGGTTACAGATTTGAATTTCATAGGATCTGCAAGAGATCTGTAAGGGATCTGCAAGGAGTTAAAGGACTTGTAAAGGAGTCCACGTGCCTTACAATGGCATCAGCCTGGTGTTACGCCTGTGGGAAAGACCACATTGCCCCGCGGGGTAAGAACTGCAAAGCAGAGCCTGGAGATGGGCACAAACCATTACCGGCAAGGAGGTCCTCCCGGTTGAGGGAGAGCGATCGTTCCAAGAAGGAGGTCCAACGGGAGGCCGAGGAGGCCGCCAACCAGAGTCTGGCAGAACTACACCCGGAGGAAAAGTTTGGTAGCCGTGCTGAGTACCTGGAGTATTTGGAGGCGCTAGACGCGGACCAGGAGGAGCAGGCGAAGATCGACGCCCTGGAGGAGAAAATAAAAGACAGGATCCTCGGCCGCGTGTCACGGGCAGACGTCAAAGACAAAGACAAAGACAAAAGACCACCCCCCTCGAGAGATGTCACCCCGGACCCCAGGACAAGCACGCCGCTTTTCGACCTCAAGAGTGAAGGTAGAGAGGGTTCCGCAGAACGTGTTAGTGGTCGCAAAAAGAAATTTGATTTGAAGAGATTTACTAGGGGCAGAGAGCCCAGGGCTTTGTCTTATGCTGAGTTGATGTATGTTTCCCTTAACTGGGCATGTGTAGGCATCGACGATCACACATTTTCAGATTTGGGGGAGATGAAGAAATTCTTGCGCCATTTAGGCTTCATTTCCTTCAAAGCCTCTAGCGATATATTTGATGAGCAATCATATGCTGAATATGATGCTGACATTAGAGAGGAATGTATCTGGGGGGCAGATATAGATGAGTTCAGTTTCGGGAAAGAATTTGTTGAGAAAAGGTATTTCGGAACTGAGGGTTTGAAAAAGACTAAGAAGGATAGCTATGAGGCTAAACAGCACAACTCTGGTAGGGGTAGGGGTCGTGGTAACCCTGGAGGAGGGAGAGGCCGCGGCGCTACCTACGCCCAGGGTGGTGCTCAAGGTCCACCTAGATATAGCCAAGGTTTGAGAACCAATGAGGCTGGTGAGGTGATTGCCTGCACCAGATACAATGGTGGGGGATGTGACTCTTAACCCTGCGCCTTCGCTCACATTTGTAATAAATGTCATGATCCCACCCACAAGAGTGGCGACTGTGTAAACGTCCGCATGTTTAAGGGATAGGAATTTGTCTCACCTACTTACGCAATACCTGCTATTGATGTTTGTGACAGTATAATTAAGGCCGCTGCCGAGAATAACAATGATTCTAATTATATTGATTGCACTACTGATACTGTATTACAGCATAATAGTCCTTGTGAGGCCGCAGCGCCAGGTATAAGCAGTGAGGGTGAGAGAGAGTATTGTGATTATACTGACCCACTGGCGTCTTACCCTATTGACTTAAAAGTAAATACAAAACAGCTGATCAGTGCTACAGCCCCTGTGCCAGATTTTGACATTTGTAATATACACCTCGGTGGTTGGCCGCTGCCTAACAGTAAAGAGGGGATTACAGTTACAATGAATGAGTCAAAGGGTCCCAGGGTGTCAGTCTTCACTGTATATAAGAGATGCTTTGATGGTATTTGCGGTTGTAAATATGTGTTAGATGGTTCACCGATTACATTGAAGCCGTGTAGAATATTTACTGAATGTTTCATGTGGGGGGAAGTTGATTGTAATTGGGAATATTTGATTGAAGGATCTGTATTTGGGTTTAGAATTGTCAACCCTGATTGCCCTTGTGAGTACGAAAACAATAATTATAATTCAATTCTCAAAGAAGAGAATCGTGAGTTTATGACAGCTCGTATCAAACTAGAGGTAGAGAGAGGTCAAATCCTGGAGTCTACAGTTAAGCCAAAGTGTATCCCTGCATTGGGGGCGGTCACCAAGAAAAAGGATCCTGGTGATAAGAAAGTTAACATTAGACCCATTACAGATTGCTCTAGGAGCGGCAATGGTGATTCCCCGGTTAACGAGTATTGTAATGAAATATGTGAACGTTTTGTATATAAGACATTGGATGACGTTTGTGACATATTAAGAGAAGACATGTGGCTTTGTAGCGTCGATATAAGTGACGCTTATAGAGGCCTTCACATATATTATGGTGATAGGAAATTCCAAGGTCTGAAATGGGACGCTGGTGACGGCAGAGGTGAGGTCATATATAATGACGCTCGACTTTGCTTCGGTATGGCATCCGGGCCATTTGTATTTAATTCCATTTCTGATTTTATTGTCAGATGTATGTACCGTAAAGGTTATAGAGATGTGGTTAATTATCTCGACGACTTCCTGGTTATGGATATTGATAAATCGAAATGTGTAGACGCTCAATTGAAAATATTCCGGGTCATCAGACACCTGGGGTTTGCGCTATCTTTCAAAAAGATCTCCCCCATTTCACAAAGAGTGGTGTTTTTGGGTATCGAGGTGAACAGTGTTGAAATGAAGTTGACATTGCCTGATGATAAGTTAATTAATTTGTTAGATAAGCTATCTAATGCAGAAGGTAAATTGAAGCTTACTAAGCAGGAGGTGCAGTCTCTAGCTGGGAGTCTAGCACACGCTAGTAAGGTGGTGAGGGGAGGCCGCTGCTTCACCCGTCGTATATACGACCTATGTAATGTCGTAGAAAAACCCCATTATAAAATTCGTTTGTCTGGTGAGGCATGGGCAGATATAAGATGGTGGTTAGAATTCGCTAAAGAATTTAATGGCTCTGAAAAAATAATTAGACCCCTTAGTACTCACTTGTCTGTCTATAGTGACTCCTCTTTCTCTGGGTTTGCAGCTCAACATGGTAGAGATTGGTTGGTGGGGGTTTGGGACCCTGGGGGCCGCTGCCCATGGCATAATGTAGCCAAACACCATTGGGTGGATCCTCCAGTCTCTTATAACAAAAACATTAACGAGCTTGAATTTTGGCCTGTGTTACTAGCCACAAAGAGGTGGGGTCATTTATGGAGAGATTGTGAGTTAATATTTGTAACAGATAACACTCAAGTCATGCATATGTTAAATACCGGTAGGAGTACAAACAAGAAATGTATGCAATGGATAAGGGAAATGTTTTGGTTGTCTGTAAAGTTAAATTTCCAAGTAAAATCGGTGTACATTCCTACAAAAAATAACATAATTTGTGATTCGTTGAGTAGATGGGGTGAGAGTAGCGCACGGGGTAAGCTCTTGAGTGTTACCTCCCCCGACTCATTCTGTTGTTACAATCATTTATGAATTTTTTGCAGGACCCTGTGCTCGTCTTTCATCAAGACTTCAATTATTATTGGACAATGACTTAGCAGTCAACACTGATAAGACAAGAGAGACTCAAAGGAAGAACTATTTGGAGTTTTGTGCTGTGTATGGCATTAAGCCACTTGCTCCAGGGAGGGAAGGCATTGCCTTCTACATTGCCCATTTATCAAACACACACCGTTATGTGTCCATCAAGAACTATTTGAGTGGTGTTAATTATTATTTAAAGTCGTACCGAGCTGAGGGAATTCCATATGAAGATCCTCTTATTGTAAGAGCTCTCAGAGGTGCGCGGAGATTCCTCGGGGATTATTCAACTCAAGCATTGGCATTGTTGCCTGAGCATTTGCTATTGATTTTCTGTGTTTTACCTAAATCATTGGGTCACACATGTTTTTGGGCCGCTGCCCTGTTCGCATTTAGGTCTCTCATGAGAAAGTGCCATTATACGTTCAGTGAAAGTATGTTATGTAGAAGCGCTTTTCAATTCTATGATTGGGGGATGATGGTGACGGTGTCACGCACAAAGACCATCCAATTTAAAGAAAGGAAGTTATTAATTCCGATTTGTAGAGTGGATAATAAATCTCTATGCGCTGTATTCTGGGCTGAGCGTCACTTTGAGGAAGTAAAAGGGAAACCTTGTCACCCTGCATTCATGATTCCTGACGGTGAGGATGTGGCCCCACTGTCATACACTTTGTTTTCAAACATATTGAAACTGTTGGCTGATAGAGCCGGTATTGAGGCGGAAAGAGTTTCCAGCCATGGTTTCCGTTCTGGGGGAGCTACGTTTCTAGCAAGGCTAGGTGTTGACCTGGGCGTCATTAAAGGAAGGGGAGACTGGAAAAGCGACCAGGTTTTGGTTTATCTCAGACGTCCGGTACAAGATAGAATTTCTCTGGACCATAAGGTGGCTACCATGCTGTCTCAAGTGGTAGACTTGGATTGATATGATGATTATAATGGTTGTATCTTATAAAGATTATATATATTAGCTTGGCTGTGTGCATCGGCCTTCTCTACAATTGCCCGCTGCTTTGGCAGGTATATCCAGCCATACACTATAAGCACCCATTAACTCATTGTTGTTATATGTCATTATTATATATATTATGTATATACTCACTTATATGCGTAAGTCCAGGTAATATTGTCTATATAAGAGCCTCGGCGGTTATATGTGTATATTGCCATGTAGCATTGACCACGCCCCCTTATGTAGGCCGAGCTGGCGCAGGGGTCGTGGTAGTGTGCATTTCACTCACCAGGGTATAAACGCTGGTCGCTAAGGACGCGCTGAGACGCGCCACAGTTGGATTTCAAAATTTACTGTATAAATGTATATAATAAAAAGGGCAGGTATATCCAGCCATACGCTATAAGCACCCATTAACTCATTGTTGTTATATGTCATTATTATATATTATGTATATACTCACTTATATGCGTAAGTCCAGATAATATAAGTATACATATATAGGTGACATTTCCATGTGATTTGGATAAATATGCAGAGCAGGATTGATGTAAGAACTGGGTTCAAACATAGGTTTACATCAATAGTAGGAACATAAGGTCAAGCTTTATATCAATAGTAGGGACACAAGGTCACAAAAGAAGCATACATATTTATTCTGAGCGACACCCACAATGTAGATGATTATTTCATGTCAGATTATAGTCAATATGAGCAGCAGTAACAGAAACCATAGCTTTTTCTAAGAGCATACGTAGACATGTATTTGTTAAGTGATAAATAGTCTTCTACAGCCAGAATGCATTACTTGTTTGCAGTCATCAGCCAATAACATGTTAGAACGGAAAGAAAGAACAACTTTGAATGAATTACCATAAGCATTTGTATTTCAAAGTGAATATATTTCAAGGGGGCCCGACCCACCAAGCAAGTAAATACACTTTCCCTTGCCAATGATACAATTAGAAATGATCAGATATCATAGAGATTATGTCTGGTTGCCTTCAGATTAGCAAAGTCCTGACATGTACTCCTCTTAAACACCCACAAATGAATTACACTTTCACTTGCCAGTGCTACAATCAGATATCATGAGGTATTGCCGGGAGATTATCAAATCCTCCTCCCATGGATGAGGGATCTCAGCGTACTGCAATCTCACAATCTTAAGGCGGTGATCCACTGCCGCGAATTTGCTACGAATTACACTCGTGCGTGTAAACACGGAGAAAACATTCCAGCAGTGGATCTGCTGCTGCGAGTACCTGCGACAACGTCGTCGCGAGATTCGTGCTGCTGCGAGTAAATTCACAGGAATCTCAAAGTTTTGATTTTTGCGAGTGTACTCGCAAGTGCTTGTTGTACGACTACATTCGCAGCAAACTCGCGGCAGTAGATCACCGGCTTTAGACTGTAATAACCCGAGGGTCAGCAGAGCCAGGTCTCACATGTCGCAGTGAAATTTCCATAATATATCTTACAGCCTTTATAAATGTTACTGACCTGATAGGGTTTCATCGTCCTATGTAAAGGTGAATGAGATGAATTAATCTGAGCAGTTTAGTCTAGTTTTATTGCGCCTTGTTATTTGTTTGCCTGGTGCATGAATGCAGTGCTGACCACAAAGGGCAGAGCAATAAATATTACACATGATACCCAACTACTGCTATGTTGGTCCAGATGTGCACAAGTAAATCAGTCTTGATGAAAAGGTGCAGGACAGTGGCAATGTCCTGCTAAAAAGCCACTGGTCCAGCGGATTGACAAGTGAAGCCAGACCCATTGTCCAGTGACATGTTGGGACCTTCTAAACTAAAATGATTTATTTGGATTTCTAAACATGAAATATGTTTGTCAATACACTGTGTAAAACTACGTATTTAACATAATTTCGCCATAAATTATAAGAAATATAAGGTACATACTAATTTCTAGCTAAAATGCCTAAATTATCAGAGATGATGGTATCCAGTCCATCAAAAATTGAGACGGTCCTGAAATATTGAAAATCTGCAGGACCAAATGTCCTGTGGGACAAAGACTGGACCGTAAACATATCCTTGTGTTGTGCATTTTTTGTAAGAAAAGTTCAGTAAAATGTATCCTCTCTGTAAGTAGGTAAACATGGCCAGTGGTAAATGAAACATCAAAGGTATTTCATTCCCAATAAAACAGCGCTATATTTGTCATGACTACTTACAGGTGGATGTGTAACCTTTCATGTTTATGTTTAATTACAGCTGACAAAAAGCAGCAATTAGTGGCGATACACCGTCCTGTGGTCTGTGATTTATGTGCTACAATTAATGCTTTGTCACAGCCTCAGGAGAAGGTTGTGTCTTCTCCATGTATATCCAGCATACACAGGCTCTTCCATTAACAACTTTTTCAGTCTGTTAAAGGGAGTATTTCATTGCTAACAAATATATTAATATGCAATAGACTATACAGAGCACCTTCCCAGATTCGAATGGTTGGATGTTATCAGAGAAATTATGCAGATTATTGCAAAATTAGTAATACTGATAATGGAAATGGTCATTAGACAAAGATTACTCTGAGTGAAAACAATCAAAGCCTCCAGGATTGAGAAAGCAAAAACCATGTGTAGATTGCAGACTACAAGGTTGAAATGTAATTAGCAAATTACACATACTACTTTAATTGCATTGGTGCCAATGGCGAATACCAGGTTCGCCACAGCTCTTCCTTCCTTATCTTTTCTTAACGTTGTCTATATATACCATCAAGGCTTGCCTGAAGTAATACTGACGGACCAAGCTGAGCACAACTTTGAATAAGCCAACTATGTGTGGAAAAAATGGATGGATACATACAATTCACCCTAAATACTATCTTCAATATTCCTATGATTATATAGTCTATAATTGCTGTGTACATACACAGTAAGTTGTTTTAACAATATGACATACATGGGGGATGGAGGTGTATACGGTTTAGTATAATGTATATGACTGGTTTGCACCTTATGGCATTTCTGTTTTGAGAAATTGGGGCTTTCATGAAGTGTATTAGTAGTAATGTCTCCACTGAATGCCTGTACGGAGGATAGTGTACCGGTCCAGTGAACACGGATACTTTAACGTTGGAGCCAAACTGCTCCTCTCTTTTGTCTAGCAAAGGTCACGTCTTTGACCTTTCCCAGACTTTATTACAATCATGCTTTGTGTGGAGAGGTCGGGCAGGTCACTATCACGTAGTTATTGAAACTAGGGGGTGGGAAAAGTAATTCAAATGTCAGGGTGGTGGGTTAGGAAAGGGTAGGGGAATTTATAAATGGTTTAAGGATGATCAGAAATAATAGTTGCAATGATGGAATCAAGAGACGGTGAGTTGCTTCGTATATGGAGAGATAGGATTAATCTACATTCGAGTACTTTATCAATCATAGCAAACAGAGATGGAGGTTTTCGATATGATAACACAAAGGTCATCAGCATTCAAATGGAAAAAGAGGCAATGGAAGAACTCATGCTCCAATGGATAGACGGTATTCACGACCAGCAGTCTATAGATTTATCTGACGTCAAAGGAATATTACAACCTTTTCTTTTGAAAATCAATTACGTCAATCATTTTGCAGTAGAATGGGACGAATGCAGCACTATATCTATTGTAGTAGACGGAAATGGTGCAGTCTCCTCTACAATAGTAGAAGAAACAAAAGAATTTAAAAGGTTGATGAAATTGATTGAAAGTGATCACGTCATCCGAATAGAGTGTCAAACAATATCTTCCAGCATAAGTTTTAGATTAATGATGCAAGACATGTTGACTTCGTCTACATTATTCTTGGCTGATTCAGAGCGTGAATGGCCTTTTTATGGGTGGAGCGTGCCCATGGTGGAAGGCCATTCAACGTGATTCAACTCAGAAAAATGGACGGGGAAATACTAACTATTTTACAAGACGAGGTAGAAGACGGTATGGGGGAATATGTACCGGATGACTCCTCTTTATCTTACGATCACACCAAAGTCATCACCTTTAAAGCTGACAACGAATCAACGAGTAAAATAAGGAACGTGTGGGAGGGAGAAGAAGTTGATGGCTTGTCTATGGAATTCAAACGTTTTGCTGGGAGTTTGCGGAACATGACTGATATGTTGCAATCTAAAGGGGATTATTTTGCTGTAGAATGGCATAGACAACACTCAGAGAAGGTGACTGCTATATCACTCGTCTTTCATGGTGGAGCTGACGTAGAAGAGGGTGGGTGTATGATACCAGCTGTCAACACAAAGATATACGAGGAATTAATGTGGGCTGGTGACCACGCTGATTTAGTCTCGTTCACATGTAACAGCATTAAATACAAGTCTGAATTCAGAGACACTCTGAAGGCTATGTGTGAGCATGCAGAGGCTATCATGACTGACATGGAATGGTTATGGGCTTTTCACGGGTGGAGTCGTTGATTCATCATGTTACAAGAAGGGGAAGTAGACTCTGAATTGGAATTGATTTTAGAAGACGAGGTAGAAGATTATATTCCCCCGTTACATGATTTTCTCTCATACGACGACACACGACTGTTGTCTATTAGTATGGACAAACACTCAATGGAATTGTTTCAAGAAGGATGGCTACAAAGTAAAAAAGTGAACATATCAGATGCATTAGAACAATTGAAACAGAGGTGGGAGTCATTCATAAGAATGATAGAGCCTACTGTGGATTATTTCATAGTGGAATGGCATGATAAGCAACTTATGACGACTATGTCTTTAGTTTTTCATGGTGACGGGTTAGTATACGACCAAGAGGGTTTGGTCGCGGTCACTGAATCTATTCAATTCAAGGACGTGATGGATGCTCTCCAGTCAGCTGACGTTTTACACTATTCTAAGGCAATAAATCTAAAGAGTGAATTCAGAGGAGCGTTAAAAGCTATGTGTGGGGAGGCGTCTATATTTCACATAGGGATGCAATACCTCTGGCCATTTTATGGTTGGAGTCGTTGATAAACGCTCGATATGTCTGACATTGAATTAAACAGGATATTGACAGATGGGAGTGTGTTGGGAGAGAGGAAAGGCAAAGGGAGTGTATTGTTTCCATACGTCAATACTAAAGTGTTGTCTATTGCATTGAAGAGAGATCATATGACGAAATTTAAGAAAGCATGGCTGGCTAAAGAACCTGTCTCAATGACAGACACACTCACTCAATTCCTTCGAGATTTAGAGAGATTCATATCATACATGAAAATACATGCAATGGAACATTTCTGTGTGGAATGGCCCACTACTACCACTGGTGTAGACGTTATTTCTATAGTGGCGCATATTCATGGAGACAACAACCATATCAGTGACGTGAAGACGTATCCAGTTGCACACTTTTATGAAAGGTTCGTCAATGCGGCTAGAGTGGGGGGTTTACATGATTTCAAATGTTCTACTATTGAATTCACTGACGATTTCAAACAGCTTCTCTCACACATGGCTAGTCACGCTACATATATCATGGGTGGGGGACACAACGACCATACTCCTTTCCAATTCTGGTCGACGGCTTAGACTCGACGGGGATGTCTTTACAGAGCAGTCATGTGTGAAGAATTGGAAGTAATTTTATCTGACGACGTATATTTTTGTAGAAATAAAGAAGACATAACATTTCCATACAAAGATACACAAAACATCGTGATTCCAGTGGAATACAAATACCTTCACACATTCCAAGATAATATCGTCGAGGATCTAGATATCCCATTACCAAGAGAATTGAAACACTTATGCTCGACTACAAAGCAATTCATCACACTGATAAAGGGAGACGCCGACTTTTTCATCAGTAAGCGTTGTGATACTGCTCTCAGGAATTCCAAGTGGTATGGATTCATTCACGTAGTTGTAAACGTGGGGGAGGTAGTGAGAACTAAGACTGGTCAATGTGTCATGTTTCAGACAGTGCACGACTCTCTCGAACATTTAAATTTAATGAAGGCAGGCAATTCTTATTGTTCGGAATTATTCAAGTGCATTGACATTAACAGCAGGTCATCGTTCAGACATTTGTTGTTTTATTTAGCATACGAGTCTATAACACTAATGCAGGGAGAAACTCGTTTCTGGCCATTTTACGGTTGGTCACAATGAGACTAAGTAACTTAGACATATTAGCTGTATTGGAAGAAAACATAGAAGTGGAGGTGGGAGAATTCTATGAGGATTTACCCTTTTTCACACGATGGAACAGAGCAGTCCCTTACAGGCGATTGTTTAACATTATAGCCCCCTTTGAAACTCGGTACAGGAAACAGGTGGAGGACTTGTTTCACAAAAGGGGGCAGACAGACTCTCAAATACCAAAGCAATTGAAAACATTAATCATAGCTTTGAGAGAACTGAATGAGCGGTTGGTGGGAGAAACTGACCTTTTAATGACTGTGAGGTCGGGGTTGTTTGATTCTCACCAAGCTCTAAACGTCATTGTATCATGTGATAACGAGGTTTGGAGCAATGGCTTTAGGAATCGAGTTCTCATAGATATGACGGAGGAATACATTAATTTCGTTCGCATTGGTAGAGAATACAAGCCTGGGTTGTTTTACATAGAACACGTCAAGACTAAAAACCAATTCAGATCGTTATTAAAAGAAATGACAAACGACTCAGACGTGTTGGTGCATGAACACATGGTCGAACGATCATGGGCTTTCCAAGGTTGGAGCTGTACGTAAAAGGTGGACTCTCACCACAGAAATTATCACAACTCATCGCCATGGCCAATCAACTTCCTCCTGCTGCTGTCACTGAACAGGTGCAGAGCATTGTGCTCAGCGCTAAAACTACTCTGACTATAGCAGGCCGATATGTCATGTTCGATAGGACCACTTTTAAAGGCAAGAGGGTGGTGGCAGTACCGGTGAACGTGCTGGCTTGGGCAGTTCAGTGTCAGAACAGGATAATTCAACTGCAGGCGGAGGGTGATCATACTACTCAATTAAGCAGCCCTGACTTGGATTGGACTGTAGGACGATCTTTTTTCAAAGGAGTCCACTACATATCTTTCGTGAACTTCGTACACGGACAGAGAAACGCGTAAGTCTCTATTTAGATTTTAATTCACAGTTTTAGGATTGTATCATACGTCTATGTTCATCTCATTTTAGAATGTAGTTTATTAATAGACTTGGTATTCTATTTATGGACTGAGCCTATTTATAGACTCAGAGTGTATATGCGGCATTCTAAAATAGATTGTGATTCTGCTATTTATAGGCTGAGTGTATAAATAAACTCAGCATTCTAAAAATAGACGCTATATTTAAAACGACGATTCTATTTTTAGATTCGGCTGCGTTAACATCACTGAGGACGAATTCAATTATCTCAGCGGCTTGCAAGACGGATTTCTGACGAGCCTAGCTGCTGCTGCGACGGCAGAGGTCACGCCTAGGGCAGAACCTGTGGCTGCTGGAGTCGGTCAATCTAACAAGGCGGATCACACGCTATACAAGTGGGTTGTGGTTGACGAGGATGGGGGAGTGATTTGTGAGTCTGAAGGCGAGTTCTTTAACAAACTCAACTGCAGCAACGAAGCTGACGTTAAAAGAGACTATATTAAAAAGGAGCAAGGTTTGCAAGTGAACATTATCGAGAGATCTATAACACAGGAGGAAACAGCATTTGCAGGGAAAGTATATGAGTATCTGCTCAGGCTAGAATTTAAGGAGAGGGTGGTAAAGTATTCCTCTGGCAGCTACTATGCAGTGGTAGTTGACAAAGCTGAATCTACTGAAGCCGCGCAGCTAGAGCTACATGCCACGCCCTCTCATTTGAGAGTGTCTGCCGAGCGTCTATACGAGAGTTGTAAAGCGTTGTCAAAGTATTTTTGCATTGGGGAGTTTGTAAAGTTTGGCACAGCTGTCAGGGTGCTGTCTATGGCAAACCCCTCTACCATCCTGACTAAAGCAAAGCCATTACGTATACGAGTATTCTGTTTTAGACTTAATGTAAATCGAAATGTGTTATTCCAAAACTTACTCTCTAGTGATGTTTATTCCTAGGGAAGATTACTTGGAATTCACTTCTCAATTTCGCGTGCGCGAGGCTGATAGGTGCTTCACATCACTGCCAGCAAAGGAATTCATGCATTGCATGGAATCTTTGCTGGCAGTGATGGAGCAGACGGATTATATTGCAGTGACATATGACTCCTCTTTCAGCAAATACGTGACTCCCTTCTACTCGGCCATACAAGTGATTTTTCATAACAAAAAAACTGAAAATGGTTTGAAAATTGCTGAGACAGACCAATTTCGATACATGAAGTGTTACATGGACTCTAGCTCCTCTATGAATTTTTGTCTCAGTGAGATGTCATTCTACCAATCTCGAGTTTACATTCCTAATAGTTTCAGTGAGGAGCATGCGCAGTGCCTCCAGTATGGTGAATGGTTAGCTGAAGGCGCGGCTTTCATGGAACCATTTTTTGGTTGGGAGGATTGCCTATGCGCGGTAGACATGAGTATCGACTCGAGTGTGGATTACCTATGCTAATCACAAGGCTAGAATAGTCGTCATAGACGCATATCATATCGATTTGTATCAATTAGCTGGAATGTGGCGTCGATTTTGTATATGAATAACACAGGTGTGAGTAGAATAGAAGTCATAGACTTAGTGGTATTGCATACTAATCGGTTTTGTATCAATGAGGGGTCGTTTTACTTATGATTAATACGTGTTATGTAGAATAGACGTCATAGACTATGGAATACATTTGGTGGCGGATTTAATCGACTGTATATCGTATTGGTTTTATATCATTGCTTACATATCAGTTTGATCGACGTGCTAAAGATTTGCATTGATTGTATGAGTCAAGGAATTTGTCTCGATTACTCGTATGACAATCGCTGGAATGTCGTTTCATGTTTAGATTATTGGAAATGTATGGAATATATGTAGATTATTGGAAATGTATGGAATATATGCACTCCTTTCATATGCAATAAAATGAGATATAGAGAAAAAGCAGAGTTTGTTCATACTTCAGTTTCTATTATATTGTCATATACTGCATTGAAGTAAGCGTAGTAGTCTATTTCTCCCTGACGCCTCCAGGGTCTTTTCTTCACTAGATAAATCACCACACTGATAAAGAGACAAGCTGAACCACCGACGCCTAGGCAGACCCATAACCAAGTCAACCTGGGTCCGGTATCCTGACCCAGGCTGGAGGCGGTTGGGGTGTGCCTGGTAAAGTCCTCTGTGACACGCTCTGACTCAGACCATGTGATGGCGGATGTCTGATAGAGAGTGGGTTCCGTGTAGGTGGAGACAGATGTATCCGGGCTAATGCTTGCTATGGTCTGGCTGGTTGTAGACTTGCTCTCGACAGTCACATCAGCAGGCAGAACAGGGGTAGTAGCAGTGGTATTAGAGCTACTGGTAGTCTCGACAGTAGTAGGCCTAGCGGTAACAGTAGTAATAGTATTACTAGTAGTAGACGTAGCAGTAGTAGTACTAGGCCCACCGGTAGTAGTAGTAACAGTAGTACTAGATCTAGTGGACTTTGTAGATCTAGTAGTAGCTGTAGTAGTAGACATAGTAGGTCTAGTAGTAGCAGTAGACTTAATAGGCCTAGTAGTAGTGATATCATCTTCAGAGGGACAATCAGACAGGATCATGAACGTCGTGTTCCTAGGTAAAGACGAACAATCAAATTCTTCCCATTGAATTCTAATGTCTAAAGTCTGCAGTGCACTGAACTTAGACACAACTTCGGGGTCGTACCTGTTCAGTTCACATAACCTCCAGTCTAGGTGGTGGTAGCGGCTGTTCTCCCAGATTTGAAAGAAATTCGGGTTGGTGTGTCTACAGGTGATGGTATCTTCCATGCAATGACACACGTTACAGATGGCGGTCTGTGATCTGATTGAACAAATCAGATTGAACCACAAAATGAGCTTGACTGTCTCCATGACGAGTTGCATCCTATACTGTGGTCGACACCCTCCCTAGGTCACACCTACATCCGTACCCCCGTTTTTCAATCTTACAACACATGCACTTAAGCCCTAGTTACTGTATCTCTCGATCTAAACATCAGCTTGAAGAGGCGGTAAAAATTCTCGACGCGGGCGCGTGTTCCTCAGACCGAATACAACAGAGCAATTTGTCTCTGTTACAGCAGCTAGCGCCCGGCTCGTTCGACTACCCGACTCAGTGCATCATGCACCGTTGTAACATACTGCTATAGCCAATGTTACAACGGTGCATGATGCACTTAGTCGGGTAGTCGAACGAGCCGGGCGCTAGCTGCACTCTCCGACCAGATGTTAACTTAATACCGAGTATAGAGCGAGCGCAAAAGATCAGACGGAGAGTGCAGCTAGCGCCGCTTTCTGTCCCTGCTTTGGTATTTAATGAAAAGGAAAACGCCGATATCTCCCATCAGAATGGCGACTGAAATGTGGGGAGTGTGTCAAAATTAATATTGACACACTCCCCACATTTCAGTCGCCATTCTGATGGGAGATATCGGCGTTTTCCTTTTCATTAAATACCAAAGCAGGGACAGAAAACGGCGCTAGCTGGCACCGGCGTTTTTTACGCGTCACCGCGCCAGAGCCGCGAAACACGCTGAACTAACAAGTACTTTACGCCCTTCTTAGCACCGAAAGACATCGCACAGTCAAGCATCAAGATGATGTACCAGAATGAGACTCTTCTACAAGTACTGGAGTTATTTTTAGAAGGAACGATAAGGTAAAGAACATGTTCTTTTGCGTGCTTTCTGTGGTTTTTTCCCTTCTCACTATTGACCATGTCCGGGCAGGGATGCGTCGGCATTGCTCTTTCAAAAGGGAGACTGTTACGTGTCGTCGAGTCTATGTCACTCCGCTGCTACTACAAGATAACGCTAGAGAAATCTGTTTCTGGGGCGTGACAAACTTAGATCTGAGATCTTGCTACGGCCCTTTTAAGGTCGACTATATTCTGTCCGTATTCCCTGACGTCCTGCGAGTGGACGTCAGGGACAGTGACGTGTTGTGCTATTCACCGGACTTTAACCGGCTCATACAAACAACAGAAGTGACCCATGATTGCACTGCTGCTCCCACTATACGTACTAACAATATGAATTTCTCTCTTCCATCTAGGAAGATGCCTAAGATGCATTCAGTCAGCGCCGTACTGAATGCCACCACCATACAGACAACACTAAACTACGTCCAACCGTCTTTCATGACTATCACCGTCGCAGTCATAGCAAGCGTCATGGCACTAGTAGCGGCACTAGCAGGCGTAGTATGGTGCTGGCATAGGGCTGGCTACACACCCATGCCAATGCCAATGCCAACAAGAAGACCTGCGCCGATCTACCTTGCTCCTCCTTCTAGGCGTTCGACCATGGATTCTGTTATCACGCACAGGTCTACTGTGACCACCGACACAGTGGCAAGCTCAGTCGACCCGATTGTAATTACCCCTATGTCATCAAGCCCTACTACCCGCGCCCGCACCTGTCGTCAAGTGGAAGTCAGACCAATAGTAATTGCCCCCATTGAGATGACTGACTCACCAAGCCGTACCACTCGCGCCCGGACTGACTCACCAAGCCGTACCACTTGGCCCGGACTGACTCACCAAGCTGTACCACTCGCGCCTCTGCTCACCGTGAAGTAGAAGTAGTGACAGAGGCGGGGTGCTGTTCGACTACGACCACCACTACCCCAGCGACTAGTCAAGCGACTAGTCAAGCGACTAGTCAAGTACCCCGAGGGGTGTCGAGGAACTTGGATGTCACAGGAACTAGAATCGAAGTGAGCAGCGAGGAGGAGTTAAGCACTACACTCTCTACCAGTACACTCACCCCATCTACGTTGGTAAATTAACTCTTTTCTAGAATTAAGAGTCCGCGTCAAAATATGATAAATGTATGATTATCTATTCAAAATTCGTCATGAAAATATGTCAGATATATACGTATTTCTATTGTTGCTGTTAGAAATGCACTACTCACTCTCTTCTAATCACATGCAGTATGTGGAGTAAGAACTAGAATCTGGAACTGTTTGTAACAGTTCTTTTTTATTGTTGAATTTTTATAGACCGCTACCTAGACGCATCATTAGGACTCTGAAGAAACCCCCATGTTGGCCTTGTTCTAGTATAGATTATATCTTATTTTTCGCACCCAGGACTCTTCTAACTCGGCGGAAGAAGCGGGTCAGAACAGCGCGCATGCATACAGCTAGTAGACAACGGCCACCATCTTGGAAGAGCGAGCAGAGCCCGGCTCTGAACACCCGGGCTCAACGTCATAGACGTAAGGAGCCGGTAGATCCAACGTTTTGTTTGAAGTAGTTACTTCAAACAGAACGTTGGATCTACTGAGAGTGGTAGGTGAGTCTATTGTCTGGAATAAAAGTCATACACGCGAGTATTCAGAGCTGTAGCTCTGAGTGCTCTGAACAGAGCCCGGCTCTGAGAGTGACTCTCTCTCTTATGGGTGTTAGAGATACGGATATTGTGATTCATAAAACTGACTCCTACAGCTGTAAGACCTGCACTGAGTTTTATGACCAGCAGGAGAGTGTGACTCTCCCTACGGATCTGTGTTATATTTGACACCTGGAGCATGTACAGGATCGCTGTTTTTTGATGAAACTAGTTTTCTGAAACTAGTTTTCTGTATTCGCCACTGAGGATGTGTGTTATATTTCCCATTGAACCTACTGAGGTAAGACCTGCACTGAGTTTTATGACCAGCACGAGAGTGTGACTCTCCCTACGGATCTGTGGTATATTTGACACCTGGAGCATGCACAGGATCGCTGTTTTTTGATGAAACTAGTTTTCTGTATTCGCCACTGAGGATGTGTGTTATATTTCCCACTTGAACCTACTGAGGTAAGACCTGCACTGAGTTTTATGACCAGCACGAGAGTGTGACTCTCCCTACGGATCTGTGGTATATTTGACACCTGGAGCATGCACAGGATCGCTGTTTTTTGATGAAACTAGTTTTCTGTATTCGCCACTGAAGATGTGTGTTATATTTCCCACTTGAACCTACTGAGGGGTTTCTATATTCATAAAACTACTGTGATTTGTGTCTGTGTGTAACCCACTCAGGATGAGTGTGATTTAATCATCATCATCATCATCATCATCATCATCATCATCCAGTCATCTTCACACCTAGTCACCACCGCCATCATCACCCAGTCATCCTCGTCACCTCACACCTAGTCACGTCACCTCACAACCATCCACCTAGTCACCTCACCTCGCCTCGCCTTCACCTAGTCAACCCATTTTCTTATATCTATGTCATATGATTGTATGTTAATCAGAGCGCTAGTAATATATCTATGTTATATAATCAGTATATTTTATATAGATGTCTATTTCATATATGATTGTATGTTAATTAGAGCGCTAGTAATATATCTATGTTATATAATCAGTATATTTTATATAGATGTCTATTTCATATATATATGATTGCATGTTAATCAGAGGTGCTAGAAATACCGGTAGTGTCGCTCATGCACTAGCGGTATTTCGTGTTAAAGTTGTGTGCACACAACTTTAACACGAAATACCGCTAGTGCATGAGCGACACTACCGGTATTGGTATATAATTTGTTGAAGAAAGTATAATCGGGTTTTTAACACGCTGGTATTTCATGTTAAAGTTGGCTGTTTATTAGAATGTAAAAGGTACATTTATCATTGTGCTATTTCACATAATTTGTTGAAGCTCATGTTAAAGTTTAGCTCAGATCATTTAAATGATTAAAACCGTCCTACATTACAACCACGTACATGAAACCTCAATATGCTGTGTTAGCAAGCTAACACAGCATATTGAGGTTTCATGTACGTGGTTAGTTAGTTAGTTAGTTAGCTAGTTAGCTATGCATGACATGAGCCAATATTTAAGTAGTTGAACTACATGTTATAGGTTTTCTCATACCAAGCATGATCTGATTTACAAAAGTGTTTGTAAACACAAGCTTACGCCATATTAAGGTTTCATATACGTGTTTTGTCGACACGAGTGGGTAAAAGCTTAGTGCTATAGGTTTAGGTTAGGTTTAGTAAAGTTTTGAAAACACGGGCTGGCGAGTTACCCCGTTTAGGGTAAAGGGTTAAGATCCATAGATCTGACTATGGTTGTTACAACCTTAGTCAGATTGGACTATGGTTGTTACAGCCTTACCGGTAAGTGATCAAAGTATAGATAGAATGAATAACTGAATAAACACGTTCTTTTTTGATTGAAATGAGAATCTTTATTGTTTTCCATCACATTTCTACCATTACATCGTTTTGGCTCAAGTTTGAAGTAAACAAATTAACGAACTCTTTCAAAGTCCAACCACGGCATTTGAAATATGCATAAAGTATGCAATAATCCCCACACACGTCGCTGTCATGACCTTGCAAACGCTGGTTAGAATACAAGTAAGGTTTCGATTGTTTGTCTAAGAATGACTTTACTTCTACTGGAGGGAGTCCTAAAGAGTCGAAATATTCGTTTGTATCATTCAAAAAAAGACAGATCCAATGTTTGCCAGGTCCTGTAGATACGTCGGTGTTGACAACGTATAAACCCCGCTCCAGACCCTCTAACTGATCTCGTGCATATATCCCTTTGAATAGCTTAGAAGTGTATTTATCACTACAAAGATAACGAGCGATTTCTAACTCGTTCATGATTCTACTATGACGTTCCTCACTTGATCCACTTTCATTAGAGCTTCGAAAGTCCCGTATACTAGCACTGTAACGGGTGTTGTTAAAGCCGTAGAAAACTTCACAGTCAGTCTTGTCTGCCCCCTTCTCAGTGGGTTAGAATAAAAGACATCTTTACTGTTTTCAACGTCAAACACGTATATAGCATATCCGTTTTTAAAGTCGTAATATGAGATGTCTGGCGGTTCTTTTTGGTTTGGAGGTAGAGAATCAAACAATTTCACATACGACTCTGCGTAATTGTCTAAAGTATAGTCGGGTTGCAGTACTTGACTGTTGCACGATTGACCGTCTACTGTGAAGTCTAGGTAGTTAACTGACTTGTTATCGAAATTGAAAGGATTTAATTCACTAGCCCCTGAATAAGCCGAAGACTTAACTAAAGCCACGATCAATCTCTTAGGAATTGAGTCTTGAAAAAGATTATCCATCATCCAGCTATGACTTCCAGTAGAGACGTTGTACCCCTTCACTTCACTTCTAGTGAAGGGGTACAACGCCATTTCTCTTTTCAATCTTTCACTCTGAGCTGTTAGCATGCCAGGATGAATTCTGGCATATGGTACTAGTATCGTAGCGTCCTCTATGTGAACGTGATAACTCTTAGAGCCAACAGCAGCGCTACCACTAGGATTTGTGTACATTAAACTGAATAGATCAGGAGCCGGGTATAACTTAATATTTATTGGTAGACCATTCAACAACAATCTTTTCTGCTGACAAACGTCAACGTACAATTTAGTTTTAAAAACAGCTACGTTTCCGTCTTTAGTCCTATGATGTCTAGAAGACAACCCAGCATTAACAGAACCCTTTTTAGCCACGTGACCGTCCATACCCCCAGCAGTGTCTTTATAGAAACCTGCTAAAGACAACCACGTGTCTTGATCGTTTTTCCCAGTCCCTAACAGAATATCAAACAATGCTTTATACGGATAATTACTCCCCACCGTCGATGTTATGACTTGTTGTTGAATAGAAAGGTCTACTTGTCTAAAAATAGACGCTGCAGGCATGTTGATGAAAGACACATCATTTTTAGTTGCTGCTTTTGCATCTGAATAGATTAGCAAAGACAAAGACAAAGAAATTTCGTTCAGTATGATGTAATCAGACGAATTGTTAGGTATATTAAATTCCAAGGTAGATCCTGTAGAAACCTGTCCAATAGGTCTGTAATCTTTGACGTAAACATCTTGAATCGCTGTTTCTACTGGAGGAACGTTAAACAGAGACAAACGCTGGTCATAGCCCTCTACAGCTTTATCTAAAATGTAACTCATCTCCTCTTGCGACCTTTACCGGTTTTCTTTGTTCTTTTTTTCGTGGGAGCTTTTTTTCTCTTAGTAGGGGTCTTCCTCCTTCTCTTTCTGACGCAAGAATGAGTAGTTTTAGTAGGTGATAGAGTATTTAGCTGTCTTTTCAAAGTCGATTTAGCTCGCTCTATCACCCCTTGTTCTGGTGTGACTAATTGCATGCCTGGGCCTTTACCCTTTTGTAAAAAATAAAATTTTTTAGTCATTTTCTCGTCTGGGAGTTGCTTCCAGACGTCCATGTCCGGTACATATGGGATGAAACTCATCTTCACTCTTTAGATACTCAGTGACTACTGATGCGATCAGCGAGCGTATCATTGCTTTATTCTCTTAAAATGTAGCACCATGTAACAATCCGAAATGTTAGAGTTAGGCGTCGCGCCGTCTTTAGTGCGTATGAAAATTCTTATCCTATGTAGTCTATTCCTAGTGATTGGGAAGTATAATACTTGATTGAATTGATTTTTTTCAGTCAAGATTTTCAAAATTGGTTTCATATGACCTGACACGATACTGTTTTGTATGATGTCAGAATACACGTATAAGGTCTTAGGAGTCGGATCTAGATCACACTCTACCATTCCACATACCCACGTGCCATCTTATTCTATTTCTTTGGGGAGTTCACTGGTGAACTCATACACTGTGTTTTTCACGTGTGTGAGTACAGAATCCCGAGGACTAATAGTGACATACATCATTGACGACTAAATAATCATTTCTTGAATTTTCTTTTCTTTTTATACTTTTTAGCCATGTCTTTGTCCGACACCCATGAGTTGTATTTGTCAGGCCAGCCATACCATTTCACAATGTGTCCTTTTTCTTTGCCCTGTTGTTCAGGGTCTAAGACTTCTTCAATGCTGTAAGACACATCACTCCCTATAAATACCTTTTCTAACTCGTCTTGGTAGAAAGTCCCTAAAACAGGTTCGTTGTCCCAAGACTTGATTCATACATGGGAATATCTTGTTGAGTATGTCTTTCAGTCACTGTAAATATTTCATACGTCCATTTCTCGTCGTATGCCCGTTCGAAAGGAGCCCTGTATCTAGCTAGTCTGACACGATCACCTATTTCTAATTTAAAAACAGATTTTTCTCTAGGAGGTTTATTACTTATTCTTATATTAGGGAATTTAGGATCATATTGATTTTTCCATAAAGTAACACTGTTAGCTTCTCTAGCTTCAGTAGGAGTCATTTGAATGCTTCTATGTCTAGAATTGTTATAAGCCGACGTCACGTCTTCCAAAATATCCACCCATCGCTGATCTTTATATTTGTTCATGAAACGCGTTATTCTTGTTTTCAAAGTTTTTATTAGTCTTTCAGCATAGTTTGCTTTTAATTCATGAGTAGTTGAGAAGTGATGCACGTCGATTTCTCTTAGATAATCTCTGACGGGTTTATTTAAAAACTCAGATCCATTATCTGTCCTTAGTTTAACTGGTTTCTGATCTGTGAATATCCCTCTCAAAGCTTCTACAGTTTCTCTACCGTTTAAATTTTTCAAAAGCGCAGTCCAAGCATATCTAGTGTAAATATCTATAACTACAAGCACATGCTTGATACCATCGTTGTCAGATGCATAAGCTTTCATGTTCATAGTGTCGGCGTCGAATTGTTGATATTTTGCCGACACTATGACTCTGGGTCTCTTAAAATCTCTGTCAGGGTTTTTGTGTAAAGTGTAAACTTCTTGTTTAAGCAGCCAGTCTTTTACACTCTGTCTCGTGTACCCCCTATCTTGCACTGCTTTGTACAGATCATTCACACTTCCAAACGAGGCAGGATTAGATGGATCGAAATATATCGCTGATAAATGATTGTTCAAAGCCCGCGCCATTGTTTCAACCAATTGAAATCATCTAGTGGAGTCTTGTTACTTTTAACCTTGCTTGAATGTAGTGTAGAAAGTCTTTTATCTTTGCTTAAATCTAATACGAGTCGTCCTACCGGTACTCCAGGTGGTGGTGGTACTGCATCGATTGCCTTACCGGTAGACTGTTGTGATAGTGCGCTAGTCCCCTTACCAACAAGCTGTTTCCCGTTAGGGTTTTTAACGAGACTTGATGGGATATTTTTCAAGCTCCCGTAGAATTCAGACAGGCCACAAGGTTCAAAGTTCTTGTAATTGAATAATGCATGTTTCAACAAATCTGTAATGTGTGAGCCAGGTATTGGTTTGTGGTTTATGACGATCTCCCCCTGTTCGTTCCACGAGATGTTCTTTTCTACATAAGACAAAAGACTCTCAGCCTGTCTTCTTTGATTCTTTCCAAAAGGTTGTAAAATGAGTACTTTATCTAATTTTAAGGTAGGAGTGTCTGAGGTGAGAGTTTTCGATTCTGAATAACTATTATTTGAATGGAAATATTGGTCGTACGGTATCAACACCATTTTCTTCATATTAACTTCATGAGTGAATCTTTGACTGATCCTAAGACTGCTAACACTTGGTGACAGTGTGTTTTCAATAACTTGACTTTAGCAGCTATTGAAAGCCCCATTTTAGTTAACTTTTCCAGTAACTTCCTGTACTTTCTTACGATCTTCTTTATTTTTAGCGGTACTTTAGATTTCAAAAGATTAAATGCTACTTCACAAAGCGCCTTTGTTTGATCTGTCGTAGCAGTAGACAACAAACTCTTAGCTTGTTTGACACTAGTATTCAATAACAATCGTATGTAATCAGCAACAGCTCTTAACCGTTTGGATGCCATTATGTAACTAAAAACTAAAGAGTCTAGCACTATATTTTATTCAACTTTATTTATGCTTCCAAAACCCCAAGTTGGCGCTGAGGTCGGAGAGGGATGAAAATTGAAACCAGATTTCAATGGCTCAGCCTGAGCCATAGGAACGTCTGGTAGGATTTTATCAGTGCAGTCTTCAGCTTGTGATATACGACGTTGATTTAATTCCATCTGAATGTTCCTGATTTTTTTAGCTTGATCATGTATCATTTCCAACATGTTATACATCATTTCCTCAGGGAATCGATACATAGTTGAACATTTATTTCTGATAAAAGAACAGCTAGGTGAATGTCTCAAATGTTCAAAGTCAGGTCTATCCGTCGCCTTCCATGTGTGTAATACGATTCCGCAGTGAAAACACTGGACCTGATCCCCTCCTCCCAAGAAAAATAATCCAGAATTAGACAATTCCGTAGGTTCTGTCATATGTTTCCAATAGTCAAACGTCTTCAGTCTAACGTCAAAACGACTAAACTTTGGATAGCGCATTTTTAGCTAAATATACTATATCAGTTTCGCCAGGAAAAATGTTAGTTCTTAATCTCAAGTCTTCAGTGCTGCTAGGTGAGAGGTCTATCAGCAAATAACCAAAGGGAGTCTTCATACAGTCCTTATAAGCCTCTTCCAAAGCTTTATCTAAACCAATTTGCCGACCTAATAACTTTATTTGATTCACGTCTCTAGCATTTCTCATTAAAACTAAATAATGAGTATTCAACATGATAGTTTTGGCCACCTTGCCTTGCTGATATAAATTCTGAACGATGAATACGATTGTGATATTCTTGTGATGGGAGCCTTGAGTAAATAGCTTTTCAGCCGCCTTAGATTGGACAATTTCACTCATTCGATCGTCTAAGACAATGAGTGTGTGCTGATCCGTGTTAAAGTCTGTAGGAATGTCTAATCCCTCCCTAAACTGTACTTCTAACATGTCATTGAAAGCTGGTTGCCAAGTACCGTAACAATAGACTACTCTGTCTATTTTATCTTTAAATAACCCAGGGTTAGCTAACATCCTCTTGATCCATGTCGTTTTCCCACAACCGGTAGTACCACTGACGACTATTGTAGTGGGTGTAGAAAAAACGTAGTCTGACACTGAATACAGTTCGTTTAATAATGATTTTTATTCCACTGGCATATCATTTTATATCATACGTTCATGGAGACATTTACTACATAGATCTACTTCTAGATCTCGGTCGTATTTCACGTCTACCCTCTTATATTTACAATCATTACAACGATTACATGACGACTCATTGATTTCCCCCCACTTAACCTCCCTTATTTCCTCCCATATTTCCCCCATGACATTCTTACCTCTATAGTCGACTGTGAGTGCAGCTACGCGCTTCGACATTCCTATACCCCAATATCTATTTTTAGTGCAACATACTAGAGGTAGATTACGAGTTACTTTTAGTCTTTTTCTAACAGCATGATTTACTCTCATTTTTTCTATCAGTATTTCTTTCATGATTTCTTTTCTGTCTACTTCACACGACTGCTTGAGCTTAGACTGATCATTACTGACGCGTTGGAATTGATACTCGTATGCCTCAGCAGCGTTATTGAAAGAACAATCATAGATGTTTAATTGGCATGGGTAGTAATTATTCAGTTCGTCTTTATGATCACTAAATCCATGATATTCAGGCACGTTCCAAGGACACAGTATGACATCTAAAGGTTCAGTGCTAACTCCGTCCTCAGCTATTTTTCTCTTACAATAAAAATAGCTGAGGCCTGACCTGCTTTCTTCATATGTGTGCATTTCACCGTTTTTAAGTTTAAACCCTTTGTTCACGCCACTGCGAGCTTTTTCGTCACGTAACACTGACTCAAACGCGGGCATTACATCTTGGAAAGAATTCTTGTTCATACCCTTGTGACTAAACTTATGTCGATCCTCGTCCTTCAAGATATACGTCTTACTGCAGAGACACACCATTTCATCGCCGCTAGCCTCCAACTGAAAAATATAAAGTATGAGTGATTAAACCAATGATACTGCTATCTGTGTGAAAATGTTAGAGATAGTCGAATATTTGAAACGACATTCATAGCAGTCTGTGAATGAGAGCAGTATTTCTCACCTTGAATAATCCGGGAGTCCTCTTATCGTGTTTAGCATGCACCTGGCAACATTGTCTAGGCAACCAATTCACTAGACTAGCTTTGTATTCATTAGAATCACATCTCTGACGAACCGCCCTGATATATTCCTTCTTCATCTCGGGTTTTATGACAGATTCCAAAGATTCACCACTTATTGCAAAGTATGCAGAATCTGAAACAGATCAACAAAAAAAAAATAAACCAATCTCTAAATTCTACATTGTATAGAAAACTTAGTATCATACGCGCATACGTACCTGTATCCATTTCCATGTATTCAAAGTCTTCATGTGCCACGTATTGATCCATAAAGTCGTAGTACCATTCAAGCATCCTCAGTTTAGCATATTGAAGTATGAAGTAGCCTAGATATATTGGAAGGTTCAAAGAAATCTTTTTTTTCGCGCGTTCTACTTCAAACAAATCATCCGCCAACACTGTCAGTTTTTTAAAAGACTTGTCATTCACTTGCATGCAAGCAGCTCTTTCCCCTTTCACGTATTTCACGTCTTGATGACGCTCTTTGTCCATGATCAAAGAACCATAAGCCGAATTTCCTATCAGTTTCATGGTATCAGCAATGATGGATTTCGAGTCATCTGAATCTCCATGTCGGCGAGCAGTGCTGACTTCGTTTTGAAACTCTTGGAAACAAGATTTAGGTGTAAATTCAACCACTTGGTATATCCTAGTCACTTTCATTCCATGAGACAAATACCATTTCAGCAAAGGAGTAGCAATCATGATTTTTTTAGCAGCCATTGCGCCGACCAGCAATCTCCTAGGTTTCTAGAAATAAATTAAATTAAAAAAAAAAAAAAAATTTAGTTTCCAACTAAATTTATTTAGTTTCCAAGCAGTGTTTACTCTTCAAAAAAACATGTTAAGCGTGTGATTACTCACTTGTGATAGACCCTGCTTCAACACGTGACGTTGCATGTGTGATCCTATTTTTTCGAACGGAATTTCAGTGTTACAAAAGAGTGGAGACATTTCTGCAAAGTATTCGTGTGGAGGGAGATGCCTTTCTTTACCATGTTCCCAAGCTGGTGGTACCTGCAACATTAACCATTAAAATCTTAGTTAGCTTCAAACTATTGATTGATTGAGTTTTAAGAATGACCATTAGAGAATTAACACGGTACTCACTGAAATGTAGACTTCAACCATTCCAAACAATTGATCCCCGACCACCGCCTCCATTATGCAATCTTCAGACACTGAACCTTTGTGTTTCATACTAAACGGTGGCATTATAGTCGAATGCGGAGCTTTGTATTGTTGACGGTATTCACACTCCCATATTGTTTCTATGTTAAAGCGTTTTCTTCTGATGTATTCTTGTCTAGTCTTAGTCCTGTTGAAACGTTTAGTCCTCAATAGTTCATCCATTTTGCCTATTTTACATTTATCACAACCGTGATAGTAACAACCGTAGAACTCATAGACCGTATTAGATTGAGGACAAAATCCATCTACTAGATAAGGTCCTATTCTCTTCTCGTGACCCGCGTTTAATTTATGGATGATATCTACACCCCTTTCTGCCGATATCTGGTCCATCCATTGATACATGCATACATGTCGAGGTTGAGTCTCAGGCACAAATTTGTTCGCCTCCATTCTCCTTACAAAAACTCCAGTAGGCATGGGTAGACCTATAGAGTGTAGGTATAAAGCTACTGCGTCATAACCAACTATTTTCTTACACATTTTACCCCCTCTGATTTTAGTGTAGTCTCTTTGGTGATGTCTATGAAAAATAATAGACGGTCCACCTACTATGTTCTTTTGAATAGTCTTGTACAAGTCTTCGTCTTCAGGTGAAAATATTTGAAAATAGACTTGATCTTTTTTACATTTCTCAAACAACATGACTCTAGCTATACCCGGTACCGAAATAGCTATTTTGAAAACGTCTAAATTCTTTTCGAAATAAAACTGTTGCAGTCTTTCTACAGCCACGACAAATGGAGCGACGTCTTTATTGTTATACCAGACTAAAAAGTCTTTGAACGTCTCCATACCTTCACTCACCCATACCTGTCTTAACATATCATAGTCAGCATCACTTATGTTACAATCTTTCAAGCTAGAATAGAAATCCTCTTTAGAAGGTAATTCTCTCTCCTGTAACCTATCCATAGAGTCGAAATAATCATATGGAAAGAACCCTTTCTTTTCCTCCACTCCGTATGCTTTTAAAAAAGACGCATAAGAAGAACCAGGTGATATGTAATCTGAAATGTCTAACAGCTTGTATTTATCGTTACAAACACAACTGTATGCATTGTTCTTTTGATAACATAATCACCCCTACCTTTGTCACCGAATCCCATGTGTGACATCAACTTGAGTTTTATCAAGTTGATGTCATACTTAGCCGAGTTAAAACCAAGTACTGGTAATTGATTCATATAGGTATGGAGGTTTTTCTTTAAATTCTTTAATTTATTGTACATTATTCTTTTCGATTGATTTCTAACTTTCTCCCTCTCCCCTCCCCCCTTCTCCTCTCCCCCCTCCTCATCCTCCTCCTCCTCTTCCTCCTCCTCCTCCTCCTCCTCCTCCTCCTCCTCCTCCTCCTCCTCATCATCATCATCATCATCATCATCATCATCATCATCATCATCATCATCATCATCATCATCATCCTCATCCAAGTCAATGACAGCGTCTTTCGGTTGATATTTCTCTATTTTTCTTTTCAGTCTTTTCATGACTGTTTTCCATTCTTTTTTAGCTGACTCCTGAACGACTTCTTGTATTTTGTCTAAATGATCAAACATTTTACCTAGTAAATTATCTAAGTCTGATTCAATGAAACAAACGGGTTCCGTATATTGGGCTACATTGCTACAGATAGAAACTGATACCGGTACATGTCTTTGTGACCATTTCACTTTAGGAGTTTGAATGTCCGACAGTTTCACTAACATTGCTTCAAAGTCATATACACAATACCATGGAAAGTTACGCCTACCATTACCTAATCGTATACCGTATTCCTCCAAGCAATCAAATATAGTTTGATTAGGGCTAAAAAACCCTCCAGGGAACTTCAGTATTGATTTATTGACGCATGTTCTAATATGACGTTTGTAATCGCCACTAGCAACGAAGTTCTTACTACAATTTGGACACGTGAACTTTCTAGCATATATGGAAAAGTTCTTGATATAAGACAAGTGGTCCTGATATAAGTTCAAATACATGATAGATTTAAACTTGGTATATGGTTTATAACGTAGTACTGCTGACTTATCTGAGAAGTATTCATATACGTATATAGAGACTTCAAAACATTTTTCGAAGTCTGCGATTTCCTCCCATCTCAAACCTTGGAATTTTTTAGAGTTGAGAGGAATAGCTCCCTTCAAGTATTGCCGCCATTTACGGTAGTAGACATTGATTGTCTTTAGACTCATATCACTTTGCTGAAAATGCATTGCCAAACATCTAAATGCACACAACTTGTCTTTGTAGACAACGTCATACCTACCCGGTGGATGCTCTAAACCCTCTATACATTGCTGTTTTTTAATGTAATCAGGTAGCTGACCCCCTCCTAATCTAAAGCCTGTTTTACTCACGTAAAACACAATGTTAGCTACAGTGACTAACCTATATTTAGTGTTTGGACGTACGTGTATCCTATAATACGCTTCTAAGTCGAAATCCCTCAACCTAGCAGACATGTCATTTCTGTCGTTGATGTTATTTACTGCCAATGCTCCTTGCCTAAAGAAATGTGAGTTATGAAAGGCTACGAAATACCTGTATGCCCCAGTTTCTGTATGCTGCAGAATCAAACCCAGAGCTCCATTCAATTTATAAGTAACGTCTTGAAGAGCGTGTACTTCTTCGAATCTCCTAGCTATTTCTCTCGTCCCCCCTTCTAGATCGTTTGTAGGAAAATTGTATGTAGGTGCTATAGTTTCTAAATTAGTGTGTGGAGCTCTTATGTGACGCCTGTTGCTTTGATACACTGTCCTCAATCTTTGGTCTACCCTACCGTTGTTTTGTATCCATGGAGGATTGACCCAAGGATTGTTCTGAAGACCCTCAGCCCCTCCATGTAGCAACCCTTGGTGTGTGTATAATTCTTTGCGATCTGCAAAGCATGCTTTGCATTTTCTGCATTGGTATGTACGTGTATTAAACATCTTTTTGTTTGAAGACAATCTTCCCGCCTGTATCAATTCCCTCCTCTTAACTTTTACCACTTCGTCTTCTTCCACTCCCTGAGTAGATATGTACTGATCCAGCTGTTCCACGCTCGTCATTGCTTGTATTATATCCGACCAATCGCCTTCTGTGTGTCCTGCATGGTTCAATGGTTTTGCAAGCATTCCTGTCTCCATCTCTACTAACCGTGATAGCACATGCACATTGCTTGTTTCTCCCTGATCCAAAGCCCATATCATAAGAGTCTCTCTGTCGTTAAATGAATTGATGAAGTCTACTTTAGAGGCAATACCAGACGTAGATGTAGATGGAGTTTGTGTTTGACAAGAGAATAATTTGTTCTGCTCCATTAATTCCTTTTTCCTGTGATCGAAAAACTGATCCTTTACATAAGAATTAGAAGTCATTAAGCGTTCCATATCTTGAACTGTCTCTGTACTTTGTAATTTACTCCTCCATTGTTCAGGGGAAAACCCGTTAATCAGATTGGGGTCCTGAATCTGACCCTTTTGAAACTCGATTAACCTTTTTATGAAAAATGGATTTTCTAGCTGACCTTCTCTTCTAGCCCAATCCACCATTGCATTCTTGTCAAAACAAGACTTAATATGTGCTTCATGTCGTAGTTCCACACGTCTTTGTTTGACTAATTGATCCTCCTGTAAGCCATTAACAATGACCAAGTCGTCTAAGTCATTCAAATTATTGATACATTTCAATATTTGTTCCCAATCTTCCTCCGAAAATGACTGCTCCATTGCAATTCCTCTATCACAGTGAAACTAACCCTACGTTAATTCCCATACATTAAACCCTAGTCATAAATCAACTGTATATTTAATCAAATTTCCCACTTTCACACCCCCTACCTTTATTAACAACGTGACAGTGACCTGCCCGACCTCTCCACACAAAGCATGATTGTAATAAAGTCTGGGAAAGGTCAAAGACGTGACCTTTGCTAGACAAAAGAGAGGAGCAGTTTGGCTCCAACGTTAAAGTATCCGTGTTCACTGGACCGGTACACTATCCTCCGTACAGGCATTCAGTGGAGACATTACTACTTGTATTAGTCTATGCAATACTACTTGATTTGTAGCAACAACTGGAATCCAGCTCATACAACCTAATTCACATCATTCATACAAGTAAATTCATCCGGTCTAATTATCTCAGAATCTACTTCAAAGGTTGTAATATGTATACTGTAATGTCTAGGCTGTAATGTCTAGATTTTACTAGGCCTATCTTCTTGCTGATTACTGGCATAAGGAAGGGTTATCAAGTTTTTCATATATCTGAAATTGGACCTTTTTTAGAGGAGAATCATAATTCTTATGGGTGAGACCATGATAGCTTTCACATTTCTCAGAACTGAGTCACATTGTCGTTCTTTGCAAGTACTTTTACTTATAAATAGTTAAAACAGATAAGCAGTTGATAATGAAATGTACTGAATCACTTTCTCCCTGTTTTCAGATTGACAGTCAAGCAATCAAATACACTTTACAATAGGTATGTAGTGTTTTGATTTAAAACATTTATAAAAGACCCAAGGTAAAGGAGAGGAACAGAAAGAAAAGAGTGTCCTGCACTGTTTCAACCTGCCCTGTTTTATGTCTGGACATAATTGTTTCCTCCTTAATTTTGGAAGCAGTGCTATTGTTTGTCAGAAATCCCTTCCTGACAAACTAAGAATTTCAATTCAAAGGCACAGATGTCACATCAAATAATGCATCCTGGACTCAAATTATGACAGATCTAAGAATATTTGTCTGGATTGTATCAAATCTAGGTCTGTGCTCCATTGTCTTAAAGCTGAGATGTGAAAATCAAATGGTTTTTGAATGATCTTTACTCAGTTATTTCCCATTTTTTAAACACCATTTTGACAATTATATAACAGATGTAACAAATTAACAGACTGGTGCTTGCATCATTACTCAGTACAAAGCATAACATGCATCGATAAGTTAGTGCAATATGGGCAACTTGTCTCGTCACACGGGTAAAGGCCACCTGGACATAATGTCATAGTGAACAAATAAATCTCTACGGTCTGGACACTTGTGCACTTTCTGTAAATACAGTAGCTGGTGACTAAGCCTGGGATTTTATGAATGTGTCCCTCCTGCATCATGTACTGAACAGTGACAGATCCGTTTAGGCAGTTTTAGACGTAACATGAATATCAAAGATCTCATAAAGTTCAAATTTGGATTTAATTAGTTGGAAGATCAGTCAATATGTCTGGATATTTGATTGAATCTGAGTTTCCTCAAATTTAGTTTGCAACATATCCTTTACAAAGTTATGTAAAGAAATGCTGAAATGATATGATATATAGGTGAGTTCTTAGGGCTAATATATTTTGCTATTTAAGTTCATGTGATAAACTGTCCAGGAATAAGGAGGCTGGTGACTTGTGTGCTGCAATTAATCTTTCGTCACAGCCTCAGCAGGTGTTTTCTTGTGTCTTTACTTATTCACCATACAGGCAACCTGGCATCAATATTTTTGAACCCGTTGTACTTGGTTTCAAGGCAGGAAAGATATCAAATAGTTTTATACTTGTAGACAAACATTTCCATGATATATACATGCATAAGGTGAGTATATGGTTGTCTGCAAATCGATCTGACTATTACAATCACATATGTGAATAGAGGACTAATACTAATCAATAACGACAAATAATATGTTTGATACATAATACATGTAATCCCCATATTGCTGTAACACAGATCCACTACTTACGTCCTAATCCATGTCCTCAACAGCATTTAAGTGATTCAGTCTAATAATGATCCGTCATCAAGAACGGGTTATTGGTGTAGACCATTCATTACATTTTCTAATTACACTGCATTGGGCGGATCCTCACTGGTGCTTAATAAAATATCTCAGTAATCTAGAGACTGCCAGTCCATGCACCAGCCTGCTGCTGGTGCCTTGTAAGGTCTGGCTAGTAACACAGCCATTTTGTCTCTTTGTGGGTTGTTAGGGAACCTTCTTATATGAACAATATCATTGTGTTCCCATAGAGGAATCAAATGTATGCAGGAAGTTCCCAGCAATGTTGTTGCTTGCCTTAGGGCCCTCTTTACGATCCGGGGTTTGGCTGGGTTTAAGGGAATGGGCTAGAGGCATGTTGTGGGAGACCCAAGAGACAATGAGAAAATTGTGCATTGATGTCAGGCTTGCTGCACTTCATTGCTCAATATAAACAACTTTTGCAGCAATTACTTTGCATATGGACCGTATTAATTGGCCTGTTTTAAGTTTTAGACAACATTTGGAGATTTTACTCTGGATGCTTCACTTACCAGCTGCTCAGGGAATACCCATGGCTATAATAACACTCAATGTATTATTCTGAGGGAGATCTTTGTTGACTAGGTATTATTCTCTAATAGATTATTATTGGTGTAATCTGAAATCAAGGTAAAAAACAACAACCACAGATCTTATAGTCGTTGTATAATATCTGGCCTAAGTCAGTAATGAGATAATTGCTGAATTTGCTTTCATTAATGCTAATGGGGGGAATCGGTTCAAATCTGGTTATCATATATTTCACCACATGGCAAGAATGACACAAAACATGCCTTAATGGGTAGGTGTATTGCATGTTTACTGAGTCTCCAAAAGGAGGAGTATAGCTTGTATTTAGTCACACTCAGGCAAAGTATTCAAGTGTGTAAGTCTGCAACAGGTTATATTGAAGCTGCCATCTAACTGCCAGTATATATGTCAAGCATCCTCAACATATTACACTTGGGAAATCTTCTGTCTTGTCCACATGTCACAAACAGTGTCACCTCAAGGTACAGGCTCAGAAGGTGTAACATTTGTTTTTGTTTCTCTGCCTTTGTTTTTTGCATCTATGGTTGCTTCAATGTTCTGATTATATTCATGGCTTCTTTGAAATAAATATGGAAGAGGAGAGCCATCGTTGAGGAAATCTTGTGCTGTAATACATTTGTAATATACATGTGTATTTATATCATCACACACACTCACTCTATTTCTTCTATGCAAAATTATTAGTTGTTTATGCCTGCTTTGTTGGTTCAGTCCTTTCTTCTATCACCTCTTTCTCCTAGTCTTCTCTCCTGCCATCATTGCCTCTAAGTCTCCATTCTTTCATCAATTTTTTAATAGTGGGCAAAAGAATACTATATAAAAGTATATCGAGAGAGATGCCAGACTTCTATGAAGAAAGACTATCCACAGTAGCAGACACTATATTGACTGATGAGTAAAAGGGATAGGCAGAAATCTTTACCACTGTGGTGGTGTAGCATCAAAGACTAATGCTGGTTGAGCCGCTCGAAGTATGGATCATTAGCACAAAGAGAGGCTAAATCATTACAATAGTGGCCCTTGCCACAGAATACAGCTAACCATGGCTTACAAGTACTAAATGGCAGCATAGTACTTTTTTTCAATGATATTTGTCCTTTAAGCACTTCAAATCTAGGTTAGCCCCATCTATCCTTGTATCATAGTCAAATGAAACATATGTACACAAACAAATTATAATCTCTCAGAACTTCAAGCTCTGTTAAAGATATGAGGCAGAGCTTGAGCCATAATTTAGTCTCTGTCTAAAGTATACATAAATTGCAACATAGATCATCAGTTAATTATGTGAACATTGTCTTTCCCATTTCTAAACGGGTTCACCCATAAGGGAAAACCCCAACAATTATACCGTAACCAAAGATAATAGTTTCCTCTAAAGGAGGTGAAAGTCTCATCAAATTCTCAAATATTGTCGCTGTATTCTGTAAGCTGAAATATGAGTAAACATAGTTTAAACTGCATTGATAGTGTAAAAAACTTGGGTTGGTGTGTTGATAATGAAACTTATATTATGGTTTCCTTCAAAAAGTGTGCAAATAAATGGCAAGCTGGTGCTTTGACAGCAACAAGGATACTAGTGGAGACAGGGGGATAAAAAGAAGAGAGTCCTGGACTGTTTCCGACTATTGAATTTATGTTCAGACATAAATGTTTCCTCCTTAGTCAAGGAAGCTGTGCTCTTATTTTTTGCTGATAAAGCATTTAAAGAAGAGATGTGTGATTGAAAAAACAGTACTCAAACTACAAGGCATGAATGTCACATCTAATAATACATCCTGAATTCAAATGATGACAAATCTGAAAATATTTGTCCGTAGGTATTAAACTAAAATGACTCATCAGAGTTGTAAAACTTAAGTGTGAAAATCTGATGGTTTTTTGACTGATCTTTCAAGTTCACTTTCCGTTTTAACAGCCGGTTTGATGTATAATTAACAGAGTTAACAGGAGGCTGCTCTGTCTCATTTTGAACTCAGAACAAAGCATTTCATGCATCTATAACTTAATGCACTAAGGTCAACCACATCATTCCTACTGAAAGATCACTCCCCTCCAATGTCAGAGCACCATCGACCTTGTCTACCAGTTATCAATCAGCATGTTTACATTGCTCTACTGATAGAAATTTGATCAGCATATTCTTGGTCAGATTGCCCCTATAATCAAAGTTCAGAAAAAAATTGTGTCTCATGGTGTCACAGTACAAATTCGCCCCCCGAATGTTGTACTCTTAAATAGTGCCAATGAAAAACCGTACTACTGTGCATATAATCAGTGGTAGGTGGCCTTAAATTTGTCAGGGAATCATAATCTGCGGCCCGAATTGTTGCCAGAGACCTAAGTAAAAAGAAAAAAAAAAGTTGGTTGTTGCCATGGTAATCCTGGGTGGTGCTTGGGGGTCAAAGGTCAAGGGCAAAGGTCGCTGGGCACCTGTAAAATTTCTCCAGTTTGGCTAAGTCAGTTTGCAAGGTAACTCGTGCAAAATAGGAGCACCCTTTGTTATGTGAGATGCAAAAAAAAAAAAAAGATATGTGTTGAGCTTTAATTTATGGGGTGATTCATTACTGCACACTCAATAGAACGCAACTTTTTGCCCATCTGAAGGAGAAAAATAGGGTCAGAACCAGAAATGTTGTCGGCTATTTGTACTGTGACACCTCATATAGGATACATTGAATCAATCTTAGAACTGAAGAGAGTTGAAATACTGTAGTCTTTCACAATCAATCCCAGAGATATATTGATTTTCATGTCCGGTCTTAGTGTTATCTCAATTTTCTTTTTAGATCACTGTGACATAAAGGTCAGAGCTACCAGAGGCTGAGTTATTAAAACACATGGACTACAATCGAGTGTTAGTGACAACCACTAATAATAGATCACATTAGTAAAGGGGGCTATATCTTAATCCGTGGTCATGGCATAATTACCTTCGAATTTTTACCTCCGCTTTGTCCCTGGGAGTGAAAGGGAAGAAAGCATGCACTGTGAAACCAGTGTATTTGGACAAGTGAGGTTTTCTAAGGTTGCTGGTTTGTAAGAGAAGTCCAGCACTAACTAGATACTGATTGAGGCAATTAAAACAAGATTAACAGAGGCTTTCTCATACCTCATAGATTTTAATAGAAATGTATCTTAGAATAATCAATGTGTCAATGTAGGCAACAATGTCACATAATTACAGTTAACTCCTCCGTGGCCACTGTAATCAGTCTGATTTCATATCAACAATGGCAACTAGTTGTCCTATGAAAGTAATTTTTAGTGTTCCGACTTATCTCTCTTCACAACCATATTATTGTAATTTAGAAAAATAGAAATATTTTGAAAATATGTTCATTGTATGCAGATATCCACACCGAGAGACAATGGTCTATGAATGCAAATGTCCTTCTCTCCCTACCTACCATCCTTCAATACCTTCCTCCCCTTGCCTCACGATCCTATCCTTGCCGCCCACACTGTCCTCTAACACAGCAGGTCAAGCACCCATTCCCATGCTGCAGCCAACTCCCCTCAGGCCATCTGACCATTCCCACACAACCCATGCAGCATCTCCTAGGGCTGGCTATATTTTGTATACAAACAGCTGTGGCCCTAGGCTTTTGTCCCCTGACAGGCATTGAGATCCCTTTTAAAGTCAAAACCCATGGACCATTGTAATTCTGTAAAGGCTAAACCTGATGATTCAACTCGTCTCAACAATGGATGATATTGTTGCATTCATTGGTCCTCACCTGAGCATCCTGACTTGAGCGTGCTGTCATGATTTAGACACTTAGGGTAATGCACCTTCCAACCCTTCCAATTTGCAGGGTGGCAAGTTTTTAAATGTTAAAGAAAATGAATTGTTTCATCAGCCCGGGAGAGCATACCATATCAAGCTTAAATAAAATCTCTGAATTATTAATTTTAGCCATACTTATACCATACTGATACAGGGAGAACCGTACCTCACCTTAAGGTGAGAGTGGGCAGCAGCATTATGTAGACATACAGCTCTATTATACAGTGTATATTACCTTGCAGTCTATAGAGGTGCTTGTGCTAGATGAGGCCATTTGTCTCAATGAGTGTTCTTTCTTATATTGCCTCATCCATGTGACGATACCATTTATAATACAAAGGAAAATGCTCCCTGCATTCTGGTCTTTTTGTTTATATATATTTCTCCTGGACATATTAAATATAAAGCAGTGTTATTTATGACAGATTCTGAATGGTTAGTTTGGTAGATGTGCATGTGGATGCCCTGACAACTTTTCTGCTTGCCTATTATTACTGTTAACGGATCATGAAAATACTAATTATTCTGTATGGTCAAAGTCACAGGAGCAAACTTGTAGAATCAACATTATTTTCATAACTATTGCACTGTGAATAAAGACATGTGCTGCTTATGCACATTGATCTATAGTATGTCTGTGGCCACAGGAGAAATATGCAGGGTAGGGTCAATGTAAGAAATTGGGATGAAACATGGGTTCATATCCATTGTAGGAACATAGTTCAAGGTTTACATCAATAGTATGGACAAAACGTGTAGCAGAAGGATACAAATTTATTCTGAGTGGCACCAATCATGAACATGGTTATTCCATGTCCAACTCCAAACAAAAATGATACTTTCATAAGGATTGCAAGTTGTAAAAATCTCATATATCGATGCATATTAAATTCTGATGTTGTGATATTACTCTAGTTTATACGAGTGACATTTGTCCTTACATTCTGGCAACAGGCCACCAAACCAAAAACCAATCTCTTCCTGAAAGATGAAACAGAAACCAGCCATGACAAAGAGAGAGGAGACTTAAAAACCAATCATGGCTTATGTATTCAAATAAGCATTTTAACAAACCACTACTATACTTCTACAAGTACAGATCAAAGTATCAGCAGATGAATTGGACTCCTTTAAACTATGGACTAAGTTGATACTATTTTGTTGGCCAACGATGCAAGAAGCATTCCGAAGTCATGAGATATCGACTGATAGCTGTGGGATTTAGAAAAACCTCCCATTGATCAGAACTCCTCAATTACGCAGTTCTGGGCTTAATGACCTCAGGGTCTGGAGAGCATGTCAGACACAGTCACACAGGTCAATGGCTGCCTGACATTATGTCATAGGGGAGAGATAAATCTGAGACATGAGATCAGGTCCAGTCACATGTGAGGGTTCGTAATTGTAGCAGCTGGTGACTAGGCCACTCAAGGTTCACAATGTGCCTTGTTGTTGTTTCAGTAGTTGCTTCTGTCTACCCTTAAATTAGAAGTCCAAGCTTATTTGCATTGCCATACACATCCTTCACAAAATTATATAAAAGCTGCCAATATTTAGAAATTTTTAAATAATATTCAAGCTGATGTATGTCAATTTAATTAGTCTTATCTTTTAAGTATCTTGTCTGATGCTGGTTGCCACAGGATAGATTTATGTATTGGCAGTAAAAAAAAGAGACTATAATTGTTTAATGATGGCCTGAACAATTTCACAGGGTGTTAAACCAGGGTAACTTGCCAAGGCCGAATGCTACCTCTACACCATGGAATTGGTTTGTACCCTCTGTCTTCCACCAAGCCTGTTACAGCTACAGTTACTGTTACAGTATAAGGAATCGGGAAAGTACTGCCAGATGGCATGGCCCTTCAGGCTCCACCGCTGTGACATGATCTGAAAGCACCACAACAGCAACAAAATAAACAATTTACCCTTGAAGGGCTCCATAGTGCTTGAATGAAATATGACCTTTGTCAGTATAATAACCTCGGAAATAGCAACAGATAAATGTGAATCAATCATATCGCATCTAGCATGATTGATGCACTCGCTAAACTGGCAAAGATGCATGAATGCAGCCCTGGGTGAACAATGGCTCAATTGGGCCACATCATACTGACAAAGGTCATGGTGCAGTGAACATTATAGGAAATATAAGAAGCAGGGCGGATTATATGAGTAAAGTGGAGAGAGAGAGAATACTCCCCCTGGTGGATCTTTGAGAACTATTCAGTAAGGACTGGTTGATCACCACACGCCCCTTTGCTCCCTCTGTGGGGGAAGGACTGAACCGCTGGTTTCACTCACCAGGGGCACACTGGATATAGAGCAGAGGCCGGGGGAGCTGCTCTCACAACCGCCACACCGCCGCTGCACACGCCTGCTCGCAGAGACACTGAGTTACATAATACTTTTTTTTTTCTTTTGTTACCGAGTGATTGTGTGAATATATTTGATATACATCTATGAACATTGAGATGTCACACAGTAATAAAATATATCACTTGCCAATGCACTCCGCGTCAGACTTCATTACTTCTAAGATAGCAGGCTTTACAGCTCTGAGAAGTTTACCTATGCCATCCACTTAATGTATGGTTTGGCCTGCTATAGGCATCTATACCTACCTCTGAGGTGTGACAAGTACTTATAATATCTAAACCGACCTACCCCTTTTTACGCATGATGTATTTAATTGAATTCACTCAATTACCATAAAGGGTGGTCTTAATAACAATGCCTCTTTTTTTCAGATTGACCTTTGAGATTATGTTTGCCTCATCGTGATAAAGCTTTGGAATAAAACTACCCTGAATTGTAGTAAACAAGATAAGAACTGTGTTCTATGAACAAGGAACTGCTTTTTTTTGTATCAAAATACAATGGTCATTACTGATACATGTGTTGTTATTGTAGCTGTTGACTATTCAAGATAGTCGTCAGCTAAGAAAAACTCCGGATTTGAAAATAGGTTGTTAGAAATTACTCTTTATTCATTTGAGATATGGCTCGTAATCATACAGACAGATGGTGATATTCAAAGATGCCTTTCAACAACATGTGATGTATGAATATACAGGAGTGATAGGCTCACGGTCTTATTGACAATTCCTCTACGTCCAAGGCTCTCTCCTATCTCTGTGAACTCCCAATGAGCCGGAGTCAGACTTGGAGTCGAGTACCTATGCGTCTATCTCCGGTATTCCCCCGAATGGTGGAATGGAGATGGACGCAGGGTCACCGGGGTAGGAGCAGCAGCAGGACAAGTACAACAGAGTTCTAGGAATCTCTGTTGTGGAACAACCAGGCTGGCAGGAGTGCACAGCAAGACTGAGTCCCTGAGTAGAAGAACCCAGGGGTTTATATACCTGAGATTATATAATTCCACTTCATAACTCATAAACACTTGAGTTCCGGAGGAATTTCGGGTAACCTGAAACCGGTTTCCCCTGCCCCCATACAGTACCCGAACAAGTTCGGGTCAAACTCCACCAATCCTCAGACGCTGGATTATGTAATCACAAACTGGGGTCTGGATAGGAGTGCGGCCCAGATACGCCACAATTAGCACAGCCAAACAACCCAATCCGGTTCAATAGAAATAGTACAGTGTCCCACTACATTATCATCAATATGTCTTTTTTTCATCTTTCTTCAGAAAAGGTCAGTTTAATGTCTTAGCTCGGCCACTTAATAGAACAATAAATGGCCAGTGGTAAATAAAACATCAGGTGAGTTACAAAAAAGCAGGGATATATTTGTGCTGGTGGCTTGCAGGAAGATGTGTAACCTTTCATGTTTATGTTTAATTAAAGTTGACAAAAAGCAGCAATTAGTGACAATAACCCATCCTGCAGTAATGTGGTCTGGGACTTATGTGCTGCCATGGTCCTTTGTCACTGCCTCAGGTGCTGTCTGTGCCTTCTCCTTGTTCTTTCATGATCACCTACATGGACTGTGCCATTAGAAGTCATTTCTCTGCTGGTTAAAAAGAGTATTACACTGCTGACTTATACATCTATCAGATTATACAGATCACAGTCCGAGTATCAAAGACCTGGATAATTTTAGAAAAACAATGTTAATTGTAGCCAAATAGGTAATCCTTATGATGTTAATAGTCATTAGAGTCATCATAAAAGTTACTATTAGAGAATCTGATCAAAAGTCTGGTCATAATGAAGGAAAGGCTCCCACATTAAGAAAGTGAACAAACCCTGAAGATGGCAGACAATTAGTCAGTAATTACTAAATTACATGTATTCGTTTGATTTCATTGTTACCAATGGTCAATACAACATTGTTCCTCCACATCCAGGCTTGCATTACGGTAAACTAACAATGACAGACAAAGCTGAGTGTCACTTAAAAAGACAGGGATTTAATGTAAGGAAAGAGATGGATGTATATAATTCCCTGCAAATATATTGTGCAGTATCTTTGTGTTTCTATATGATTAAATCTACCTTTTTTGTATTGACTTCGGTTTATAATTGCTGTGCATGCCCTTTAAGGACCCTGTGGTGGTTTAGTGCAGTGTCTCCTTTCTAATCATGATGCCTGAAAACAGCTCTGGTGAGTAAATGGGAACACTCACCATAAGCCTGCATGATGCTGGAATGAAGCAACGGCTATTAGAAACACAAGGACTACATTCAGATGACAAATGCCATAGCAAAAGCATTATCCTTGCCTTAAAAGTTAAAAGGCAAGCCCCTCCCCCCCCCCCCCCCTTAGCAGGCAGACCTATTAGGGGCCACCAGACACAAAGGCACTGTTTGCACAAAACATGGCCATAATGTTATTACATCTACTGAAGTCAAATGATGTGTCCATGCGTTAGTGTATTGCTGAGGCATACACTGCACCTCTAGAAACGTGCATTGCTAAAGGGGCGATACTGCTACAAGCCATAGGTTCCTTGTGTCTGGGAGAATTGAGGTTTCTCATCTTAGGTATTAACATTTCATGAACATAAAAAGCAGTTCATATCAATATTGACATCAGTTGTCAGTGTTGATTCAGCATTGGTCAATGTTGATTCAACATTGGTGCAACATTACAGTTTTGTGCCCAATGGGTAGTGGCTAATATTTACTATTCATACTAATTTGGAACCTATCTTAATAATTTGTGCAATACTTACTGAGGACTAATTCCAGTTTTTCCACACTGACTTTAAACCACGGTCAAAAATAATCATCCATCATCAAAACATTGTTATGGGTTTACATGAATCAACACTTAATTAACTTGCATCCTCTGTGTCATCTATTAAGAGTTCTTGGTAATCTTGATAGTTCTCTATTGTCTGAAGATCTATGCACCAGCCTGAAGTGTCTAGAGTCTAATGTCTAGACTGCAATTACTAGAATGTACTAGGCCTATCCTGCCATTTTGTCACAAATATACCTCATTACATTCTCTCCAACAGACATAACCAAGATCCAGTTATCATATCCCGATCCCTGCAAGTGCTGAATATCAGCTATTCTGTCTAATAATGATCTGTCATCAAGAAGTGGTGATTGGTTTAGTCCTTTCATTAAATAATTAACTTACACTCCATCCAGACTATCCTCCCTCTCATCTAAATACAGATCTCAATACTAAAGAAACTAGACAAGTCTGCCATTTCCTCCGTGTTAGGTCTAGGCTGTACCAGCCATCTTGTTGTATCATTCCAATAAAGGGTTTTCTGTGAATCTTCTAGCATTATGGGCCGCGAGAAAAAGTTGAATACTTTCACTTTGGGAATTCCCTATGAATGTTGTTCCCTGCCTCAGAACCCTGATCCCGTTCTGTTGTGTGGGTGTGACTAATTGTCTAGGCAAATGAATAGGGAGGGTAAGAAATAATTTGAGAATTGTCGATTCATTCATGTCAAACTCCGTGCAGTTGATTGCTCACTATAAACACTATAAGTAGTTATTGCGCTGCATATGGTTTGTTTTTGGTGTTAGACAATATTGGGACATTCCACTTGCCTTGCCTCCCATCTGCTCTGTCAAAAAAATAACACCAACAAATATATTTTGGAGGGATGCTTGTCAACTAGATGGTGTTTTCATATTGGCAACCTAATGAAAGAAGCAGCACAGACTACTGATTTATTGTTTGACATGAGGCCTCTATCATTTATGAGATAATGGTTTAATTTTAATCCTGACTTCGCTATTGTTAACACAACTAGGGCAAATTGGTGCACATCAGTTTATCACGTAGAATTAAAAACGCTTTGCAAACAAGACAGAGAAATCCATTGCTGGATTATGAAAGTTGTGCATTAAAGAAGAATCCATTTGTAGTAAGGTTTTAGATTTTAAAAAAGGGAAAGAAAGAAATGAGGCAATAGAATGAGCTTTGGCATGAAGGTAAGAAATACCTTCGATTAAAATAGAATATCATTTTGAAGTGACAAACTGGCATTTCATCAAATGTCTGAGCATGCAACAAATTGATGGTCAAGTGTTTCGGAATAAATTCTTTATACAATAGAGCTGAACAGCTGGTAGAGTTAGACAAATGGTTACTTAGAATGTAACTAATTTCAACTATAACTTAAAGTTTCAAACAAAGCCAGAAGCATGATCTTAGATCGATGTATGTAATAATTAGTTTATTGATGACTGAACTGAAAATGTTAATATTCTTTTGGCTGCAGATTTTCTAATAAGAAACACTTTGCATACACTATTTATTTTGCTTGAATGACCTTGAAGCCCTACTGGATTGATTTAATCCTGGAGGGTCCTGAAATGTTAGCATTAGGCCTTAATGTATACACACAGAAAATAAACAGCGCCAAAAGGGAGTCCAGCTTGCCTACAAAATGGCTCCCCTCTCATATAGCTCTCTGGGTCATATGACTCCCCCAGGTGACTCCCTTAGGTCAGCCAGAGAGTCACCTAGGCGACCTGGACTCCCCTAGAGAGGGGAGTCATTCTGGAGGCAACCTGGACTCCCTTTTGATGCTGTTTCTTCTCTCTGTGTAGGTGTACTTACATCGGTGGTAAACCTAACTGATAACAAGGACTTAGCGCCCACACACTTGCCGCTATTTATGAAGATTTTATTTGACTCATTTACTATGAATGAGAATTTCAATAACAAAGCCTGATTAGTCTCATCACTGTACAGCTTCCATATAAAACTAGCCTGTATTGTGGTAAACATACAAAAGGTTGTGTATGAACAAGGAACAGATTTTCATTATTTACTACAATTATTACGGATACATGTTTTCTGGCCATCAACATGCCAACTCTTTTTTCAGTTTTTTTCAGAAAAGAATAAATTGTCTCCTGCCTGTGCTTAGTGAAATAATAAATGGCCAGCGTTAGCTAACACAGGAGGAGTATTCCATCCCTTGTTCCAGATAAAACAGAGATATATTTGTCCGCGAAGCTTACACACGGATGTGTAACCTTTCATGTTTGTGTTTAATTATGGCTGACAAAAAGCAGCAATTAGTGACAATAAAACATCCTGCAGTAATGTGGTCTGGGACTTATTCTGCTTCTGTTATCACAGCCTCAGATGCTTCCTGTGTATCATCCCTCTTCACCATTTACTTGCACCTTTCTTTTCTTGCTCAGTTTGCACTAAACATGGCTGTAATTATCTACACCCACTGCAGTCAAAGGATTAGTCAACGGGATAGTTTATTATCAATGCATATGCCGCTGCTGCCAATCAATTCTCATACTGTAAAGCCCCACATATAGTATGCAATATTGGTCAGACATCCCATCAATGATGATAGTATCCTTCATCCAGTTATTGTACTGTAATCCATCTCCTCTATACGTCATAAATACAGTGATTCTGTCTAGAAATCATCTGTCATCAATTGCTAAAGATTAGCTTTATAAGTTACATACTATAATGTGTTTGGACGATCCTCTTAAACCCTGATACCCTTAAGCAAAATGATGGTGTCTCATGATTACTGGCCAGGGTAGACTTGTATCCAAACTCATGGCCCACTAGTCTAGCTGTGCTCTGGCAAAGGGAGTTGGATGGAGTGAGGGGCGTAGTTGTAAATGAGAAAATCGTCGATCGATGTCAGGCTTGCTGCAGTTGATTGCTCAGTATAAACACCATGGGTAGTAATTACGCTGCATGTGCAGCTTAATGACAGTCTGTTATGGGCATTGGACAATGTTGGGACATTTTACTCAAAATTCCCTGCCTCCCATCTGCTCTGAGAAAACCAGTAACCGGATAAGTGCACTAAATGTGATCTTTGAATGGAGACTGGATAGTGCTCTCTAATTGATTCATACTGATGTTGAGCCTAGTTTAAATAGAAACCGCTTCATGGCACTGATGTGATAATATTCTTTTCCTAATGCATTAGTAGGAAGGTAGTAAAAGTAGGGTATCATATCTAACAAAACCACATAACAAGTATAACATTTGGAAGTGAGGGTTAATTTTATTATGTTTAAAGAGATAATCGCATTCAATACAGCATCTGCTACTTGTGATCAATCTGTAGCAATATGGGGGTATTTAATTCCTGCACTGAATAAAACACATATCAATGTCACAAAGTCATGGGATCAGGGTCAGATGTAAAATACATGATGGGATTATGGTAGATGGACAAAGGAATAGCTAGACCTGGAATATCTCTTTCGGCAGGGGGGCAATATCCTGTTTAGCTTTAATAATTCATGTTGAAGTGTTCCTGTTTTTCTGTTATTTCTTACTCCTGATTATACTGAATTGGTTGGAAACTTAATCACTGGTGTTTATTTTGTGAGTTGGTGAGCTGCAGGTAGTGTCGTTCATATTACGCTGATACCAAGTTACACTTACCGTCTACTCAGCAGAGCCTTACACTGGTATGGTACTACATTTTTTGTACTAACGTCTAGACAGACAAATCTTAATCTGGTGCAATTCAATGAGTTTAATTTCAATTTTGCAGAGTCTACTCTGAAATGTCAGCAAATATAAAAGTAAAAACGAGTATTTGTTTCCATCATAGCACAGAAGAGGCTGATACTTACAATGAAATACATTGTTATTTTTTAGGTCTCCTCCAGTGCCAAATTTAATTGATTTTTGCACGTGGAAAAAAACCAATAATTCTTCAAAATTCCTATTTTCCCCTCTTCATTTACTTGTTGTGTGTAACATTTTGAACAATTAACATATTCTAAGAAGTTATATTCACTTTTTACAATACATCAACATGAGAATTTAAAGTGGTTTATTAGAGGAAGTAGTTGCCTCGATGTTGCCAGGAATATCTCCTTTGGTTAAAAATTGCTTATTATATTGACACCTTAATTACCATGGCACAATCCAAGATGCATGCTTTTGAGTACAAAAGAGTTCATATGGAGATCTAAATTACCTTAATCAAGGTCCAGTCACTGGCAAACAAGGTCAAAACAAAACATGAAGTAACCAAATAAAACCTAATCCTACCAGCATGCACTTGTTCCACAGGGCTTGCTTTCTTCCCATTTGTCCACATCCAGAGACAAAGAAGAGGAAAAAGTTGAAGGTAATTACGCCATGCTCACTCTGTAAGATATAGCCCCATTTAATAAGGTCGCATCTATTATTGGTGGCCATCAATAACACATAAATGTGCGCCGTACGTTTTAATAACTCAACCTCTGGTAACGCCACCAGTTGGTGACCTTTAAGTCACAGTGATGTTCAAAAAGCATAGAAATAATGTGAAGACCCAATGTATGAGTTTATTTTTGGTGTGCTTGATAGCAAAGAATTGCTGTAGTATTTTTCCGATATTTCTTTGAACTTCCTCATTGATTTAATCTGAACTTTATAGCATTGAAACAAGTTGAAACAAGTTTCCACTCCAATCTTGTTTTTACGTGTTGATAGCATATGGTAGTGTGATGTCAACATTGCTTTTGATGGTACTTCAGTAGGAATAAAGTGGTTGTCCTCAGTGCACTAACACTGCACATAACTTGACATTTTTGCACTTTTAAGTGTGACGGAAATACGGTATTTTAGGCTTAAATATCATATTTAAGCAGTTTTAATGGCATTTAATCCACCTTGTCATGATAAATTAAATGTCCAAGAAACCGTTTTTAATGGCCTTTAAGAGTACATTTAAAGGTCCAAACCAGACTATTTAAGCAGACTTAAATGCTGACAAAATGTCATGAGAATACCATTTCTACTGCACTTAAATGTTGATAAAATGTCATGAGAATACCATTTCTACTGCACTTAAATGTTGATAAAATGTCATGAGAATACCGTTTCTACTGCACTTAAATGTTGATAAAATGTCATGAGAATACCATTTCTACTGCACTTAAATGTTGATAAAATATCATGAGAATACCATTTCTACTGCACTTGAATGTCGATAAAATGTCATGAGAATACCGTTTCTACTGCACTTAAATGTTGATAAAATGTCATGAGAATACCGTTTCTACTGCACTTAAATGTTGATAAAATGTCACGAGAATACCATTTCTACCGCACTTGAATGTTGATAAAATGTCATGAGAATAGCATGTCTACTGCACTTAAATGCTGACAAAATCTCATGAGAATACCATTTTTAAATGATGACAAATATATATTTGTTTTTCTGCAGGTAAAGGGTCATCTTTTATTGAGGCATTGGGGGGGGAGGGGAGTCACAATTTGCATCATTTCATCAATTTCTGGGAGCCCAGACTTCCCCCTGCCGGCCGGGGGGGACCGGGGGGACGGCAGCCTGCCCCCAGGCTGCCCTCTGCCGGCCTGGGGGGACTGGGAGGATGGCGCCCGGCCCCAGGCTTCCCCCTGCCGGCCTGGGGGGACTGGGAGGATGGCATCCGGCCCCAGGCTTCCCCCTGCCGGCCTGGGGGGACTGGGAGGATGGCATCCGGCCCCAGGCTTCCCCCTGCCGGCCTGGGGGGACTGGGAGGATGGCATCCGGCCCCAGGCTTCCCCCTGCCGGCCTGGGGGGACTGGGAGGATGGCGCCCGGCCCCAGGCTTCCCCCTGCCGGCCTGGGGGGACTGGGGGACGGCAGCCTGCCCCCAGGATTCCCCCTTCCGGCCTGGGGACTGCCCCCAAGCTCCAGTAGATCGAGATTGTCTGTAAATAAATAAAAGCAAATTTATCTGATTGTTGTTTAATTTAAGACACAACTAGAATTCCATGATGTGGTTGAGTACATAGTATACAATCTATAAAGAATTACTATGCATTTATAAGGATAGTGTAATACATGTACATGCACTCTGGGCTGGCAGGCACGGCTCCTTCTGTGACCTCTTTCTCTGAAAATTGATTTAAAAAAACATGTATATAATGTGTAATACAGAATACATGTAATGGTTATCTATATTAGCCACAAACTAGAATGTTAAAAAGTCCAATTAAACTAATGCGGTTAAAATACTATAGCATGCCTACATATACAACTATATCATAAAAGAATTAGTGCTTGAATTATAAATACACACCTCCACAGTATCCAATGCATATACATGTACCTGTACCTGTAACACAACATGTATTGTATGTGGCCACCAGAAGTGTGTGTGTGACTGCTACTACCTGCAGCATGGTTAGTTGGGATACCAGGATGTTGGTGTTTGTCACACCTGGATGGCCACCACCGCCAACACACCACTCATGGAGACAGACCTATCTAGAGCAAGCCCTCACCTAGCCAACCTGGCACCTCAGACAATAGCCTCTGCTTCTGGTGGCCATCCAGGTGTGACCAACACCAACATCCTGGTATCCCAACTAACCATGCTGCAGGTAGTAGCAGTCACACACACACTTCTGGTGGCCACATACAATACATGTTGTGTTACAGGTACAGGTACATGTATACATGTAATATGATGTATACATGTTCATGTACATATGGCCTACACACCTGTAGGGCCGTTCTAGGCTCTCTTAATGCGTCCTCCTGGTCCTACCCCGGCCTGCACACCTGTAGGGCCGTTCTAGGCCCTCTTAATGCGTCCTCCTGGTCCTATCCCGGCCTGCACACCTGTAGGGCTGTTCTAAGCTCTCTTAATGCGTCCTCCTGGTCCTACCACGGCCTACACACCTGTAGGGCCGTTCTAGGCACTCTCACTGTGTCTTCCCAACTAACAAAAAAACGTCATTATACGTCAAAATAACGTTCTAAAAGTGTATATAACGTTATGCCATAGTGAGGAACTTTAGAGAAACGTTATATAATGTTAGATAACGTTACAAAATGTTGTATAACGTTTTTTATTTACTGGGTTCCTGGTCCTACCCAGGCCTACACACCTGTAGGGCCGTTCTAGGCACTCTTAATGCTTCCTCCTGGTCCTACCCCAGCCTACACACCTGTATTTATTTAACTTAGCTGGTACACTTAGAACATTAAAACATATTTGTATTGTATTAGTAAGGCAGGTTTTGAGTCACATTATCCTCACTGTATAGCCAACTATATCCAAACTTGTAAAATGTATCTTGTTCAAATGGTTTATAGAACAGTGAGGAGTAATATAACATACTGATTAAATATCAATTAAAATCGATGACAAGGTCATGACAATGCTATGCCGACCTTGTCATTACATTTAATGTACTTTTAATGCTGACAAATGTCATATGACATTTTGAGTAGATTTAAGATACAATTAAATGTACAGACATGTCATATGACATTTTGAGTACATTTAAAATCAACTTAAATATACTCAAAATGTCATATGACATTTGGGAGCATTAAAAGTACATTAAATGTAATGACAAGGTCGGCATGGCATTGTCATGACCTTGTCATTGATTTTAATTGATATTTAAGCTGCGTAGATGCCAAAATTGGTGCAGTGTAAGTTATAGATGCATGATCATGTTTTGTACCAAGTACTTAAGAGGCAACTCACCCTCCTGGTGACACTGTAACCAGTAATTACACATCAAACTGGTTCTTGAAATGAATCAGTAAGAAACAATGTCTAGTCCACAACCCTCTCCTCCAAAGTGTTATTGTTGTTGTTATTATTGGCCAGAACAGATGGGAGGCAGGGTACTTTGAGAGAATTGTCCCAATGTTGTCCAAACCTAAAACAGACCAATCATTAACCCTTTGAGGATGGCATGATGCCTTAATGCCCTTGGTGGTCATAATGCAGCTCTGGTGAGTGACTCACCAGTGCAGCATTCATGCATCATGCTGAACCTACGGGGTAGAGGCACTATTCAAGAGTCGGCATGATGCACCAATGTGCCAAGTTACTCACCGGGGCTGCATTTGTACATCATGACGATACATGTCAACTTTTAGAAACATCCGTCCTTGAATGGTTAAGCTGCACATGCAGCATAATTACTCCCTACAGTGTTTGTACTGAGCAATCAACTGCAGCAAGCCTGACATCAATGCACAATTTTCTCATTTGCTGCTACTCCTCCACATCCATCCAACTCCCTCCTTTTGTCTACAAAATAAGTCACACCCAGACAGCAGAATGAGAACAGCGCCCTGAGGCAAAAAGCAATATGTCTAGGGATTCCTCATGTAAGTGAAAGTAGTCAATTGTTGTCTTGCCTCATAATGGTTTTAAATCCTAGAAGGTTCAAAGCATATCATTTATTTAAGGAGACAACATTATGATTCTTTTACAGCCAACACCTTACATTTTAGTAACGACAGGCTTGTCTAGTTTCTAGATTACCAACATCTATAATTAGAGGACAGGGAGGATAGTCTTAATGGGGTGTAATTAATTATGTAATTGGACAACTACACCAATAACCACTTCTTGATGACAGATCATTATTCGACAGAATGGCTGATATTCAGGACTTGCATGGATTAGGATATAATAGCTGTATGTGGGTTATATTTGTTGATGAGGATCAATGGGGCACATTTTTTACAATATGGTGGCTGCAAATAGGTGAAAATGCAACTTGGCAACCTGAGCTTTTTGGCAGGTGACTATGGCTACAGTTCTAAAAAGTGTGATTTTGTTACTTTGGACCCTTAGTTTTTGTGATTGTTCAACCTGAGTGGGGGACCTCTCTGCACCCCTTATAAGACTCTAGAGGTTACATTATGTCATGGAGCTGGTTGTTTATTACTAACATTACTGCAATATACTAAGGAAATAGGTACAAAAAACAAAATATTTATTCTAACTGGCCTAAACTTATTTGAGTGTGTAACCTGAAGCAAGGGTGAACATAGTTGAAAACTGTGTAAATTGTCTGGGATATTAGTTAATTATGTACTGAATGGACCAGTTATCATTGAAGTCTTAATTACAAAGATGGGAAACCCCACCCAGACACATAGAACCTAATGCTTCTAGCAGTATGCCCCTTTACTAATGTGAATTGCTAGAGATGTGAGACATATTCATTGCCAATAAACTCTCCCATTGACACATCCTTTGACTGCAGTGGCTGTAAATGATTACTGCCATGTTTAGTGCAAACAGTGCACACAGTGCCTCATAGCTGAGCACTGTGTAGTGCAAACAGTGCCCTTGTGTCTGGTAGACGGGGTCCACAATAGGTCTGCTGTCGAGGTAGTCTATTCTTGAACCCCTTCAAGGGCTACATAGCACTTTAATGTAATAGGGCCTTTGTCATCATGATGCATGGGTGCAGCTCTGGGAAGTAACTGGCAAAGACTGCACTCAAGTATGATGCCAAACCTGTGTGATTGTATCAAATTATCAGACGAGGTGTTATGCTTACATGCAATACTAACATCTTACTCATCAGAGATCTTTGGCATCTATATGGATGATAAAGGACACACTGCATTAAAGTAACATGAGAACTTATTACTGGTACTAAACTGTCCCAATCTCCTAACAATATGAGAATATAAATCTAGACTCTCGGCAAGCTATCCTGGCAAATTGAAGGAAATTATGCAAATGTAAGATACAGCAAAGCCTGCACTATATTCAGAATGTAGAAAAACAGTAGAGAAGGTCAAGATGTGGTCCTTTGGCACCAATGGGATTGACACAGTATGTGTAATTTTCTAATTAAATTTAGAGGCTGGGTACCTCAGTACCTAACTATACGTGTGCCTCTTAGTTCATGTCTCTACAATTAGCATAGGCTCTCACAGTATGTTGGTATGTGGAAATGTATTATACCATTGTAGTCCTTTATGGGACCAGATAAACGAGATGCAAGGAAAGAAACATGCAAGTAAATACTGCCTTGACAAACTGAAAAATGACATTGGATAGCATGGCCCCTGTATGGTAAATGGTGAAGAGGGATGAGACACAGGCAGCATCTGAGGCTGTGTTAACAGATGCAAAGTAAGTCCCAGACCACATGACTGCAGGATGGTTTATCGTCACTAATTGCTGCTTTTTGTCAGCTTTAATTAAACACAAACATGAAAAGTTACACATCCGCGTGTAGGCTTCCAGGATAAATATATCTGGGGCTAGGGATGAAAGTCTCCTCATATTTTAGCTACCGCTGCTTCTTTACTATTTCACTAAGCAAAGGCAGGAGACAATTTATTATTTTCTGAGAAAATCTGAAGAAAATCTTGTCATGTATTTGTAATAATTGTAGTAAATAATGCAAAGAGCAGTTCCTTGTTTATACACCACCTTTTGTATGTTTACCACAATACAGGGTAGTTTTATATGGAAGCTGTACAGTGATGAGACTAATCAGGCTTTGTTATTGAAATTCTCATTCATAGTAAATGAGTCAAAGAAAATCTTCATAAATAGCAGCAAGGGTGTGGGCGTAAAGTCCTTGTTATCACCCCAAATGTAAGTACGCCTATGCATTGAGGCCTCAAGCTGACTTTTAAGGACCCTCTAGGAAGCTGCTACAAAACACAATGTTAAAAATTAGGTCACAAAGAGGGTGGTACTAAACTACTCTTTACTTTGTTTTTCAAGGGGGTATTACAAAACAAAATTCATGTTACATTTTTTGTCTACGTTATTGAAGTATTTTTTTTAAGGCCGAAAGGCCCTGGAGGGGCCCTGGTGGTGAGCTTGCGAACTACCAGGTTGAGGCATTATATTGTTTTCATTTGACAGGAAGTCAGTACGGGTGCCGCCATTTTGTTTTAAGCGTGCCGCCATTTTGTTTTAAGGTGTCACAAGACAAATTTATGCATATAATGATAAAATAAATATTAATCAACCTTCGATCCTGAGGTTGATCATAAGCATACCTATACCCCCCTAACATGGACCCAAGGAATTTGATGGTTCTATTGGTTTGTTGCCCAGACAGCTGGTTGCCTAGCAACAGCTATTCAAATTGTTTATCTGCCTAGCAACACCCATTTCCCTGGTCCTGAGGTTGATTATAATCATACCCACCCACCCTAACATGGACCCAAGGAATTCAATTGTTCTATTATTTTGTTGCTAAAACAGCTGCTTGCCTAGCAACAGCTATTCTAATTGTTTATCTGCCTAGCAACACTCATTTCGATGCTCCAGAGGTTGATTTTAATCATACTTACTCCCCCTAACATGGACCCAAGGCATTCAATGGCTCTATTGGTTTGTTGCTAAGACAACTGGTTGCCTAGGAAAAGCTCTTCTAATTGTTTATCTGCCTAGCAGCACCCATTTCCATGCTCCTGAGATTGATCATAATCGTACCTACCCCCCTAACATGGACCCAAGGAATTCAATGGTTCTATTGGTTTGTTGCTTAGACAGCTGGTTGCCTAGCAACAGCTATTCAAATTGTTTATCTGGCTTACAACACCCATTTCCATGTTCCTGAGGTTGATTATAATAGTACCTACCCCCCCTAACATGGACCCAAGGAATTAAATGGTTCTATTGGTTTGTTGCTAAGACAGCTGGTTGCCTAGCAACACCTATTCTAATTGTTTATCTGCCTCGCAACACCCATTTCCATGCTCCTGAGGTTGATTATAATCCTACCTACCCCCCCTAACATGGACCCAAGGTATTCAATGGTTCTATTGGTTTGTTGCTAAGACAGCTGGTTGCCTAGGAACAGCAATTCTAATTGTTTATCTGCCTAGCATCACCCAACTCCATGCTCCTGAGGTTGATTATAATCATACCTACCCCCACTAACATGGACCCAAAGAATATAATGGTTTTATTTTGTTGTTGCTAAGACAGCTGGTTGCCTAGCAATAACTATTCTAATTGTTTATCTGCCTCGCAACACCCATTTCCATGCTAGGAACAGCAATTCTAATTGTTTATCTCCCTAGAAACACCCATTTCGATGCTCCTGAGGTTGATTATAATCCTACCAACCCCCCCTAACATGGACCAAAGGAATTCAATGGTTTTTTTTATGCTGCTGCACTGGTGGCCACCTAGTGGCTGTATATTTCACTAAATCCCTGTAATGGTACGTTTTTCCCTGTTGTGTCACATCTGTCAGTTATATCATCCTCCCGCCCTGTTTATATGGTGTCTTGAATGGGTCCCCTACAAATATACCAACCATGTAGACATTATATTCCTTCAAATGCAAGAATTGCGGTTGTTGCCGCGTATAAAAATGCCTGAGGCACTTTTTTACGTGGCAACAACCGCAATTCTTGTTATGTTATGGACTCTTTTTGCCAAAGATCATTCTTACCTCCTTCTGTCTTTCCCTTTTTTTTCTTTTAAAACCTTACTATGAATAGATTTCTCCTCTACTGCACAACTTGCATAATCCTTTCATGGATTGATGTCCATGTCCTATTTGCAATGCCTTTCTACTTTTACGTGATAACCTGATGTGCACCAATTTGCCACAGCCTCATGTCAAGGATTGAATCTGTAGTCTATGGTGCTTCTTCCATCAGGTTCCCAATTGTACCAATATGATTCTATTGGAAAACACCATCTATTTGACAACCCTTCCCTCAAAAGTATCATTGCTAGTGTTATTTTTTTGATAGAGCAGATGGGAAGCAAGGCAAGTGGAATGTGCTAATATTGTCTAACACCCAAAACAAACCATATGCGGTGTAATTACCACTCATAGTGTCTATAGTGAGCAATCAACTGCACTGAGCCTAACATGAATGAATGAACAATTCAACACCCTCACTATTCAATTGCCTAGACAATTAGTTACACCCACACAACAGAATGGGATCAGGGTTCTGAGGCCGGGAACAACATTTATAGGGAATATTATATTTTTATAATAGACACAACTAGGACGACAAGAACTTGGGTTTTATTGTTGCTTTTATTTACCATGTTTAATTATATTGATCATAACGTTTCGGCTAGAGTGCGCCTTCATCAGGTGATATTATTACAAAGATTCAAGTGTATAAGGTAGCGCGATGAGCAGGCAATAAGGTCATTGCTATGGTTACCAAACAATCAAGGTCATATAAAGGTCAAGGTCATAAGAATATTAATTTGATTATGAGATGCTACCCGGTATTTTACAGGTCAGTTAAATGAATGATTTGAAGATTATGGCAAGTCTTTGTACATTCATGGGTAATAAAAATGTGGGTGGTTACCTTTATATAGGGAATTCCCAAAGTGAAAGTATTCAACTTTTTCTCATGGCCCATAATGCTTCTCAGTGCTAGAAGATTCACAGGCTACCTACTTTTAGAATGATACAGCAAGAGTGTGCTGGTACAGCCTAGACCTCACATGGCAGAAATGACAGGCTCATCTAGTTTCTAAAGTATCGAGATCTATATTTAGATGAGAGGGAGGATAGTCTTGATGGAGTGTAAGTTAATTATGTAATGAAAGGACTAAACCAATCACCACTTCTTGATGAAAGATCATTATTAGACAGAATGGCTGATATTCAGGACTTGCTAGGATTGGGATATAATAACTGGATCTTGGTTATGTCTATTGGAGAGGATGTAATGAGGCAAATTAGTGACAAAATGGCAGCAGAGGTTACAGGATAGGCCTAGAACATTCTAATTATTACAGTCTAGACATTAGACTCTAGACACTTCAGGCTGGTACATATATCTTCAGACAATAGAAAACTATCAAGATTACCAAGAACTCTCAAAAGATGACACAGAGGAGGTAAGTTCATTAAGTATTGAATCAGGTAATCTAATAACAAGGTTTTGATGATGGATGATTATTAACAAATTGATTTTCTTCTATCATGGGTTTAATTCAGTTCGGAAAAACTGGAGTTAACCTTTAGTTAGTATTGTACAGATTACTAAGATAGGTTTCAAATTAGTATGAATGGTAAATATTAACCACTACCTAATGGGCACAACACTCAGTGTAATGTTGCACCAATGTTGAATCTACATTAACCAATGCTGAAATAACACTGACAACCATTAGTCAATGCTGATGTCAATACTGATATGAACTTTTTTTTATGTTCATGAAATGTGATTACCTAAGATGAGAAACCTGACTCCTCCCAGACACAAGGAACCTACTGCTTGTAGCTGTATAGCCCCTTTACCAATGCAAGTTTCTAGAGAGGTGCAGCGTATGCCTTGGCAAAAAACGATCACATGGACATATCCTTTGACTTCAGTAGATGTAATAACATTATGGCGATGTTTAAAGCAAACAGTGCCTTTGTGTCTGGTGGCCCACAATAGTGCAGGGGGGAGGGCTTGGCGTTTAATCTTTCAGGCAATGATAATGCTTTTGCTATGGCATTTGTCATCTGAATGTAGTCCTTGTGTTTCTAATAACCGTTGCTTTATTCCAGCATCATGTAGGCTTAAGGTGAGTGTTCTCATTAACCCACCTGCGCTGCTTTCAGGCATCATGATGATAGAGGATACACTGCTTCAAACCACCACGAGGTCTTTAAAGGGCATGCACAGCAATTCTAAAAGTCATTACAAAATATGTGAATTAAATTCTATAGAAACACAAAAATACTGCACAATGTATTTACAGTGAATTATATATATACATCAATCTCTGTCTGCACATAAAATCCCTGTATTTTTAAGTGACGCTCAGCTCCCCCTGTCATTGTCAGTATGCATTTCTTAATGGACTTAATTAAGAATGTGGGAGGAAAGTGTGTTGACAATTGGCAACAATGAAATCAAAGGAGTATGTGTAATTTAGTAATTACAATCATGATTAATTATCTGCAATCTGCAGGTTCGTTGACTTTTCTAGAGAGAGGCTTCCTTCAGTATGACCAGACATTTGATTATTTTCATTACAGTAATTTTCATAATGAGTCTGATGACTATTATCACTTTTAGAATTATCTATATCTTCTAGAGTTAACCAGTTCTTTGATACTTGGAGAGTGATTTATATAGTCTCATTGATGTAGAGTAATCCTCCCTTTAACCAGCAGAGAAATGACTTCTAATGGCACAGTCCATATATGGTAGACATGAAAAGACAAGAAGGAGACACAAACAGCTCCTGAAGCAGTGACAAAGGATTGAAGAAGCACATAAGTCCCAGACCACATTACTGCAGGAAGGTTTACTGTCACTAATTGCTGCTTTAATTAGACATAAACATGAAAGGTTACACATCGGCCTGCGCGCCACCAGCACAAATATATCCCTGCTTTTTTTGTAACTCACCTGATGTTTTATTTACCACTGGCCATTTATTGTTCTACTATGCTGGTGAGCTGAGACATTTAACTGACCTCTTCTGAAGAAAAGTGAAAAGAATTACATTTTGATGATAAAAAACATGTATCAGTAATGACCATTGTGTATCAATACCAAAAAAAACACAGTTTCTTGTACATTTAAGATAGTTCTTAACTTGTTTACTAAAGTTCAGGGTAGTTTGATATCACAGCTTTATCACAATAAGGCAAACATAATCTTAAAGGTTGATCTGGAAAAACAGGCTTTGTCATTAAGACTAAACTTTACTTTAATTCAGTGAATTCAATTAAATACATCCAGCATAAAAACGGGTAGGTGGGTTTATGATCCTGGTATTACCTCACCACAAAGGTATACATGCCTATAGTAGGGCTACGAATTAGGTGGGAGACCTAGGTAATCCTTTAAAATCTACATAATACATGGTTTATTCACATTTATCTGTTGCTATCTGATACTGATAAAAGGCATAAGGTATTTAATGATATAATTCTTTTGGCTCGTGTTATATTATTTTCTCAAACTGATGTCAACTAAATATCTCATGTGGCAACTAGCATGACACACACCTTAAACACAACAGAATGATTTAATTTACACAGATCAGCTTTAGATAGATGAAAAAATATTTCATATTTTTGTCTAAGAGATGTGTATAGTTATTTAAAGAAGCTTCAACTTCCGAATCAAAGAGTAAGGGTACATAGTAGCAGCTGCTGAAAAGCCACAATGACACACTGTGAACCCTGACTGGCCGAGTCACCAAGCTTTTACGATTACAAACCCTCACAAGTGACTGGACCCAATCTCATCTCTCAGATTTATCTCTCCCCTATGACATAATGTCAGGCAGCCCTTGACCTTTGTGACTGGGTGTGACATGCTCTCCAGACCCTGTGGTTATTTAATCAGCAACTGTGTAATTTAGGAGCTCTGAACCATGGGACAGGATTTGATAATCCCACGGCTATCAAACAATGTCTCATAATGTTGGAATAAAGTGTCATTAGCTGAAAAGTGTATCTACTTGCCCAATGGTTTAAAGGAATCGTTACTTACTGTAGTGGCTTATTTAAGTGATTATTTGAAGCCATCCCTCTAATTGGTTTTCTAGTCTTCTCTCTGTTAGTCTTGGCTGGGTTCTTTTCATATTTGGGACAGAAATTGGTACTTCATTTGTTGGCCTGTTTGAATGAAAATGTTAGGACAAATTTAATTCAATAGAAACCAGAGCAGTATCAGAGCATCAGGATGTAACAACTTGCAATCCTTATGATTGTGGGTGTAGCTCAGAATACATTTGTATGCTTCTGCCTGACATTGATCCAAACCCATGTTTGAACCCAGTTCTCATATTTATCCTACCCTGCATATTTCTCCTACAACTACAGATAAACTATAAGCCTGTGTGTATAAGCAGTATATCTCTTTATTTGCAGTGCCATAGTTATGGAAATAATAATTATTTTATAAGTTTACTCCTCTGACTCTGACCCTTCAGAACAATTAGTATTTTCACAATTATATAATAGGCAGGAAGAAATGTTGTCAGGGCATCCATGTTCACATCTACCTAACTAACCTCTGACGATCTGTTATTAAAGACACTGCCTTATACATAATATGTCCAGGAAAAATATATATAAACCAATGGACCAGAATGCAGGGAGCATTTTCCTTTGTATTATGAATGGTATCGTCAGATGGATGAGGCAATATAAGAAAGAACACTCATTGAGACAAATGGCCTCATCTAGCACAAGCACGTCTATAGGCTGCAAAGTAATATATACTGTATAATAGAGCTGTATGTCTACATAATGCTGCTGCCCCCTCACACCTTATGGTGTAGTACAGTTATCCCTGCCTGTATTAGTATGGTATAAGTATGGCTAAAATGAATAGTTCAGAGATTTATTTAAGCTTGATATGGTATGCTCCCCCGGGCTGATGAAACAATACATTTTCTTCAAAATTTAAAAACTTGCAGCCCTGCTAACTGGAAGGGTTGCAAGGTGCATTGCCCTCAGTGTAAAGTCAAAATCATGACAGCACGCTCCAGTCAGGATGCTCAGGTAAGGACCAATGGATGCAACAATAGCATCCATTGTTGAGACAAGTTGAATCATCAGGTTTAGCCTTTACAGAATCACAATCCTCCATGGGTTTTTACTTTAAAAGGAATCTCAATGCCTGTCAGGAGACAAAAGCCTAGGGACACAGCTTTTTGCATACATAAGGCGGCCAGCCCAAGGGGATGCTGCATGGCCTGAGGTGGGCTGACTGCAGCATGGGAATTGGTGGTTGACCTGCTGTGTTAGAGGATGGTGTGGGAGGCAAGGATATGTAGGGAAACAAGGATGTTTGTATTCATAAACAATCGTCTCTAGTTGGGGATATCTGCATACAATGATCACATTTGCAAAATAATAATTTTATTTTTCTAAATTGCAATAATATGGCTGTGGAGAGGGACAAGTCAGGAGACTTTCATAAAACGACTGGTTACCATTGTTGATTTGATATGGGACTGATTGCAGTGCCCACTGAGCAGTTATCTGTAATTGTGTGACATCATTGCTAACACTGACAGGTTGATCATTTAAAGATATATTTCTATTAAAAGCTTTTAGGGACGAAAGAGTCTGCGTTAATCTTGTTCTATTGCCTCAATCAGTATGTAGTATTAAAGTGCCTGGACCAGTAACCTTACAAAACCTCACTTGTTCAAATACACTGGTTTCACAGGGCCTGCGTCCTTTCCATCTACTGCTAGAGACAAAGACAAGGTAAAAACCTGAAGGTAATTAAGCCATGTCCACTGTGTGAGATATAGCCCCCCTTAATGAAGCAGCATCTATTATTAGTGGTCATCACCAACACTTTAATAGCATCTATTATTAGTGGTCGTCCCTGACACTTAAATGGGATTAATGTGTTTTAATAACTCAGCCTCTGGTAGCTGTGACCTTTATGTCACAGGTGTAGGGACACTAATATTAGTAGTGTAATCGAACGCCTACAAGGCAGTTCGGGCGGCCGGAGCCAGGGGGCACCCCTATCGGAGGCGGACAGTATATAAGCTGTCCTCACCCCCTTGCTCTGGCAGACCTTCTCAGGTCTCTGACTGTGTAATATATAGAAAGTTATTTGAAAGCCAAACATACATTGATCGAACCTCATATACTTCAAGGATTAGCATTGTTGTACAGGTGAACGACTAATAAACCCTGTGTTCTTGCATCTCTACATGAAAACTGCGGTTCGAGTCCTTATTTAATCGAATTACATAAAGACGAACTCTACACTGGTGCCGTGACCAGGATTTTTATGTAGAAGATAGCGGACTGACCCTGGCAGAGGCTCAGTCAAGGAACGGGGGGGATGAAGGATCGGGAGCCGAGCTGGAAGATGGGGAACTGGACTACACAGTCGCCCAAATAAATGAAATCTGGGATATTGCCTCTCGAATGCATACCCCAGAGAATAAAAAATCTCGAAAGAGGAGTCGGATTTTTCGAACTCCGGGAGAATTTCCTCCTACCAGAACAGTGCCGAACACCAATCCGTTCAGAGGGAACCCATGGGCGGACATGCTTCCCTCCGAACCGAACCTCGGACATATGGAACGAGACTTGTCTAGAAGAGGTCGACAGGTCCCTGATTATGACGCCTACTGCGAGAAATTGAAAGCGGAAGAGGAGTCGATGAGGGATCGGCATACAGCCATGAATGAGGATTTGATCCGATTGGCCAACGAAAAGGCAAGGGTAATAGCACAGAACCAGAAGGAAGCAGCGGAATTGAGTGAAGTAAAATCCAGGATCCAAGCGGATAGGAAATATATAAGTGAACAGTTGGCTCTCGAAACTTCTCAGTTGGCCAAGGTCCAACAGAAGGTTAAGATTGCTCAACACAGTCTGACCGAGGAGCAAGCACAACTCCAGAAAGAGAAGGAAGAGGCTCGCCGAAGTCGTGATCTTCGGGATACCTATGAAAGCGAGATCGAACGACAATCCAAAAGGGTCAAGAAAATCAAGGCTGATTATTCGAAGGAGGAGAAAGCCGGCGAGGCCCTGCGGGAACAGTTCGAGCAAGAACGAGAGGCGTTGAAGCAAGCTCGAATCGACATGAAGGCTGACCTCGAAAATATTCAGAAAAAGAAGGATGAAATCAATGATACCTACCTGGCTTATCAGAGTCAGATAGAGGAGATCCGCAAAGAAGAAGAGACTAGGAGGCGGGAAACAATGAATGAGGGAGCCAAGCTACCTAAACACGTTGCATCCACACCTAGTCCGAAATTGAGTACGGTAGAGCCCATCGAAACACGGGGGGTTGTTTCGGAGGGGAAGTATGAACGAACCCAGGGAGGGACTGTCCCGAATGAGACTTATCGTAAAGTCACGTATGGGGGAACCGAGGAGAAGGAGATCTCTAGCACCCATGATATGACGAGCGAGGCCCCACCCAAACGAATGAACCATAGTTACGGCTCTCTGCATCCCTTTGCGGACGACACGCTGGCAGGACATAATTATACGGTACCACCACCACCGATATATAATATAACCTACCAGTATCGGGCACCATTACCCGGAGCCGGATCGAACGAAGGACATCAGTCCTATAATGAAGGGGGAGGATCGATTCCGAGCAGGGGGACAGGTGGTGCTCCGAACCCCGGAACGAATCCGCGAGGAGGAGCCGGAACTGTGCCGAACCCTGGTTCGTACGGAGGTTACCCCCCCAGTCCTGAACGAACTCAGCCAAATCCAAGAGGAGGGGCACCAAGACCGGTCCCTGCCCCGAGGAGGTTGACAAAATGATCATCTATGGGCCCGAGGGTTGCTGCCATAGTGGAATCCGATCCTTGTATACAAGGAATGGGGATAGACTGTTGCAGTCGGACCCGGGAAGATGAGTCAGAAATAATGGAATGGAGCCGGAGGCAGTCTGATAGACTGGTATGGAGTCAGAACAGTGCCTGGAAGCCTGTTCAAACTCCCCGACGGTTCAATGGAGAGAATTGGAAGGAAAGCTACCAAGACTTTTGCGACGATAACCGTTATCATGGGTGGGACAAGGAGGCTTCCTTGGGTCCTCTCATTAAATGGTTGAGTGAGGGTCCGGGACGAATAGCTGTAGATGATTGGCGAGAGACGTATGGGGAAGATGGAAACTATGACCAATTGGTGGCAGCCGCCACACACATTTTTGGGGTGCTGTCCGCGAATGATCCTTGGTCGGAGTTCCAGGTACGAACACAGAAACCAAAAGAGTCTCCGAAAGTATTCGGACTAGAGCTTCAAAGATTATTGCAAAAGGCTCGACCTTATTGGAGACGGGATGATGAATATTTCTTAGATGAACTATTCACACACTTCATAAAAGGACTGAGGGATCCGTCCCATGCTGAACTCGTCCAGAAGGAATGGGGGCGAGGATCCTCAATGGTAGACTTCTTTTTGGCTATCGATCAGCATGAAAAGAAGAAACGACTACTTTCTGGGTTCGTACCCAACCAAAGAGTGGCGTCTGCACATACGGCTGCTCCAGAGGAGAGCGATTCGGACGCTGGTTCGGATGAGGAAAGAATTGCAGCAATAGGGGGAGATAAGTGGGATCGAAAGAATCGGTGGAAGAAAAATGGTAGTAAACCACCCGAGAAAGAGAAGCCAGTGGAGGCAAGCTCCAAGCCCATCCCTACCCCCCAGTTAGGAGCGTCATCAGAGAATGAGAAACGGTTAATGGCCATGATGGAGGAAATGAAAGGATTGTTGGACTATCAGAAACGACCGAAGCTAGATCGAGCAACGGTGAAGTGTTTCAGGTGCCAGGAGACCGGACATTTCGCAGCCGAATGTACGGCCGAGAAACCAGTTTGGAGGGAAAGAAAGAGAGAGGAGACGGGAAATTAGAGGGGGTTGTCCGTGAAGGCAAGCTGACGACCCCGAATAAAGTATGCCAGGATACAATCCATACGAACGCGATTGAGGAGTCTGTAATGTATCCGCCCAGCAGCATGGGAAATGCTGATAAGCCGAAAACATGTGGGGCTGGGGGTATTGGTGAGACAGTTGCCAGGGAGAGCAAAGAAGGGAAACCGATCACCAATAGAGAGGAAGGTTGGGTAGAGGAACTATCCAGGATCGGGGGGATCCGCCTTCCCCAAGGTCATCCGTGTCTGGAGTATTTGAAAGGATTCGGATTCAATTTTGACATGGCAGACGACATCAAAAGGTTCGCAAGTAATCCCTCTATGATGGGAGGAAAGAGATGGTATGTGTCCGTATCTGTAAACGGCAGAATGGGAGAATTTTTGTTGGATACCGGAGCTAGCCACTCCGCTATGTCGAAAAGATTCTACGATCTGGTGTCGAACATGGATGATGACCTCACAACGAGGGTAAATGCATGTGCGGCTGATGGGAGCAAGATACGAACGTTTGGTAGAACTTGTATGATCATCCTGGTGGGTGGTAGGGAATATATCATTTCCCCTACTGTCGCTGGGATAGAGGATGATGGTATCATTGGGATGGATTTCGCTTCCTTATATGGGGTAAAATTGGACCCCATCACTGGAATGTTGAAAGTAAATCGTCCCTACAAAGACAGGATACAATGCCTGGCACGAGAAGTTAGTGGAGTAGCGAGTGTGGTACAGACGGTAAAAATACCTCCCGGAATGGCATGTGATGTGTTAATAGCCTCCAGTAGGATGAAGAGGGGCGTTCCGGGGGTTTTCGAACCTAATGTGACAGTGTTGGGAAAGAGGGGTTTGGAATCAGCCGACACCCTGATAGGCAACATAGCATGGGGGGTGGCCCCTATAACGAACCCGGGTTCGAAAACCATCTACCTAGAGAAAGGCACTGTAGTGGGAGAAGTGATATCCGCGGAAGCGGTCACCAGTAGCTTTGAGAATGGAAGTGGACTAGTCCCGAACAATGAAGTAATGGAAGAAGGATTGGAAAAGTTAATAGAGGGATCCGGAGTAGAGACGGAGGAACAGAGGAAAGCCCTGAGGGAGATGTTAACTGAGTGTAGTTTAGCCTTTGCGCGGCCCGGAGAGCCGTTGGGACGAACGGATCGAGTCCTGCACTCAATTAACACAGAAGGGGCGAATCCAGTAAAGATACCATATAGACGTCTTCCGCTAGCAAAGAAAGTGGTGGCGGAAGAAGAGATTACGAAGATGTTGGCGGAAAGAGTGATAACTCCGAGCACCAGCCCTTGGAGTAGTCCAGTATGTATGGTAACAAAGAAGGATGGGAGTATCCGATTCTGTATAGACTACCGAAAACTGAATGGCTTGACTAAAAAGAATTCGTATCCGCTCCCCCGGATAGATGAGACCATTGATTCCCTCGGAGGAAATAAATGGTTTTGTACGATTGATTTGCAGTCTGGTTATTGGCAGGTAGGAATGAAAGAAGAAGACAAGGAGAAAACTGCGTTTTCGAGCCATGTAGGGTTGTTCCAGTATAACGTGATGCCATTCGGACTCTGTAATGCTCCGGCCACGTTTGAAGCAATGATGGAGACTTTACTGAGTGACTTATTGTGGAAGAAATGTCTAGTATATCTGGACGATGTGATCATATTCGGAAAGACATTCGAGGAATGCCTGGAGAACCTGAAGTTGGTGTTGCAGCGAATAATCTCGAATGGGTTAAAGCTGAAAGCTAAAAAGTGTAATATGTTTCAGAAGAGTATTAACTATCTAGGACGGATCATCTCAACAGATGGGGTGAAGGCTGATCCGGAGAAGGTTAAGACTGTAACAGACTGGAGCATTCCTAAAGGACCGAAAGAAGTAAGATCCTTCCTAGGATTTTGTTCTTATTATAGAGATTTCTTACCAGGATACTCCCGGATAAGTTATCCAATACAATGTCTGTCGCACTGGACCCCGGGGAGACGTAAGGAGAAGTTCCCATGGGGGAAAGAGCAAGGGGAATCATTCGAACTTATTAAAGGGTTGTTCGTGGAAACACCAGTTTTGAAATACCCCACTGCGGACGGTCATTTCATATTAGACACTGATGCGAGCAATGAAAGTATAGGGGCAGCTTTGTCTCAAGTCCAAGATGGGAAAGAGGTTCCAATCGCATTTGCAAGCAATACAATGAGTAAGGCACAAAGAAATTATTGTACGACAAAGAGGGAATTATTGGCAGTGGTAGTATATACAAAGAAATATAAGCACTTTTTGTGGGGATCTGATTTTACTTTACGTACGGATCATTCCTCCCTCCGGTGGTTATTAAACTTTAAGGACGCGGAAGGTATGATAGGACGGTGGTTGGCACACCTATCTGAGTTCGGATTGGACCATAGCCAAATTCAGCATAGAAAGGGGGCTAAGCATGTAAACGCTGATGCGTTGTCGCGAATCCCGGTGAGGAAGTGTCAGAATGACGGATGTGATGATTGTGGGAAGCATAATGCCGTGTTGGCAGGAGTCCGAAAGCCTTTTAGAGATCTCGAACCCATGATACTAGAATGGGACGAGAACTCCATTAAGAGCTTCCAGGAGAGAGATGCGAATAGTATCCGTCTGAAGATGTTACTTGTAGAAGGAAGGGTCCCGACTCGGCCAGCAATATCGTTGGAGAACAGGGAGATGAGGCGACTAATAGCTCAATGGACAGAGTTAGAGGTGGTGAATGGACTGATCTATAGGTGGAAGACGAATGCGTTGGGAAATAAGTCGAGACAGATCTTTATTCCTACTGCCATGCGAAGGGATATAATGTTCTTTTGCCATGGGCATCGGACCAGTGGCCATTTTGGGAGAAAACGGTCTCTGGAAAGGCTGGCTAGAATGTATTACTGGCCAGGTATGAGTACGGATCTGTTGAGATGGATAGACACTTGTCCGAAATGTTGTACGAGCAAGCCCGGGCCTGGGTTGGGTAAAATGCCCTTAACCCAGGAACTGTTTGGAGTCAGGTTCGCAAGAGTGGCAGTGGATATAATCACAGGATTTGTGACAACTCCGGAAGGAAATACATGTATGATGGTAGTAACGGATTACTATACGAAGTATACGAAGGTATTCCCAATGAAGGATCACAAAGCAGCAACTTGTGCTAGAATGTTAGTGAAGGGATGGATACTGTACTTGGGAGTGCCTCTGATGTTGCATAGCGACCAAGGGAGAGAGTTCGAATCGAATCTATGGCAGGAAATGTGTCATCAATTGGCCATTTGCAAGACCCGAACCAATCCGTATCGACCACAGAGTGATGGTCAGGTGGAAAGATTCAATCGTACCCTAATACAGGTCCTGAAGAGTTTAGTAAATCAAGAGATGGATGATTGGGATGAACAGTGCGACTTCGTTTGCCATGCTTATAATAGCACGGTACATGCGAGTACGAACTGCTCTCCGAATCTGTTGGTATTCGGGGAGGATCTGATTATGCCAGCGGACCTAGTGTTCGGAGTAGTTGGTATGAATCCAGATGTCCCGTGTCAGATCATGTTTGTGGAGGCGTTGAAGGAACAATTCCGGAAGGCATACGAATTAGTAAGAAAGGAATTAGGAAAGACAGCTAAATGGCAGAAAGTGGGCTATGATACTAATCTAAAGGTTCGGCGGTTTGCGGTAGGGGACTTAGTAGCGAGATACCACGAACCTCTGGTTGGCATCAAGCTGAGAGATAATTGGGATGGTCCGTGGAGGATTACCCAGAGAGTAAGTGATGATACAGTCCTGATGAGAGATACCTTCGGGAGGAATCAGAAATCGAATGTGGCCCGGTTGAAACCATGGAAGGGGAGAGAGTACTCCACGGAAATGTTCAAGATGGGACAAGAGGAGAAGGAGGAGATGAAAAGAGAGTTAGATAAAGTAATCGAGAAGAGGGGTCCAGGTAGACCCAGGAAGGTGAGGAAGGAAGCGGTGCAAATTAAATCATCTCCAAAGCGATCAGAGAAAACAAAGAATGTCTCGGCAGGTGTAGACAGGAAGAGAAGGACTGTCCCCTCTGTGGCTACGAGGGAACGGGCGAAAACCTCTCCGAATGTCAGGTGTAAAGAGAATCCAGTAGGGGTTCGTCGCAGCCCTAGATTGAGGGTGAGGGGTGCTGTTACCTAACCTGAAACACAACGATGTAATCAGTTAAATATTGTCATAATTACCGGGGTAACCGGGTATTTCGTCTTCTATGTAGGAATGATCACGAAAAAAGTCAGAAATCCAACAAACTTACCTGTGAATGTGCCAGTGGGTAATGGACGGATAATCCGGCGGATTAGTAGTTGCTATCCGTATTTAGATCCATAATGACTCGAGATGAATTCGACAGGGCGGTGAGGGTATCAGTGCTATAATTACCTGATCGTAATGCGTGACGCGCGGGAAGGATGAATGATTGTTTATATTTTGCAAGCGCGGGAAAACTGAAGTCTCGCCGAATGCGCGGTATCTCGCGAGACCGACGCGCGTGCGCAAAGGTCGACGCGGGTCAGCAATCCGCCATATTTGTTTACGGTTCGCCGGACAGAGCAAGGGGAAGCGTATCAGAGCACAAAAGCGAGGAGATAAAGACTGTTTGGAAGTGAACTCGGTGTATAGCAGGTGGGTGAAGTCGCCAGGATCCCGCAGAAAGGGTCCTGGTACCTGTCATTCATTTATTATCGAGTGAAAGAACTTTTTGAGTGTCACGATGGCTTCGGCGTCTGGCTCTCATTCCGAACGATCGGCCCTCGACGAGGTGTCCGAAGCATTTATGGAGACCGAGGCGATGTCGCCAGTTACCAAGAACGAAGAAAGTGCATTGAATGAATCCGGAGCAGAGGAGAGTAGCATGGGAATGGAAGGAATGGAGATTGAAGAAATCCTGGAACGATCGGACGAGCCGCTGCTCGAACCGAATCTGGATGGCTTTAAATCAAGGTATGACGGTCGGGAAGTCCATATTCACGACCGGATCTTAGAAGGAGACCGAAAGTGTTGGGACGCAACCACTAGGGACTGCGTTCGACACTTCCTATCCCCGACAGAGTACCAAGCACTGCCATCCGAATGGCTCCTGTTTTACAACCGAACTGAGGCTGGACTGCAAGTGAGTCAGCCGTTCCGAAGGGCGATGTTCGATTGCGAAATCGCATATCGACAGAATCGCCTTCCGAACCTACCCCATGTATTGACTGACCATACTGGAATGGGGGTGACCGGAATGGATATTGCAGGAGAGGTACTGTACCGGGAACCCGACATGGAGAAAGAACCCAGGACTGCAGAAGACTGGGTAGAACAAGCGGAGCATCCGGACGCCCCGAGGCTCTACACTCTGAATGGAGACGAATTACTTCGTCGACTGGAGGAGTGTTCGGAGCCGGAGGAGAAATTGAACGGAATCATCAGCACGATGATTCGAGAGGGGACCTACGCCACTAGGGCATATGTTCCCGGGGCAGAGGAAGAACTGACCTCTGCTGAGCATAAAGAACGACTGGCATCCATCCGAAAGGGCAAAGCAATCCTGAAGGCCGCCAAACAAAAAGGTGGTGTGTCAACCGAAGGAGAGGAGACCCCAAAGAAAACGAAAAGTAAAGGCGTGAAGGGAAAGACGAAGAAAAAGTCTCTGACCGACACCGAATCTGACAGTGACCAGGGTGCCTTCACACCGGTTCTGTCAGCGAAAGAAAAAAAGAAGTTGAAGGAATCTAAGAAAGACACAAAAATGACTGTGCCTCCGAAAGTGATTGCTAAAGTCACAGAGGTAGTGGGCAGGAAAGATCCTTCGAGTGATAATCCACTGGAGGGACGGATGGCTGCCGTTCAGGCTGCTGCCGCCGCCAAGGTCAGTGGTATTATTAAAGGAGCCACTAAAAAGGCCATCAAAGTGACTGAACCTGTAGATAGTCCGGACGACGAGTCTGGACCAGATTCGGGTGGCGAACCTCCGGAAACCGATCCGGATCCAACCACACAGGATCCGGAGGACAAGATGGAGGTTCCGAATGAGGAGGAACCGGAGGGGGAAGAAGAGGGAGAGGGTGAAGAGGGGTCGAAAGATGAGGAAGAACGGGAAAGAAATCAACGAATCTGGAAGAATAGTGAGGCGAAGTTCGCACACTTCATTCCGGGTTCGTTCGAGGAATGTGCGAAGGGCAAGAAAGCGTACGGTTGCCCCGAACCCCGAAATATGAATGACGAAAGTGATGACGAAGATTGGATTCGGGAAACCGAGGACGATCCCTTGCCATCAGATTTCTATACGGAGTGGTTTAAACAACTAACGAAATACCCCGATAGTTACTACATAAGAGACCAGAAGTCGAAGTTGCGCTGGGCCTACTTATGTTGGTATCAGAAAGACGGTGAGCGATATTGCCCGTTCGCCATTTGCATAGAGGAGAAAGGAAAGGACAGGACATATCCGACAGCAATGCGGTTCCTGAGGCATCTATGCGAACGGCACTTCCACCACACAGTGGTCTACGAATGTGCCAATCAGAAAGGACAGAGGGATAGTGCAACCTGCAATGGTTGCGTTACTCCCCGAAGGGGTGTGATGCTTCGCCATCTGAAGTTTTGCCACAGCCCCGGACTGAGTGCAGCGCGCGAGAAGGTAATGAGCCTGCACGACAAAGTGATGACAGAATACAACAGAATGATCCCTTCGGACTTCAAGCACATCGGCGTGAAGACGGATTCATTCTGTAATGTGCATGAGTCCAAGAAGGGCAAGATATGTGCGAGAATTGCCCTAGTGAGAGCTCGAGGGAAATTTCAAATGACGAACGAACTATTCTCTAGAGTGTGTGAATGGAGGGGTGATCCACCCAAGGCGAAGATTGACGAGAAGAGGCGAGCTAGCCGCAGCCCAGCAAGTGTCAAAGGAAAGAAATCTCGGTCCGATTCTCCCGAAAGATCGGAGTTTAAGAAGCCCCTGGCTGTGGCTCGTGACTCCAGATCGAAGCAGCAGAAACGGAGAGATTCGACTGACTATCAGTCACCAATGAGTGGGGGGTCGGAGTCACGTCCGTCCTCGTCAGCAAGTTCGGCATCAGCGTCAGCTTCGCAGAGTGATAATCCACCTGCTTGGTTCGACCGGAAAGAACCGGCCCGTGAGCCGGAGACGGGTGATTTCCCAGAATTGAGCGCACAGAAGGTTCCGGCACGTGTCGAACCTGTACTGACTCAGATTCCGGACAATAGGCCCCGACTGAGCACGAGACCGGTGGATCTGTATTTTGATCCGAGTGACAGAGTGGTGTGCGCCCAAGCCCAGCAGGCAGTGGACGACTTCCAGGAGACGCAGAGGGAATTGGCTGTCCGATACAACCAGGGGGTGGCGAACTTGTTTGCCCGCTCTCTGGTTGAACAGGAGGCCAGAACCAGAACGAACCTGGAAAAAGATAATGAGGCGCTTCTGGCCGCCGAAACGAATAAAATTCGGAACGAAGCCAAGCTAGCCGCATCACGGACTGCTTTGGCTCAGAAACGCCTGCAGGAGTCAAATGACCGGAACGAGGCTATGAACGTCAAGTTCCAGCAGGTATTTGGAGTGTTCTTGGACGAGTGGGATGGCACCCGCGAATCCGCTCTGGAACTGCTAAAGAACCAGAGTGAGGAAGGGTGAGCCAACGATTCAAGAGTGAGAAAATAGGAGTGATTTGATATTCGAAAGAGAACGAGTTAGTGTAGTATGAACGTCTACTGAACCATCAAACAGCAGTAACCGAAGTACGCAAGATGAATACGGTGACCAGACATCTGAAGAGGAGAGCACCATTCACCCGTTCGGAAGAACGCGTCTGTTCAGTTAGAACAGAGGCAGCAGTACGAGAATGAAGAGGAGAGCACCACTAACCCGTTCGAATGAACGTGCCTGTCCAGTTTGGGACAGGACGGCTGTTGAAGAGGAGAGCACCACACACCCGAGTCCTTCCGAAAGGATGGTACTTCGTGCCTAACCAATGTTGAAAAAGGTTAGGATGGCTGCCCGGATCTTCAGTTTTTTTGTTCCTGTGTTTTTTTTTTGTCATGAGAGATGTCAAATTGTTCTAGTCGCTAATCTATATATGTTTGTATGTATACTATACAAGTGTCCTTAATCATTCGAAATGTGTCGAGCCATTCGGATATATTACCACCTATGTAAATAATATTAGTTTTGTATATTTTTATATACCCTACTGTGTTCACGACGTAACATAACGCTTTACTAAAATAAACTCAGTTGTATGAGTTTATATTATATTGTACATATATTTAAAAGCGTAAGCGTATGTAATGTCTGGGGGGGGTGGTGTAGGGACACTAATATTAGTAGTGTAATCGAACGCCTACAAGGTAGTTCGGGCGGCCGGAGCCAGGGGGCACCCCTATCGGAGGCGGACAGTATATAAGCTGTCCTCACCCCCTTGCTCTGGCAGACCTTCTCAGGTCTCTGACTGTGTAATATATAGAAAGTTATTTGAAAGCCAAACATACATTGATCGAACCTCATATACTTCAAGGATTAGCATTGTTGTACAGGTGAACGACTAATAAACCCTGTGTTCTTGCATCTCTACATGAAAACTGCGGTTCGAGTCCTTATTTAATCGAATTACATAAAGACGAACTCTACACAATGATATTAAAACAACATTAAGATACACTGACACCAGATGTAAAAATTGTTTTTTGGCTTAATTGTGAAAGACTAAGATTTTCTACTTTCTTCAGTTCCAAGAGTGATTCAATTAGATTTTGAACATTCAATATAAAGGTGCATTCCGACCTAGAATGTGCAGGTTAAATTGCTAGCAGTTTTCTATTCACCTAATAAGTGAGACAACAGTAGAGCAGCTTAAAAAATGCTGATTGACAACAGGTGTGCAAGGTTGATGGTGCTCTGACATTGAACGGCAGTGATGTTTCAGTAGGATTGTCCTTTAGTGCATGAAGTTATAAATGCATGGCATGTTTTGTCCTGAGTACTTAATGTGCCACAGAACCCTCCTGTTAACTTTGCCAGAGCTCATTACATTTAAAACTGTCCCTTAAGATTGCAAATGACTGGGAAAACACATGCTTTCCACACTTAAGTTTCACAACTCCAAAGACTGATTTGAGTTTAATACATATGGACAAATGTAATGATAAATTGTGTGAGATGGAAATAGTCCAGGACTTGCTTTCATTTCATCCCCCTGCCTCCACTGGTATCCTTGTTGTTGTCAAAGCACCGATGTAAGTTGCATCTTATTGCACAATTGTCAAGGATCCATATCATAAGTTTCATCATCAACATACTAACCCTTTGTTACACTGTCAATGCTGTTTAAACTATGGCTACTCTTTTTTCATCTTACAAAATACAGCAACAATATTTGAGAATTTGATGAGACCTTCACATTCTTTAATAGAGTCTATTAATTTAGTTATGTTAGAATTAACGTTTTATTTCCTCATAGGAGGACACTTTTAGAAATGGGAAGGACAATGTTCATATAAATAACTGATGACCTATGCTGTGAATACTTTATACAGAGACATATGGTTCTAGCTCTGTCTCATATCTTTACCAGAGCTTGAATCAGCCATGTTCCGACTGATTATAATTTTGTCTGTACGTGTGTCATTTGACTATGATATAAGGATAGATGGGGCTAACCTAGATTTAAAGTGCTCAAAGGACGAATCCAATAAGAACTAAGTACTATGCTGTCGTTACTAGTTGTAACCCATGGCAAGCAGTATTCTGTGGCAAGGCCAACAATTGTAATGATTTAGCCTCCTCTTTGTGCTAATGATCCAAACTTCAATCAGCTCACCCAGTGTTCGGCTTTGATGCTACAACACCACAGGGGTAAAGATTCCTCACGGCCTCTTTTACTCATCGCTCAATATACTGTCTGCTACTATCTATAGCCTTTCTTTGGAGAAATTGGGTATCTTTCTCCAACAGTACTTGTATTTAATATTTGTAGCCTACTATTCAATAAAGTGATGAAAGAGTGGTGACTTAGCAGTAAGGACGACAGAAAAGAAAACTAGGAGAATGATATAAGAAAGGACTGAACCAAAAAACGAGGCATAAAAAGAGACAAATAATTAAGGATAGAAGAAAGTGAGTGTGTGATGATATATATATATGTGTATATTGATGAATGTAATACAGCACAATATCTCCTCAATGCTAGCCCCACTCTTATATATTCATTTCAGAGAAGCCATGACCATAAGTAAAGTATCTATGCAAAAAAAAGGTAAAGAAACAAAAAGAAACATTAAACCTTCTGAGCCTGTAACTTTAGGCGATACTGTTTGTGACAGGTGGACAAGATGGAAGATTTCCAAAGTGTAAAATGTTGAGGATACTTGACATATATCCTGGCAGGTAGACTGTTCCTTAGTCATAAGTCTAGTAGAGACATGAGAACTCTTCGGCTACAATTTCAGAACCGTTGTTAAAGGGAGCCTTATATAACTTGTTATTGTGCAAAACAGCCAACCAGACTCCAGATTAAATACAGAATACACTTTCCTTTAAGACATGTCTTGTGTTATACTTGCCATGTCATTTGATACATGATACGCTGATTTGCACTAATTTCCCACAGTTGCATTAATGAGAGCAGTCGTTGACTGATATCAGACGATGACTATAGAGCCTGTGTTTCTATTTTAAGTTGATTTTAAATTACACCAATGATAATCAATTAGAGAATAATACCTAGTGAACAAACATGTCTCTCAAAATATTATATTGAGTGTTAGCATGACCATGGGTGTTCTCTGAGCAGCTGGTAGGCGGAGCAACCTGAGTGAAATTGCCAAATATTGTCTAAAACCTAGAACAGGCCAATTAATACAGTCCACATGCAGAGTAATTGCTACCCAAGGTGTTTGTATTGAGCAATAAAGTGCAGCAAGCCTGACATCAATGCACAATTTTCTCATCGTCTTTTCTGCCTCCCACCCCATCCCTCTAGCACTCTCCTTCTAAACGAGCCAAAACCCAGATGGTAAAGAAGGTCCTGAGGAAGCAGCAACATTGCTGGGAACTTCCTACATACATTTGAACCCACACTTGGAACACAATGATATTGCTCATATGAAAAGGTTCCCTAAAAGCCCATTCTATGTTTGGGGCACAAAGAGACAAAATGGCTGTGTTTCAGATCAGACCTAACAAGGCACCAGCAGCAGCCATGTGACTGAACTGGCAGTCTCTTCATTACTGAGATATTTTATTGAATACTGGTGAATATCTGCCCAATGCAGTGTAATTTGATTATGTAATTACTGATCTACACCAATAACCAGTTCTTGATGACAGATGATTATTAGACTAAATCACTTAAATGCTTTTGAGGACAAGGATTAGGACGTAAGGGGTGGATCTGTGTTACAGCTATGGGGACTACATATATTATGTATCTAACATATTATTTGCCCTTATTGATTAGAAATGCTTCCCTATTCACTTATGTTATCATAAAAGTCACATTGATTATCATATAACAACACATGTTCACCTTATGCATGTATATATCATGGAAATGTCCATCTCAAAGTATAAAACTATTTGATATTATTCCTGCCTTGAAACCAAGAGCAATAGGTTCAAAAATATTGATGATAGTTTGCCTATATGGTGAAAAGGAAAAGATACAAACACCTTCTGAGGCTGTGACAAAGATTAATAGGTTTAATTGGAGCACCTAAAGAGCAAAAACATCAACCGTTAGAATCCACTTCATATCGTTTCTGTATGGTCGCATAATTTTCATGATTTTAAGTGACTGCCGAACCTACATTTTCAAAATAAAAAATGTCAAAATTTCCAAACCCAATACCAGAAAATGGACAATACAGTTCTATTACCTACTATCAAGAAATTATATTCAGCCATTCAGGTGATTTGATGGAAAATATATCATTAACTATCTTATGTTACACTAGGCCATCAGTATACAAACATGGCCCAGCCCTATATGCTGCACAATAAATAAATGAATATCATATCAAACTAAATCAAATATTAAGGTATATTGACTAAACTTAGAACAGATTACATCCAAATTTAAACTTTAAGGGATATTTACTATTCATGTTGTGTGTAAAACTGCCTAAACTGATCAGTCACTACTGTTCAATTCATTCCTCAAGAGGCAGACAATAACAACCTCTTATATAGCATCTCAGGCCTAGTCACACAGTTACTGCAACTATAGAGAGTGCACAAGTGTCCAGACTATGGAGATTTATCTGTCCCCTACGACTTAGTGTAAAGCTGGCTTTCACTTGTGTCACAAGGCAGGTTGCCCGTAGCGCACTAACTTATAGTTGCACATAACAAAGCAGAACACCGGCCTGTTAATTTTGTTAACTCTATCATTTACTTGTCAGACCGGCGGTTAAAATGGAAAATGAGTGAGAAAAGATTAGTCAAAAACCATTGGCTTTTCACATCTTCGATTTAAGACGATGGAGCACAGACCAAAATTTGATACAATCCAGACAAATATTTTTAGATCTGTCATAATTTGAGTCCAGGATGCATTATTTGATGTGACATCTGTGTCTTTAAGCTTGAAATTCTTAATTTCATTCAGGAAACCATTTGTTAAATGCTTTGTCAGGAATGCATTTCTGACAAATTATAGCATAGCTTCCAAGATAAAGGAGGAAGCAATCGTGTCTGGACATAAAACAGGGCAGGTTAAAGCAGTGCAGGACAAGCATCTCCTTTTGTACACCTCCTTTTCCTGGTATCCTTATCCTTGTTATCAAAACACCACAAGTTCACTGTGAATTATTTTTGATTGCTTGACTGTCAAGGTTTCCAATTATATTTCATTAACAACTGCTGTATTAATTTTGTATAAGTGAAAATACTTCCAAAGGACTACAATATGACTCAATTCTGAACTATGTGAAAGCTATCTTGGTCCCAGCTTAAAAATAGTATGCTCCCATAAACAAGTCTAACTAAAGGAAAAACTCTATTGGCCATAATGATTCTCAGCCCTGATTACCAATTCCTTCTGCAAAAGGATATGCCTAGTTACATCTAGACAGCCTGCACATTGTAGTCTAGACAATAAGTATAGACATTGCAGTGTTGACATTGCAGTATAAATATTACAGCGTTGTAGTATTGCACATATTAATATGCTTAATAAAAGCCCACGGAACAAACCTTGCCATTCTCTCCAGTGTAAATAACCCAATTAGAATTTAATGAACTAGGATGAGAAGCCCCCAGTCCACCTTGAGACAAATGCATACTACTGCCTCTCTGCCAATGCAAAATGCTTTGGGTGCAGCATTTACAATGAACCAACACAGTACAGTGACTACTGTAGGTGTAAATGATAACAGCCATGTTTAGAGCAGAGAGAGCACACAGGGCCTGATGACTGATAAATGGACAAGGAGACAACACAACCATGTGCTGAGGCTGTGATAAAGCATTGATTGAAGAATTGAAGAACATACACAGTCACAAACCTACTTTTTGTCAGCTGAAATTAAACATGAACATGAAAGGTTACACATCCGCCTGTAAGCAGTGATGACAAATATAGTGCGGTTTTATTCGGAATGAAATATCCTTGATAATTCGTTTACCACTGGCCATGGTTACTTACTTGAATAAAGGTAACATTAAACTGAACTTTTCTGAGAAAAAATGAAAGAAGTGGAGGCATGCTTCTTATAACAATAGTTGTATTGGTAATGGCTGTTGTTCATTAAATACAAAACAGTTCCTGGTTTATAGATGTTGTTTACTACAGTACAAATCATTTATAGCGTTGTAAAAAGTGTTATTTTAGATCAGGCTGATATAATCTCAGAGGAAATAAAACAGCCTTTGTTATTGTCAAACCTAATGGAGTGAAGTCAGTCAAATGATAAGGAGAGGTAAGGCGGTGTTATATGTCCTAGCTAAGAGCTAGGATAAATAGAAGGATATGTTTACCCAGTCTTTGCCAAAACGTTTCATCCGATTGAACATCTGGTCCTGCAGATTTATTAATGTTGCAGGACCGCCTACATTTTAGAAGGACCAGATACCAATAGCATATACATTATATTTGTAATAATTTACGACCAAATTAGGATAAATAGATAGTTTACACAGTATATTGACTGTCATATTTATCTAATCCACATGGAAATGTAACATATGTATGCTGGTCTTCCAATACGATGCATCCTGTGCATGTTGTTCTAATATGAAAATGAGCCCTGTGCATGGTCTTCTTATACAAATATGCACCTTGTGTACTTTGTTCCAATACAAATATGCACCCTGTGTATGTGTTCTGATACAAATTTGGAGCACATGCTTGTGCTAACAAGCAAATTGAAGTCCATTATAGTGGTTATGACTGACAGCCCTAGCAGAGTGCCAATATTTCTTATGCATCAGCTGTTCTTTTGTATATAATCGCAATGCATTTTACAATGCTTTACAATAGAGATTTATGCTTGCCATATTACAAAAATATGATCTGGAATTCGTTGTATAGCATGTGACTCTGAGAAAGTCTGCAAAAAGAGCTCAATTCATTTCCCTCAAATACGAATGTATCTAAAATATTCCTTGAGACAGACTATAAGGTAATAAACTTCTGCCCTATAGATGTAACTTGACATAGACCAAAATAAATATTTCAACATGGGGCATGACATGCCCAGCAAATTGTCATCCAGGCTGAAAACAATGTACCAGAATATGGGACCTTCCTCATATCTATTATAGATAATACCCTCTTCTGGATGCAACACCACAAAGAAAGACCAGTATGATAAATGGTAAAGCCTCATCTAGCACAAGCAGAGAATGTATATAGGTGGCAGGGGGATAACACTACATTATACATGAACTGAATATTTACATAGTGCTGCTCCCTACCACTACCTGAAGCAGCTGTACAGTTCCTGTATGGATATCTGTTCACGATACTTTGTAACACTCTATGTAAGTTTATATTGTAATAATGGCATGTCACTAAATGATGACATTTCATGTACCAATGTAGCGCTGGTAAGTAATTGCCACATTGGTGCATCATTCTGACCCTTTAGGTTTGATTTGGCATCACGCTTTAATACAGCAGTGGCTAGTTCATGCATCATGACGACCAAGAGCATGATCCATCAATGCATCATGCCATCTTGAGAAGGAATAAATAAGTCATAAATGAGCTCCAGAGTAAACGGATATTAAAATGAACACATTAATATTATACATATAAATACACATGACTCTGGTTGACATGCACACCCATGTGATACCAAATTGATGAAACACTCATTTATCAATCGCTATAAGGGAGACTTGCTGATTTCTTGTGCTTTGTCTTTTGTCTTGCTGCATGAACACAGTCCATCTGAGTAACTTGGACTGTAGGTTAAATCCTAGGGGCTGAGTACCGTAAAACCTCACATAGAAGCCGCAGCTAGTACACGAGTCGAATCGGCGGTGTGGCTCATAGGATCTGCCCAGAGTCAGGGTGCAGCTTATATGCAAGTTTTTGCCACTATGGTACATTACTAAAATTGGCATATTCAGATTGCCAGTGCGGCTTATAGGATCGGCCCAAACTCAGGGTGCAGCTTATATGCGAGTAAGGCTTATACAAGAGGTTTTACGGTACTCTCAAGCAGCGAAACTCTGCCATGAAGCCTACAGTAAGGTGGCCAAGCAGGCCAGATCCCATTCAAACAAGGAGAAGACACGACCTTCTCCTGAGGCTGTGACGAAACATTAATTAAAGCACATAAGTCACAGACCACAGGATGGTGCATCGCCACTAATTGCTGCTTTTTGTCAGCTGTAATTAAACATAAACATGAAAGGTTACACATCCGTGTGTAAGTAGTCATGACAAATATAGCACCGTTTAATTTGGAATAAAAAACACCTGATGTTTTATTTACAACTGCCCATTTTTACTTACTGGCAAGAGGAAACATTTTAATTGAACTTTTCTGAGAAATACTGAAAAAGTGGAGGCATGATGATGCTACCAGTACTTTTATCAGTAATGATTGTTGTTCATTCACAGTTCTAGATTCACAGAACCACTTCTTATCTTGTTTACTAGAGTACAGAGTGTCTATGTTTTTAAAAAGTTTTTATCTAAATCTGGAAAAAATAGGCTTTATTATTGAGACTATCAAAAGTGAATTCAATCAATAAACTCAATCAAATAAACTATTAATAAAGATAGGTAAGTGGATGTCTTATGTCTTAGCTTGGATTACCACAAGGGTATGTTAACCTGCGCACACCTTGAGCAGCAAGGCATTAGGTGGGTGCCAATGGTAATGTGTATTACTCTATAACCTTTGTCATAGTTCTGCATGAATGCAGTCCCAGTGAATCTAATTTCAAGCGGTAAATTCCTGCCTCATGCTGACTCATTGGGACCCTTGCGGATTAAATCAACCCAGTACGGTTGAAATGATGCTTGCATTTTCATTGCTGCATTCGTTTGTCAGGCAAACATAGGGCATGGCACTTTTAGACACTTAACTGCATAACATCCTGTGGCAGCAAACAAGACTGTACTGCCTGATAAGTTTTACATATGATGAAGAAAATCCTTAAGGTCAGTGACATTTATAACGGCTGTAATAGATGGTGATGGATATTCAAATATGCCTTCAGTTTTTCTGAGTTCATAAAGGAGGTAGAAAGATAACAGTAGCATGAATAACATTTTTAGAACATAAAACCTTAGTGAGGCCCTGAGTCTGTGCTTTAGTCGCTACGGGGCTACAATAAGAAAACCCTCACAAGTGACTGGACCCAATCTCATTTCTCAGATTTATCTCTCCCCTATGACACAATGTCAGGCGGCCCTTGACCTTTGTGACGGGATCTGATATGTGAGACCTGGCTCTCTTTTACTTCAAAATACCTACAACTGATTGTAATTCATTCAAAGTTGCTTCCTTTTTTATCCTTTAATAGCCGGATGACTGCGAAACAATTCTTCCTGTAGAAGAGTTTTCATCACTAACCCATTAGTTTTCTTTTAATAGAAACCTCTAGAAAAAGAGGTATGGCTAAAAAAGTTCATTTATCACTTTAAGATACTTGGAAACTAGACTTTTACTGTCATGGAACTAAAGCAAACATCACGACAATGCCAGTGCTGTTCTTATTTTTCGGAGTCTGACATAGAATAACCATATATACATTGTGGATGTCCCTTAGGATGCTTCTGCTTGAATTTGTGTTTTGACGTAAACCCATGTTTGAACCCAGCTCTCACACCAATACTACCCTGCATGTTTCTCCCATCCACTAAGCAATTTATGCAATACATATATATTTTCATGTCAAGCAAAGATGTACAATGGGAATTATACTACGAATGACGTGTGCCATATCTATGTATATTTCGAGACTGTGACAAGGTCTGCAAGGAGGATTTTATTTATTCCCTTTGCTTACAAATGTATCTAAAACATTGTTAGACTCCCCGAGACTTTGACCCTTATGCATGTTTCTCGTATAATTCTATTACAAAGTATTTTCTGTCTCTAATAGTTTAAGTTGAAGCAAACAATGAGGCAATAAAATGTTGACCTAAAAAGTTTACTTGACACAGATATAGACTACAATAAATATTACAACATTATACATTATATGCCCATAAAATTGACAAGCAGGCTAAAAACAATGGAGCAGAATATGGGACCTTCCTCAGATCTATTATAGATTATATCCTCTAAGCGATGCAACACCACAAGGAAAGACCAGATAGATAAATGGTATAGCCTCATCTAGCACAAGCAGAGAATGTCCAACGGGTGATATACAATGCATTATAGAGCTACATATCTACATACTCCTGTGCCTACCACTACCCTAAGCTGCTGTATAGCTCCCCTGTCTTTATCTTTATTTACACTTCGTATGTGAGAAGTACAGCTATTTTGAAATAACAGCATATGGTCAAGAAGGTGAAATTCAATGTCATGATGCACCAATGCAGCACTGGCGAATATCTCTCTACATCGGTGCATCATGCTGAGATCAATAAATCAAAAGGTTGATGAAACAAACATTTGTGTAACCCATAAGGAAGCCAGTATACAGGTTAGACCATGTGGGCCTGGCTATGGACAAGAAGTGGATGTATCTAGGAACCTTGCCATAAAGCAAGCCTAGCCATGGGCCAGATGCCCAGGCAGGGAAGATCCAATGAAAAAAAAAAAAAAAGAACAAAGAAAATCACCAGGAGAAACATGTTCAAGCTGACATTGATTTTGACATATAGAGCTGGCTGAGTCCATTTAGATTGGACTAACAGCTCCCGGGTGACCATCTCAGATTTCATCCTCATTTGGTAGGATGATAGTCCAATATGTCCCGAATGTCATCTGTAAATATGGACTCCAAATTCTGAACGGTTTACGAATGGCGCCTCGTCAAGTGAAGGAGGGTGGGCTCATCAAAAGCAGTTCTTAAGGCTCGTCCATTTTCAGACATTTCTCATATGAAAACTCTGTCAATTAGGAGACACACAGCTATTCCAACCAACTCCTATATATATAGACATGGGACAAGATGTGTAGAATTGTGGATATCCATCAACTTGTAGATGCATGAGGACCCCAAAGTCAGGAAGAAATGAGGCGTAAATAGAAAAAGTCAATCTTTGGAAGTGTCACTAGAGTCACATTTTTGATTAAAACATACTGATATGTGTTAAAAGTAATACCTACATATATAGTTTTAATGTATTGAGCAAAGAATTGCCAGAAAAGGCAATCCAGGGGGCACTGGGGGTGCTTAAAGTTGGGTCACTTATGAAAATGACTCAACTTTGGTGGCTATTCTATCTATGTGCAATTACTTTGAAGACCTTGACATTTTTTTTTTCTGAACAGACAGATCAATATGTTTCATGTGAATATAGTGCCTATATCCTTCCGGGCTTCCTTATTGGTGAAATAATTTCTTCAAAATAAAAAGATTTGCTCAACTGTTGAAAATACTCAACTTTGGTGATCATTTTCTCTATGTGAAATAACATTAAGTATTGTGCACTATTTTTTCCTTAAACAAACACATCATTGTCTTTTACATGGACACAGTGCCTATATCCTTCTGCACTTCATTATTGGTGAAACCATTTTTTCAAAATAAGAAAATTGGCTCAACCATCCAAACCACCGAACTTTGTTGGCAATTTTCCCTATGTGCAATGGCTGAAAACACTTTCAGATATTTTTTTCCTTAATGAACACATCATTGTTTTTCATTTTAATACAGTGGCTAAATATGTCTGTAATTCATAAGTGGTGATATGATTTTTCAAAAAAAACAAAAAACGTTTAGCTGTTATAACCACTCAACTTTGGTAGCCATTTTGTCTATGTGCAATAACTTTAAACACCTTGCAATATTTTTTTCTTGAATCAACCTGTTATTATCCTGTAAGTCAAAACACTGATTTAGTCCTTCCATACTTGTAATGCTAAGATTAATTTTTTCTTTCACAATCAAAAAAAAAGGCTCAACTGTTAAAGCTAGCCGACTTTGGTGGCCATGTATGCTGTATAGGATGTATATATGTTTGGCGCTTGGATTAAGGGGTATACTTTCCTCACCCCTTTCTACCACCAACTGCTAGAAATGGTCACTCCCTCAGAAAGTGGACCACAGGCAGTATTAGACTACTGCAATCATGCCTACTTCTAGCATGGTGCAGGTTACATAAACTTGATGAAACAGGGACCATGTTTCAAACGGCTTGGTCTAAATGACAAAACACTGAATCTTAGTCAGCATGTGGCATGTGTGCATAATGGACACTGGTGGATAGGAGACGTCTCAAACCATTGACTGGATAATCAGGACTATGATGTAAAACTCATGTCCCTGAAGGGCCAATCAATGGCCTACCAGAGACAATGTATGGGAGATACCACAGGTTGACCTTTTGTGTGCAACTCAAACCCCAAAAACCCACCACAGGAAGCACATACAAAATCACCAAAAAGGCACACAGGGACATTTGTGACAGATTTACAAAGCAAAACTTAAGCCATTAACTTCAGAATTTGGGGTAAGAACTCACAGTGCATCATCTGTTATATAGATTATGGTATAATGAAATTGCAGAAATATTGTTTTCTGATATCAAAATATTGATTTTGCCAAGGAGAAAATACAAAATGACTGTCATGATAAATATTTGAAGGGGAACAATGTAATCGTCCAGGGAACAATATTACAATTTTAACAAAACAGATTTAAAGGAAAGTAATATTTTTGAAAGGAAAAGTATGGAAGGACTTAGCTAATGTATGAACATACAGGGCAACAACTGGTTGGTTCAAGAAAAAAATATTGCAAGGTGTTTAAAGTTATTGCACATAGACAAAATGGCTACCAAAGTTGAGTGGTTATAACAGTCAAACCATATTTTTATTTTTTGAAAAATCATTTCATCACTTATAAATTACAGAAACAGTTATCAACTCTGTAGGCATGAAAAACAATAGTGTGTTTATTGAGGAAAAAAATATCTGAAAGTGTTTTCAGCCATTGCCCATAGGGAAAATGGCTAACAAAGTTGGTGGTTTGGATGGTTGAGCCAATTTTCTTATTTTGAAAAAATGGTTTCACCAATAATGAAGTGTGGAAGCATAAAAGCACTGTATACATGAAAAAGACAATGATGTGTTTGTTTGGGGAAAAAATAGTGCACGTACTTAATGTTATTTCACATAGAGAAAATGATCACCAAAGTTGAGTATTTTCAACAGTTGAGAGAATTTTCTTATTTTGAAGAAATTATTTCACCAATAAGGAAGCCCGGAAGGATATAGGCACTATATTCACATGAAACATATTGATCTGTCTGTTCAGAAAAAAAATATTCCAAGGTCTTCAAAGTAATTGCACATAGATAGAATGGCCACCAAAATTGAGTCATTTTCATAAGTGACCCAACTTTAAGCACTCCCAGTGCCCCCTGGATTGTCTTTTTCCGGCGATTCTTTGCTCAAAACATTAAAACTGTATATGTAGTTATTACTTTTAACACATATCAGTATGTTTTAATCAAAATTGTGACTTAAGTGACACTTTCAAAGATTGACTTTTTCTATTTACGCCACATTTCTTCCTGACTTTGGGGTCCTCATGCGCCTACAAGTTGATGGATATCCACAATTCTACACATCTTGTCCCATGTCTATATGTACAGGAGTTGGTTGGAATAGCTGTGTGTCTCCTAGTTGACAGAGTTTTCATATGAGAAATGTCTGAAAATGGACCAGCCTTAAGAACTGCTTTTGATGAGCCCACCCTCCATCACTTGACAAGGCGCCATTCGTTAACCATTCAGAATTTGGGGTCCATATTTACAGATGATACTCAGGACATATAGGGCTATCATCCTACCAATTGAGGATGAAATCTGAGATGGTCACCCGGGAAGATCTGCCGATTTTAGTCCAATCTAAATGGACTCAGCCAGCTTGGTTCATATGATATGCCTTTCTCAGCATGATACATGAATGCAGCCTGAGCTATCCAGGGCTGCATTCATGCATCATGTCCTATGTTGTTGATACACTCCAGAACCGCTGACATGAATGTTGGCCTTCATGCCTCACAATGACTAAGGGAAATAAGGCAGTGTGCGACCGTCAAAGGGTTAAGACAAATCTGGAAGCCTGTCTCCAGACAAAGCCTGAGGAGGAGGGAGGAGACACAGACAGCTATTTGGATAAGGAGAGCCCCAGGAGATGTGGCCCCAGTTGCTTGGCAATGCTCAGAGTGGCCTGAGGGGAGCTGCTCACAGCCTGGGAATTGCTCGTTGACCTGTTGTGGGAGGAGACAGTGCGGGGTAAGGAAGGGAACAGGGGAGACAGTGAAGATATGGAGGAGTGAAAGAAAAGGTCCAAAAACATGCTGTACTGTCATCAGTTTCGGTACCAAATGTATACCTGACCCTATTTGTATATGCACTGTAGGTACAGGGATACTCAATCTTAAATAAGTGCCTAGAGTTAAAAACAAAGGGAAAGCACAGCAAGCTGATGGCATCATAAATTATGATTTTCTTAGGCACAAATTGAATCGGCCGAGACTCAGACAGCATCTTTTCTACAAATAACTGAAATGAAATACAATGGGTTTTTATACTTGAAGTGATATCAGAAAACTGCAATGGTTTGCTGTGCTGCTGCCTTTGAGAAATTATTCATTCACATGAAACACAACAATGGGTGGTTAAAAAGCTAGAGTTCAGTACCTGGGACGTCTCGTTTTAAGACAAGGATCAATTCATATCTGCATCGGGTTTCAGGGAGTTTTCAGTGCTGCCCCAGGGTGACTTTGAGAACTTCAAAATCATTACAGCTTTTTTTGTCTGAAAGATATTTATAATGTGCAGTTTTATTAAATGTATCTATATAATTGACGTAATAATTTTGTAGCATGTACTATTGTGTACAGAGATTATGATGTATTTGCTATGAGGAACAATGCATTTGTCATTCAATTTATACACAGAGATGTATCTCCATGATAAACGGTTTATCTATTTCCTTTTTGATATTAAATTTGCTCAGCTAGGACCGATGCAGTACTCACTATAGTTGTCAATCTTGCTTAAAGTTAGTACATCCGAAAATATCATGATGTACATACTACTTAAAGTTGTTCTACACACTGTTACAATATCGTATTGAAAGGTGAGGATATAATCAAATTACAGTATAGGATCAGACAGGAGGTGCCATCGTACTAGCTATTTAGGTCTATTTAGTGTATTTTTAATGGGTGTAACTTAATGTGTGTACGCCAAAAGTAGCACTATGGGCTTAAATTTGAAATCATGTCAAATATAAATGGACTCCTATGGAATGAGAGTGAATAAAGTGTACAGTTTATAAAGTATGGTCTTCTTATCCTTTTGACCCACTTTCAGAAAAATTGTTTTTTGAGCACCAGTGATTGGATATACTAACTTTAAAGCATGAGTACAAATCATACCTACCCACTCGATGATAAGCAGACACAGTGATTAATAACACTGTAGCAGTTTAACATTAATTGGTCCCCAAATTCTTGTTCAGAGGTGATTGATTCTCCCATGGGCCTAATAACACAAATACATTCCCTCCCCACAGATTGAGGTTGCGTCAACACCATAATGAAATTAAAGACAAAAATACTTTTGATTATTTAATTACTGTAAAACCCTGAGCTGACCAATAACATGTTTGATGATGGTGCCATTTTGACCCCTTGATGATACATACTGAGTTACCCGGCAAGGCTGCATTTGCACTCCATGGCAATAAAGGGCATATCACATTAAAGCAATATGCTGTCTATGAAGGGTTAACCCTTTAAAGACAACATGATGCCTCATGGCACTATGCCCTTAGTTGTCATAATGCATGAAGGTATCGCTGGTCAGTAAGTCGCCAGCCCTGAATTCAAGCATCATGCTGACCCTACGTGGTTGAAAACCTCCTGAAGGGTCGGCATAATGCACCAATCAAGCACTTGTGAGTTACTCATGGTGGTGAAGGACATATACCGAATCTTGGACCTGCTAGCAAGGCTGACAAAGTGCTTCCTTAATGAGCTCACAGCTGGCCTGGATACCCAATGTCTTTGAGAAACTAGCAGGACAACAATAAGTGGGGCTGGTGCTATCTTCAACTGTGTCCACTGTGAGTTGGAAAACTGGCGGTAAATATGGTAACCAGGAGGATGCAAAGTTTATTGATAGTGCCTGTAAATGATACTTAAGTTAGGTGTTTTCTAAACTTTGAGTGATATTATCAATGTGGACATAAATGACCTTACAGTTGGGGGCCTCACCAACAGGTCCCAGATTCAGTATAGCACTATGCTACCTATAAAGGGTTAAAGCTGTCTAGGGGTGGTATAAGGGGAGGTGTGGTGCAGGCGGGGCACTAAGAAGGGGATTCAGAATCCACTTACTGTACTCCACACCAACCTGCTGTGTGCTACTCACTTACCGAGCCGGGTGCTAAATAATACCTTCTGGAGCCCCTTGCACAAGTTCAAGTTTAAAGCTGGGTAAACCTTTACTCTATAGAAAAACAATGGTAAGTATTACAGCAAGTACTCCAATGGTAAATTACAATACATCAAATGTATAATAACACTCAACTGAGTATTCTGATCCCTAATTTTTTTTCAATGAAAAAAAACTTCTTGGCAAAAATACCAGTTTAATTAGGCCACCTTTATTTTTTTGAACAAATTTAAACTTTATTGACCAGATTTGTAATAAAGTACAATGTATGACATACACGTGTTCGGTCTTCTTTCCTTGCGAATAACTAGCAACTGATAAATATTACTCTTAATGTAATAGCAAATAAATTACTATATTCAGTCAACAAGTTTATGATGTACACCGTCAGGAAACCTGTTTAGTTGGTGCCATCATTAGATATAGTCAACATAACAATACCAAATTAACAGGTCTTTTTAGGAAAATGATTTCACATCTTGACTTCTGAATAAGCCTTTCAATGTATAACCCCCCCGTAGAAACACAGTAATTTATAATTTGTGCAAGCGAAGCAAATTCAGAAACAATTAGGTGTCGTGAAGCTTCGGTATGGTATTTTCAAGTATATCTTTCATTTTTTTCTTGAAGGCATCATGACAAGTAATACTTCTAGTAGGAACATCAAGGGCATTCCAACTCTGGCCACATTTCACTAGAACCGAACGTTCATAAGAGGCACATTTAATGGTGGAATATTTTAGCAGAGGAGCATCTGATAACCGAGTGACCCTGTGCTTTACATGTAAATATTTTTCCATAGCAGATCTTTTAAATGCATACATTTTAATATGAAAATCACGTCTATGTCTTAATAAAGGTAACATGGCTTTAGAATGAACCAACTCCGTAGGGGTCAAGATGTGATCATGAAAACATGTCTTAAGGCACTTGTTTTGTACTCTTTGAAGTTCCTCTAATAAATCCACATTTCCTCTATCATATAAAACGTCACAATAATCAATGACTGGAAGTGCATGAGTCTTATAGACTCTTAGTAACGACTCCTTAGATAGGGAGTCCCTCGATCTATACATGAGGATAGACTTAAATCTAAGATTTTTTATCAAGTTTCTAATGTGCATGGAGAAATTTAACTCTTCGTCAAGGATCACCCCTAAATATTTGTAGGAGACAACATTCTTCAGCTCTGTGTTATTAAGCTTAATTTTAGGTTTTTGAATTTTATTTAATTTTATACAAGAGGCAAAAGTCATAATTTTAGTTTTTGATTCGTTCATTGTTAATTTGTTTGTGGCAGTCCAAGATAGAAAAGAGCCTAAAGCTGTGGATAGTTGAACAGATAGGGTATCAATATTTTTTCCCGAGACATATAAAACCGAGTCATCAGCATAAAGCAAAGTTTTGTGATGATCTAAAGGTGAAATACAGTCATTTATATACAATAAAAAGAACAAAGGGCCTAATATTGATCCCTGTGGAACGCCACAGGTGAGGGGTAAAATATTAGATTTAACGTTATTTGCTAGAGTACACTGTTGTCTCCTGGACAAGTAATTTTCTATGACTGTCAAGGTCCTGTTTCGCACACCATACTGCTCTAATTTTTTCAATAATATAGAATAATTTACGGAATCAAAGGCTTTTTTTATATCAATGAATGCAGCTAAAGTAATATTCCCCTTATTTCTATGTTCTAAAATGTCATCTACTAAAATACTGATCGAGTCAAGAGTTGATTTATTTTTTTGATACCCGCCCTGATTTTTCGATAAAATTGAATTTAATTCTAAATGAGTAGATATAGCAGTATGTATTAACCGTTCCAGGACCTTTCCAGGTACAGGAAGCACACTTATTGGCCTGTAGTTGGAGACATTGGTAAGGTCACCCCCCTTAGGTAGGGGAGTAACCGTAGCAATCTTCCACGAGTCAGGTATCTCTCCAGTCGAGATGCACAACTTAATTATTCTAGAAAAACGAGAAGGATTGTTTATAACTGCCTCCTTAAATATGTAAGTAGGCAAGTAGTCAATAGCAGACGACTTAGAAATGTCTATATCTTTAACACAAGAAATAATATCTTCGTCTGAGAAATCTAAGTCTGGCATGTCATTTTGACAGCGTTCCCCAAAAAACTGGAAAGGCACATCATGTTTATCTGCAAGTTTAGGACCAATCTCAGCAAAATACTTATTCACATAAGCACTAGCATTTTCCTTAGATACAGGGGTTGCTGTCTCGTCAACTAGATTTACAGATTTAGTCATATGTTTACTGGAAGGTAAAATATCTTTTAATATTGACCAGAATTGTTTAGAATCTTTAAAATGTGTTTTAATCAAGTTATTATAATATTTATTTCTAGCTTCATCGTTTTCCAAATTTACAATATTTCTGAGTTGACGAGCTCTATGCCATGTAATAATACACTTCTGCCTTCTGGCTTCAGCTAACAAATTATTTTTGTCGTTAATTCTCTCCAACAGATAATTAGACATCCAAGGGTCAGGCTTCTCCTTAACTTTAAATTCACGAACAGGGCATTGTTTATCAAGCATTCGTTTCAACATATTTTCATACACACTCCAGCACTCTGAAGTAGTCTGACAGGTATTGAAATAATCCCAATCACAAGCCTCTACATCTAGTAAGAATCTGGCAAGATCGAAATTCCTATACGAGCGACCTTTAAATTTTTTATAAGAGGGTTTAACACGAACATGTTTACGAATCAAGTGTACCGGTAGGTGATCAGACAAATGTATATTTAAAGGACCACTAGAAATGATTTCATAACAATTTGTAAAAATTAAATCAATGCACGTATTAGTGCCAGAGGTTGTAGTTATTTCATTAATTAATTGGATTAAATTAAATTGATCAAGAGTCTCATACAATAAATTCTTGTCAGCTGAATTTGCCAAGGCATTTACATTGAAATCACCTAAAATAAATACATCATAATTATTGAGATCAGGGATCTGAAGAAGCAAGGCTTTTATGTTATTACAAAATTCTAGGACAGATCCTTGAGGAGGCCTATACACATTACATATAATAGATTTCCTACCGGTACCTTTAACAGACAAGAGCCATTGGACTTCAATGTCCTCTGTACATCGATTTAGCAGTTTGAATTTATCTATAGAACATGAAATATTCTCGTCTACATGAGCACATAAACCTCCACCTCTATATACACTGATCCTATCTGATCTAAATAAATTATACTTAGGATATGTGTAGAGGCAGTCTTCGTCGGTGTCATTAAGCCAGGTTTCAGAAAATAAAATTATATCGATATCTATATTCACTAACTCTGTCTTGATGGCAGTCGTTTTATTACGTATGCTTCTAGCATTTAAATGGACCAGAGAAAACCCTTTTTTAAAATTAGGAACTTCACCCATCAGTCCAAAAGGTTATGTTATTTCCATGATATTTGGTCTTACCAGGACCATATCTACATGGCAAACCTGCACGATTCAAGTAAAGACTGAAAATACAACAAAATTTAATTTATATCCTGTTACATCACAATGATGGCCACAAACTGTTCAAGTTGATTGTGGGATTAGTGACTTTTCTTTTTTATTGCAAATCCCCCTCCCTTAGGCAATGCTGTTGTGGGCATTTACATACTAAATAGTTTTCCTCCGCTGGTTCTTGCTAGTGTCAGTTGCAGGAGAAACCTGCAGAAAGCAGTGACTTTTTCAGGGGACACGATGGCTGCCACTACAAGAATATTGTGTCAATTTATAAAGTAAAATTGGAAAAAAAAACAAGCATGACCACTGGTTGATGTCTACTTTAAGAAAGAAGAAGGAAAATTCATTCGCTTTTTTATGCCTTTTCTCTGTCGAAAATTCCTAAGTATATAGACAACAGAAATATCCCAACCCTTAGACATGAAGGAATCAGGTTGCTGGTCCCACCCACTCTAAAGCCAATAGTACTAAGAAGTGCTATGTACCATGCTTTTATTAGCTGGAACAGCCCTATGAATGTACCGACATAGTATACCCTCACTTTTTTACGCGACTAAGCTATTGCTGACTTTTTTTTACAACATGACATGCATATACCTTCTTACATTAAGATCTTGCAAAAGATAGAGGTCTTGGTGGAAGAACGGCAATGCGCAAAAACCATGTTATTACGTTATGTGATTAATTACCTAATAAAACACTTAAATAAAAAGAAATTCTCATTAAATACTTTTATCCTAAGAGATATAATCATGGACAAGAGATAATTCAGCTGACAAATGGACAGTTACACATGATAATCAACTGAATGCTATTGCAGCGTTTTTTTTTAGAAATCATCATTTTATCATTACTGCAGACATATATGTTCAAACGTTATGACATCATCAATAATGTCAACAGACCAAAACTTGTGAAACTTTGTCTACATACGTTTATTTCTGGTCATTAATTGCTCAATGAAACATCCCCCCTGGGCTCCTATGGAACCTGCACCCCCTTTGTGTTGGTTCCCTCCTCACAGGACTAAGGTGTTAGGGCTGAGGGGGATGAAGGGGATGAGTGGGAGGTGGCACTGTGTTAGAGGCAGGTGCAGGGGGTACGTAAGGGGAATGGGACCTGAGTGCAGGTATTTTACCTTAGTGCAGCTATTTATACATGTATCACAGATTGTGCTATGGTGGCAGCCATCTTGGCCCCCGATAAAGTCACTGGTTTCTGCAGGTTTCTTTTGCAGTTGAGACGAGCAAGAACCAGCAAAGAAAACCTATTTAGTATGTAAATACCACAGGTACTGGTCTCAGTATATTGATATGCATCACCATTATCTGTCATTCCTTTTGGAAGCTGCCAACTTTACTAGAAGAAACCTTTGTGGCATTACCCTGTTATCTCTTTGTCAGCATGATGCACCAAAACAAGCTGACTCAGCAGTGCTACATTCATGTATCCTGACAACAAAGGGTGAAAGAGACCAATGCAGCAAGAATGGGTGACATTTTAGCAGAATCTTCCTAATATTGTCTGTAATGGTTATGTTAGTGGAACACTTCATACCAGGAGATTCATATGACGATTGCCTCTCAAATAGTATAACCCAGTACTTTGAGGTTGTATTTATGTACTTGTCGTATACAATGCAGAAATGTTTTCTTGCTGCAATGATCTCTAGTTTACCGCAGGGTTAGTCCCTTATAGCCGTACAGTGTTGTAGCACGGGGAACACCGACTGGTGTGAAAGCCGCCAGGCCGAGTGATAAAACAGACGCTCAAGTACCGCGATCAATCACTATCGTTTTCGCTTTCTGTCAACGCCTCGGCTGCCCCTGAGTGATCACCTGGGTCCCCTCTGTAGCCTCCCTGCCCTCCTGCATCCAGCCATTCTGCAGCAGATGAAGCGAGCGGAAGGCCTCTCTGTGTGGTCTAAATCTCTGGCTGAGGGGGCAGTGTCAATGCAGATGCTTGATTTAGGTCAAGATAAGTTGCATAAATTTACATGCATTATTGACTGGTTGATAAAGATGGCTTTGTCCACATAGGGAGGCAATAGAACCTTATCTATCTCTAAAGAAGAAAACCCCCATCCTTGTCCCCTCTCTTTGTCCCTCCATACACTCCCAACCATCACTTCTAAATTCATCACCTGCTCCACTTCCTCCAGAACCTTCATGCACTCCATGCTAGCCCGTCACCTTGTAGAGCCTTCAACAAAAGCTCCACCCAGACCTATCAACAGTGCTGTACCTTTAGAGGTCTGCACTCTTTCTCTCCCCATACCCTGCTGAAGTTATTCCTCACTGCCTTCCCACATCCCTCCTGCCATTCCCTTAGATCCACTAGGTTCCAGTCACTGGTTAAATGTTTGAATTTGATTAAATGAGTTTAATGGTACAATTCCAGTCAAACCACTAAAAATCATATCTACATGGCATTACTGAGCTAATAGCCGTGTTACTTTAAGTCATTTTAAACATGCTTGAGTACAAACCATCCGGCATTTTGTCTTTGTCCTCACATACACACAGCCCCTTCTCTCCTTCCAATCATCAACCTGAGGCATGAAAGAAATGGGAATGGTTTTGTCTGAATATGTACCCACATCTTTATTCAGAGTGGATGATCTCTTTTATCCAAAGTCATTTTTTGCTTTTTGATTCTAAACAAGAACCTGCTGTTCAGGCTGCATGAACACATGTATCAGAGACCTAAAGTGTACCCCTGTTTACGTGCCCCATTGCACAGAATGCCCAACCGGCCCCCTCAGGGGAGGTCAGCATTACAGCCCATTTGGTAGTCAGATTGTGAATGTATGAATGCGGGTTTAACACAGGTCCCGGTGGCAATAGGCCGGCGTTGAAGTGGAGAATGCTAATAGAATAAAGCAGAGAAAAGCTGCACTACAATGTCACAAGGTCTGTGATAGGTCCCACTCCACCGGGGCCCTTTGAATACAGAGAAGGTGTGTACTTATAAAGCACAGCACATTGTGCCTGGGTTTTAACCATTGAAGGGCAGCATACTCCTGCAGTAGACCATACCCTTTATCTTGTTGCAGCAAGGATGGGTGACACTGGTCTGGCATATGTACCCTGTGGTGTTAATACTTTCCCAGTGGATGTCATGATGCATCAATAGTCACAAGAAATTTACTTGCCAATGCTGGTTGCCACATCAGCACTAAAATGGACTTGTAGCTTTCAGACATCAATCTGTGCTTAAGGGCTATATGTAGTGAAATGTTATTGATCTGTATTTGAGAGGGTGGGGGGCAATACGGAGGGTGCAGACAGGGAGGGTTACTTCTGAAGGCGATTGTTAAAAGGAGGATTGCAGCAGATGTCTTACAAAGTCGAGCATGCCTATATCCTTAGCGCTGCCATAGCGTATTAATGTGGGTAGTAAAAAGGGCCCTCCAAAAGCCAGGATTTTGCGTTTGCATTGGAAACAATAAGCTATGGCAGGGCCCCTCCAGAAAGTCCTGGTAGTCCTAAGGATACACAACATATTTCTCTCATTGTACGATCCCATCAATCTTATCCATCAGAAGGGAGCATTGTAGGATTGGAATTGATAGAGAGAGGTAGGGAAAAAAAGGGTGAATAGAGTTTTTGATGGGCAAACAAGGGTAGGGGAAAGTACAGGACTATCATGATTGGAAAGGAATGAAAGTGCTAACAAGACAGGGAAGGAGGGCACAGATATGCACAGATATGTAATGTAACTCTTGCTCAACCATTTCAAATGCAAAAAAGAAAAGTCTGTTTTCTTATTTTTTGCTAAAACAGGCTAGGAAAATCCCGGTATTTCCCCTATACAGGTAGAAAACCCTTCCTGGGCATTTTAACCAGCATAGGGAGATCTCCCCTCACTTAGGATTGCCCCTATGTGGACGCTCAGCCCTTATCTCTGCAGAAATAAGAGATAAGGGCCGCCGCTGGGCCGCCACTGGGCCGCCACTGGGCCGCCACCTGTCCGCACCTCCAAGGGAGATTTTGCCACCAAGGGGGATTCTCCCAGTGGGGTGGTGAGAGAGGGGTGAGGGGGGGGGGGGGAAATGTACCTTATTTTGGTCAGATTTTGCATTTAAAATCCTTATAAATCAGGGAATATCAAACTGATATAAAAGCCCATCCACATATGCCTAGCCTACTGTATTGTCTACCTGTCTATGAAATAACCATTATCCGCAAATAATGGTTAGATATTAGCAAATTGAATTTCCTAATTGAACCTAATATTACATGTATGTTGGCCCAGAATCAAGGGGGGAAAAGCCCTCGTTCTATTTTTCCCCTTCAAGGGAATAAAGGTAGGATTTGCCAGGCCTGTAAAAGAGGTTTTATGGACTGCTGAAGAGCTATAACTTCATGTTTGAAATGTGTGTTACAATTACCCAGTGCCAGAGGAGGGAATACCACAAAGACAGGAGGAAAGATAGAAAAGGAGCTGGATGCTTCACGTGTATAAAGAAACAGGTATTTATAGCAAACAACAGACCTCAACATGGTAGGTGATGGGGCAGGAAGGAGACTGAAGGAAGGAGACTGGCTGTGGTGGATCCCCTTTTATCAGGCCCTGGATGGATGACTAGGGGCACCAGGAGGGCTTTGGAGGACAGACGGGGGGCGGGGATTGATGGGCTCTGGAGGACAGACGGGGGGCCAGGATTGATGGGCTCTGGAGGACAGACAGGGGGCGGGGATGGACGGGCTTGAGGACCCTTTGTGGCAGGAAGCTACAAGTGTTTCCTCAACCATTCACATCGGCTGCTGGTAGAGGGACTGTATGGGGGGCCATTAGGGCAAAGGTGTCATTGTGTGATTTATTGTTCCATGACGGGGACAAAGTGCTATTGTGTAATTAATAGTGTCATTCATGGCGGATATACTTTGTTATAATGTAACATAGAGAACAACAATGTAAACCATACAGGGGAGTGTGTGCACTGCTGATACATGGCTATTTTGGTAACAGCTTATTTATTGCAGAGTAAGAGTTATGGCAGTAATAACGTTGCGAGTCAGCTCCTGTACATTGACAAATATATCATTATTATCTCATAATTATGAAGATCCCTCTATAGAAATATTGTAAAGAAGTTCAGGCCAAAAGCAACAGCTTTCAACAATACAATGCAATAAAAAGCAGAGGGAGAAAGGAGGTTAAGGAAGGACTAGTGAAGATTGGAGGGAGTAAGAGAGAGATAGTAAGGGAGCAAAATAATGGATATCAGGGAAATATACTGGGAGGTTATTCTCAAAAGGAATGGAGTAGGTGATGTAGGGGGAAGGAAACAGGGACTAAAGGCAAGACGGATGGCAAGAGGAATGAGGAGGGGTAGCAATAAGGGATCAAAAGAAGAATGGAGGGAGGAATGACAAAGAGGTGAGTAAGAGCTTGGCTGAGGTTTCAGGGGGAGGAGCAGAAGAGAGAAGAATTATTCACTTAACACTGTTTTGTATTTCCTCACTGGTCTTCCCTAAATGCCTCCCCCACTTGAGGATAGACACAGGTTGAAAGGAAGAGGCTGGAAGGGTACGGGGTGAGTAGTAGAAGGGGCAGGGTGAGGAGGGCTGGATGAGTGGGGGTAAGGCGTGCAGACATGGTGTCACCCACACCAAGCTGGTCACATAATTGAATGTCAACCAGGCTTAGCATGGAGAGGCCTGTAGAATGAGACTGGGGTAGTCTATGAAGGGAACTGTAGACAACCATATAATGTTATCCCAAGCAATCCACTGAACCTTGCTTACTTGAGATGTGTTCCTGTCACATACACATTTTCAAGAATCTCTACAGATCTGATGCAGCTGAGTTATCATGCTGGTATCATGCTGTAACAATTTTGTACTAAACCCTAGAATGTTGCCCTTAAATATATATGGTATTTACTAGCATAAAAGTTGTTTTAGAGGTAAAGCAAATGATCAACAAAATGTGAATCTTTAAATTCATCACTCAATCACTTTTAATGAAAATCTATTTGATATAAGGAAAATTAATTCAGGACCAAGAGGAACATAAGCTCAAAGAGATTCCCTCTGACATTTGTGCCACTAACCCAAAGGCAAAAACCCAGCCAAGCTAACCCAAACAGATGGTGCTATTATTATGATGAATCTGAATCTAACAGAATTAAGACACAACAGTTTCTTAAGTCAGTACCAACTCCAGTCTGCATCAATGCAAGATCTCAATTGTCATAACATCTCAGTCCCTTCCAACAAATGTCTCCCTGGAATAGATACGTTCTCGTGACATTGTTATTTTACATAAATGGTAATCCCTGTTCATTCACATCCAAGGTTTAATCTCATCTGGCTGTGTTGACTCATTTTATGATGAGTATTTGTCTTAGTTTAATATGGTTTGATACAAATCCAGCTATGCCAGATAGACATATGGATTAAAATGTGGGATTAGTGACATTTCGATATTAAATCGAGATTATGTGTTTGTGTGTTTTACAAATGGTAAAGCAATAAGTTTGGAGCAATTTGGCTGATGGGATCTTGTACCAAATTTAAGTTGAACTGTACAAACATTTATTTGAAAAAAGAAAAAAGAAATCAGCCTGTTGACAATGATAGACTTTACAAAATAGACCTCTCCTTTCAGCTTTTCTTTTTTTTCCTTTTTTTCTTTTTACAAATATTTGACCTTTGAGGCTAAATATATTTACTGATTAACTTGCTAAAGGTATTGATCTATAATTAGATGGAACAAAAAAGCAATGAATTAGTTATCTTTCCTCACTTTAAGGTAAGCTGTCTATCTTTGGCTGTAGAGGAGACCTAGATCAATACACACTATTTGTCCTCTAATAGAATAAGTGTCAGTCACCACCAGCATTGTGGGAGGTGCTACTGTGCAGACTAGTGTGAAGGGATGGGGAGATGAGGGGAGAGGGTGTGAGGTGTAGGGCTATAGTGAAGTGCATCGTGTGATATAAGAGAGTGCTGGTGTGAAGAAAGGGTGTCTAATTCCTGAGAAAGAGGATGTGACACTGACGCAGGTTCTTTGGATACATTAACAGCTTAAGTATGACTTTCCTTTGTCATCATGACATATAATTGCAGTTCTGGCTATCAAAGGGATAAAGTAAATAGTGCAATAAAGGACTGCCATACAATAGAAGGGTTCAGAAGCTGTAAAGGTTTATAATGACTTAATATCATCACACTTTAGAATATGGCCAGGCAAAGCATCACCTTAAACAAAATAGAGCCACCTGTCACAGCTGCTACCTTTCAGTTAAATGAAGCAAAATGTCCACAGCATGTTTTTTTAAATAATTCAAACCAAAGGCATTTATCAGAAAATGCATTGAAATCTGTAATAGAGAGACAGGTTATGATTGTAGATAAGATTATGGTTAGTACTGAGAACATAATCCCTCAGCAATTTGCGCTGACATTTATGTGAATCATGCAACCGATGGCAAAAGCCAGCCACACCTACTAAAACAGACACTGTATGGTTTCTCCCACAGGAGAATGAAGAAAAAAAACTCTAACATAATTCCTCTAACTTAGATTCAACACTAGTGAATTCCTCCTTGAAGCTGTCTTCATGCAGATTCACAGTGACAACATTCACCACAAAATCAATTGAAATCTACTTCATAGAAGCAATGCAGCAATGCCATCAATGTCAACAGAAATGGAAGCACATCAACATGCTACCATGCTAAGGAAGCAGATATGTGCTCCTTTGAAGCCATTTAGACCATTGAATCTTTAATTGAATATATATTGTGCCCTGTCAATCTAACTCTAAATAAAAGATAGTCCCCCAAAAAATCATGAAATGGCCCCAGCATTAAAGAAGCCCCACTGCCTGGGGGGGGGGGGGGGGGTCATCTACCTGTGTCTGTAGCCCTGACCCAGATCTATACACTGTGTTTGTCCTCTAATAGAATGAGTGTCAATCACCACCATTGATGTGGGAGGTGCTACTGTATAGACGGGTGTAAAGGGATCAGGGGGAAGGAAGGATGGTTAGAGCAAGGGATAGGCACAGATAGAGAAAGGTACGGCATGGTAGACTAGAGTGAGATGAAAAGGCTAACAACACAGTGAAGGGTTGGCAAGGAGATGTAAGGAGGCGAATGCCTGTTCAGTATAGGAAGGGAAGGAATGATTTTCATGGATAACTCGATGGGAAACATTTAAGACTTGCCAACTTAACCTTTTTGAGTTACGAAATATCACTTGATTCTGTCTCCCCAAGTTCACATGCAGGGAAAACTGCATCCAATAACTCATCTGGATTGTTTGAATGAAGAAACAACAAGAAATTAAAGTGTTCAATTAACTGTACATATATCTGAAGACTAGGACCCAGGTAAATCAGTGTTCATTTCCAATAGGACAGGTTTTATAGAATGCTGAAGAGATATTACTTTAGAGATTTTCAAATGTGTCTTAAAGGAAACCAGGGTCAGGTTAAGGGGACAGTACAGGGACGAGAAGAAAACTAGACAAGGAGCAATGGCTTGAGCAGGGGAAACCAATGCTACCTGGGTAAAGAAAGGGGTAGTTCTAGGCTCACAGCTTGGACCATGGTGGAGGTCTGGGGTGCTGCAGGAAGGACACTAGTATCAGTGGTGGATCCCCTTGTATCAGCCCCTGGATGGATGACTAGGGGCACCAGGTGACAGACAGGGGGGGATGGGCTCAGGGACCCTTTATGGCAGGATGTGCTGCTGAAGCTACAAGTGTTCCCTCAACCATTCACACAGGCTGCTGGTGGAGGGACTGTATGGGGGGCCATTAGGGCAAGGTGTCATTGTGTGATTTATTGATCCATAACAGAGACACAGTGCTATTGTGTAATTAACAGTGTCATTCATGGCTGATATACTGTGTCATAATGACACTTAGAGACTAACAATGTACACTGTACGGGGAGTGTGTGCATGGTTGAGTGTTGGTGATTCAGGTAAGGGCTTATTTATTGTGGATTAAGCAGTGGCAGCTGAGTTATGGCAGTTTTTAAATTGCCAGTCAGCGCCTGTAAACTGACAAATATATCACACTTACATTATTATCATGAAAGCCACTGTATAGGTGTATTGAAGAGTATTAGAGGGGCACATAAAACCCCGAATGATAATTCATACACACTAAAAATCCAAACACAGGTATACTGCCAGTGTCTAGCAAAAAGTGCACTTGTAAACACGTGTCAGTGTGACTGTGCCTCAGCTTGACCAGTGAGTGACATCTGACCAAAGGTTGACCAATGAGACCCAATGTAGGGAAAGATCATGCATAATTAAGTCCAGCTGGATTTTGCCAGCAGGTTTGGCGGGCACTTTTGTAGTTGTGGTTCTACGACACACACCTCGTTTTCTACAGTATTGTAGAGTAGTTTAACAAGCAACAGGCTATCAACAATACCAAATTTCTAAATGGAGCAGGAGGAAGGAGGTTGGGGATGGATTTAGAAAGAGTACTAGATCTAGTGGAGGACAGGGGTGGAGGGAGCGGTAGGAATTTAGTAAGTAAGCAAATTAGGCAGTGGGAGTAAACTGATAGATCACAGGGGCAGAAAGAGAGTTTAAGGGAGGAAATGATAGTAAGATGAAATAGAGAGATTAGCAAAAAGGGATCAAGAGTGGAATGAAGGAGGAATCGCCGGTAGGGACATGTATGGTGAGTTTGGCTGAGGTTTCAGAGAAGAATAGCAGAGTCACCAAGTTAACATTTTCTTGTACTTCCTTACTCCTGTTTCCAAAACGCCTCCCCACATGAGGGGTTTACATGCAGCATAGATTGACAGGAGAAAGCGGGAAGGAAGAGGAAGAGGTGAGTAGGAGTGAGGCCTGGCTGAGGGTGAGGAGGGTTGGATTGGAGGTTAGTGGGGGTCATGCGTGCAGACATGGTGCATGGCTTAGCATGGAGTAAGCTGTAGCAGGAGGCCGGGGCAGACTATAAAGGGAACTGAAGGCAGCCATCTTCAACCCCGTTCTCCTCAGTAATACAATGAACCATTCTCACTGGAGAAGTGTCGCTGTCACATACAAACTGATGGGACTCACTGCACATTGGATGTGGCTGAGTGATATTGTTGGTATGGGGCAGCAACAAGCATAATAGTTGTAAAAAGAGATGTCTTATGATCTCTTCAGTGAAATCCACATAATTGTAATCTTTACATTGAACCTAAATTCATAAAAAAATCTATTCAATACATGCAAAACTAATTAATAGTTTATGAATCACCAAGAGTAACATAATCTCTAAAAAATGTCCCCTGTCATTTTTGTCACTAACCGAAGGGCATAAACCCAACCAAGCACACCAGGGGAGACTGTGTTATGATTATTATGACTCTGACATAATTAAAACAGAGCTGACTTTTTTGGTAGGTGCAGACCTTAATTGTCATCACATCTCAGACAATTCTTATCAAGTCTTTCTGGAATAGACTTACTGTCATGACACTGTTATTTTACACTCCATGGTAATCCTGTTGATTCACATCCAAGGTTTCATCTCATCAGGCTCTGGTTACTCATATTACAATGTAGAATTTGTCTTAGTTTGAGATTGTTTACAAATAAGTGTTGCAATATAAATATATGGATTTGAAGGTGGGATCAGTGATGTTTAAAATATGAAATGCTAACAAATTTATGCTTGTAGGATGTGTATTTTGCACAAGTTACAGAATGATGATGTATATCAGACAATGGATGATATATAGTCATAATAAATTTACTCCTGTAAGAGGTGAGAAAATATATTGAATCTTGTACAAACATTTACTTTAACTAATTGAATAATTAGCCCATCAACTATAATAGACTTTACCATATAGCTAAGATCAGTCAGTTTTTATTATACTAGGATTTAACATTAAATTAATGTTGTCTGATTAGATTGGTAAATGCTTTGACCACTAATCAGATGGCATAAAAACAATGGATTTGTTAACTATCCCCACTCTAAGGAAGCCAGATGCTGTGTATATGTTTCTCTACCCCAGATCAATACACAGTATTTATCCTCTAATAGAATGAGTGTCAATCACCACCAGCGATGTGGGAGGTGCTATTGTGAGTGGTATAGGGTGGATGTGCTACTGTGTAGACTAGTGTAAAGGGATCAGGGGTGGCAGTAGGAGGGCTTCTGGTGTAGGGTTCTAGTGATGTGGACTTTGCTGTAAATAGTTCTAAAAGATCAGGATAGGCACATGTTAGGTGTAGGACTCTAGGAAGGTACAACAATCACGGGCCACATTCTGTATGTGTCACAGTGCTAAACAGCCCAAAGGAAATAATTCATTGTTCATCAATGAAACATGTTATAATATCAAATGACATATCATAGGAGAGAGGAAGGTTGTCTCCTTTTCATTCTGACCCAGCTGTAGCTGCCAGGGCCATGGGTAATGAGATATAAATTAGTATAAAATATATAACTCTAGTGCAGACAGGTAGATTGGAACGGTTTCTGTAAGAGAGGCACTGGTGCTACCTTCACAGAAAAATGGGTCAATCATGAACATTTTCATTTGTATTTATACGACCTCATACATGTGAATTCTCCTGACAGAGCAGATTATGTAGTTATTATACCTAGTGCAACAAAGCATACAGGATCCCTATCTCTTAACTATAGAAGCTGCCGACGGCGTATTTATGGCATAAACACTGCTGTACACCACTCCCAGGCCCTGAGCGTGGCGTACACGTCGTGAGCGTGGCATACACGTTGTGAGCGTGGCGTACACGTCGTGAGCATGGCGTACAACGTCTGAGCGTGGCGTACAACGTCCGAGCGTGGCGTACAACGTCTGAGCGGCAAAAAAAAAAGTTCCTTGGTGGCGCCGCCAGTGGCCGACAGTAACTAATAGAAGCGAGCGCCGCAGGGTCCCCTGTCGGCTTCCAGCGGAATTAGAAGCGATTTTCGCTGGTTTCTGGCGCTACCAGCGGCCGCAGCCGACAAATGTAAACAAAGCGCGGCAAATAGAAGCGCCCCTAGCGGAATTTGTCGGCAAAAGTGGGTGTGGCTGCCGACAATTAATCATTCAGAGCCAAAATTCAAGATGGAACAGACTACCTTGAGGCTTCGCTCGGTGCTGAGGTGGTTGACGCCTTTGTTGTGCAGAATGTGGTTGATATTATGAACGATCTCCATATAGAAGCAGGGGAGGATGTGTCAGAGTTCAATTTAGAGGCAGTAACAGAAGCAATTCATGCCGAAATCGCCCTTGACATCTCTCAGTTTGAGGCCTACAGATTGCAGAGAAAGAAGAGAAGATGGACATGATTGTGGACGATACGGTAGTATGTGCAGATATTGACGGCCTTATATCTAGCATTGAAAATCGGGACAAATTCCAAGAAAAAATCGAAGAAGTCAACATTGGTGAGGAGGTTGATTTTCTAAATGATGTGCAGCCTAGTGCTGTTGGAGCAGAATTGCAGCCCAATGCCTCCTGCAGAAGTAAACTGAAGCTTAAGAAGCCAACCCTTGGACTGTGAGGGAACTGACTGATGATATTGCCCCTCCCCCTACCTCCAGGGCTCTGTCTGATGCCGAGCTGAAGGAATATGTTGACGATCAGAGGTCAGAAAATACTGTCCGGCGAACCCAGCAGGTAAGAAGTCCATGATTTAAAAAAAATGAACATTAAAAAATGTGTAAAGAAGCGTAAGAAGTGTACATATTGGCCTAAAATTACAGAAAAAATAGTCCAAAAAATATTAAAATTGAATTTTTAAATGTCGAATATTTTTTTAATGATATTTCAATATTTTTCCAGGTGATAAAGAAGTTCAAGCAGTACATGCTTACTACCCACCTGGATGCCAGACCGATGCACACGTTAGATCCAGGAACCCTGAACAACTATATAGCGAACTACCTACTGACAACAAGGAGGGCAGATGGGAAGGACTTCGAGCCAGATACTCTGACCAGCATTCACCGGGCCTTGGACAGGTAATTTTTTTTTTATAATAAAAAATGTTAAAAGAAGCGTAAATTTTGAAAAAAATTAATTTAAATGTCAAAAGATGCGTAAAATGTTCAGAAAAAAAATTAAAATGGATGTAAAATTGGATTTTAATACTTAAAATTGATGAGAATGGCCCTAATTTTTTTCTACCCTTTTTATATATTTTCAGGGACCTCAAGGCACACAACTACATCTTCTGCATACTGACAGATGAGATATTCCACTTTAGCCGGGCTGTTCTACAGGGATGAGGAAGGAACTGAAGGGCCAAGGCAAAGGGAATAAGCCAAATCGTTCTGACGCTGTCACAGAAAATCGTGTAGATAAATTATGGGCCACAGGTCTATTTGGTGGGGCAAATTCAAGATCCCTACAGGACACCCTTTTTTTTTACCTGGGGTCAGCGTTTGGTTTCCGGGGGTGCCATGAGGCCCGGCAATTGAAATGAGGGGATGTTGTCGTGGGGAGGGATGAGGAGGGGTGTAATTTTTTGGAGCTGCAATGCGAACGCATGACCAAAACAAGACATGGCCAAGCAGGGGGACATGTCCGGAGCTACAACCCGCGCCTCTACAGTGACCCAGATGATACACGTTGCCCTGTACAGCTGTACTGGCTGTACACAGAGAGACGGCCAGCAGAGATGAGACAACCAGATTCTCCATTCTACCTGACACCAAAGCAGGGAGCTGGTCCCACCGACCCTGTGTGGTATAAAACGCAGCCGATGGGCATAAACAAACTGTCAGCCATCATGCCCACAATCTCTAAGGCCGCTGCCCTCGATGGTCACATCACCAACCATAGTATCAGGAAGACCACATGTCAGAACTTGTTGGCCTCTAACATACCAAGTGTGGCTGCTATTCAACTCACGGGCCATAAGTCTGTGGAAAGCCTGATACATTACTCAAGTGCGACAAGGGATCAGCAGAAGGCCATGGCGCTGATCGCTACCGGGCAGAAGCGTAAAGCTACTTCTCAAGTTGAGGGAGCCTCGTGCACCGTGTCAGCCCCCCCCCCTGCCATGTTCACACCGCCAGCTATGGAGTCTGTAGCGGGGAAATCTGGCGAAAAATCGGAAAACAGTGCCGTGGCCAAGTCCCATCAGCCAGACCTGCCATGGTGCCCGCCCCAACTCCACCTGGGGCCGGGGTTGCCTCAGCCTTGTCCGGCATGTTGGCCTGCGCCAACATCTCCGGCGGAATCGTTTTTAACTTTAATTATGGAAGTTCCACCTCTGTCAACACAAAAAATGACATGGACGTGATCAACAATTCTCAGTTCTAGGTTATGGACACATTTTCATGACATAGTTATAAAGAATTTACCTTGAATTAAGACATTTTCCACTCGTAAATCCAAATGGATGTCCATCGTTGGCCATAAAGGCTCCGCACTCTCCGAATTCTCCCGCACGACTGAGCGGGGGTAGTGATATGAAATAAAATTAGCCTTTTTGGCTTTTTTGAGTTGGAAAAATGGTCTCTTTTGATATAACTATTCTTAGTTAGAGTGAAATGAAGTAATAAATGGCAATATAAGCTAAAAAATAATATAAAAAGTTTTAAAAAAAAAGACACAAAATAGTCCTTCCGCGCATGGGTACTGAGGGTGTAAAAGGGCTGGTGCTTTGTGGTTTCTACGCAGTACGTAAAGGTATCATAAGTTTTGCACAGAGCGCCAGTGTTTTTTAAACGCACAACCATCAATGCCACCCTTGAGGAATGCGGGAACTATATCTTTCGTTTCCGCCTTGTCGAGTGAGCTTCCGGCGAAAATGGCGACAGTTTGTTGACATCAGCTAAGTAAAGTGTGTTTTTTGTTCATTTTCCGGGGAGATTAATAGATACAGCCGGTATAATAAATCTAAAACGACACCCGGTCTGCATACTCGTACTTTTAGCCAACTCGTGCACGCCAGGTAGCCAGCTCGTCCGCTTATGAAGCGGACTCGTGGCTACCGTGGCGTACACTCGTTGGCTAAAAGCACTCGTATGCAACCGCCATGCCGTTTTAGCTTAGTATCTTATTAAAAAGTGTGTCACAACAATTACTATGTAAAACCATCCCTGATTAAGTTGAGTCACTTTTGCAGGCGATTTATATGGTCAGGTACCCCCTAAAACCACCCAAAACCCCATCATTAGGTAGAATATAGGTTTGTGAGTAATATCCTTTTAGTTTGGTGTACAAATATGCTGGCGAAAATTGGCTAAAGGGGTTCTCCTGGAATAGGGTAATTACTCTAGAATTGCCACTCTCAAGAGAATGTCTTGTATAATATTATTCAAGCACCTGATACCAAATTTAGTTAGTGGCTCTAAAAGAAAAGACCTTTGCTAATCCAATATAAAAAACTGAATAATGATATCTTCAAAAGAGAATGTTTGAGGCCCCTTTAATGTAAAGGCATTCTCAGCCCTGCCTCGAGTGTAGAGCGGGCAAGGAGCCTAGGGCCACTCCAAGGAGGAGTAACACTGGTGTGCACTGACAAGTTGATTATGTCAACTTTTCTTTTTCAGAAAATCGTAGAAAATGGTCTACTAATAGCATATTAATATGAGTTACATATTCGAAATTCAATTGATCTCATTTTGAGATATCACATGATAAATTCCGATCATTATCTAAACTTGCATTGACCTACCTACTCTAGGGAGGTGCAGCCTGGGATAAAAGGGTGTCATATTCCTGAGGAGGAGATATGGTCTCATAGGAGTTGGAGGAGGAGAGGAGGTAAGAATGTAAACAAAAAAACAGAAAAGGATATGGAAATGCAGGTATATATGTGGAAGAAGACAGGTCATGGTGAAACAAGAGTGGGGTAGGAAGGGCTTACTCTATCCTGTCGTGCAAACATACATATACATGTTTATATGTTAATTGCTAATTATTTGTCAAACTTGATATGTCTTGTTATTGGTTTTTACAATATGTTGGTGATGCAGTGCTATTTACTTCATAGGGAGGGACAGAATAATAGAGCGAGGGAAAGCACACTGACACTTATTTTTATAAATTAATCCAATAAAGGTAAAATGCTGTTTTAATGCGATTTTATGTATGTATACAGCTGTGGCTACCAAAGGGCTAAAGTAAATCGTAAAATGAAGCAGTTTTCATTATCACATAGTTGAACATGGACTGGAAAGGTATCACTTTGAACTATATAGACATAATTGTCACAGCTGCTATTCAAACAAGCTCCTACAGGTTTCAGTTTCCTCAACGTCTCCTCAACATTATGATTTCTAATAATTCAAACCATGGTATTCATCAGAAAGTCAACTGAAATCTGTAACAAAGACACAGAAATTATGATTTGTTTAGCCCAAGAAAGAAATATAATCCCTCAGCAATTTGCTCTGACATTTATGTGAATCATGTTACCCTTGGCAAAAGCCACCCACACCTACTAAAACAGACGCTGGATGGTCTCTTGCGGGGTGGTGAAAAACAAACACTTATCATTTTTATCATAGCTCTTACGTGATTCCTCTACTTTAGATTTAACAATGGTGAATCTGTCCCTTAAGCTGCATTCATGCAGACTCACATTGATAACATTCATCACAAAATCAATTGAAATCTACCTACTAAGAGAAAAAATAAAATCTTCCAAGGGAGATGTAAGAAGTAAAACCATCTCTCAGCAATATTTGTGTCAATGGCCACAAGGCAAAAGCCCCCCCCCCCCAAGACTATTCTATGATTATGATGGATGTGAATTTAACCAATTCTAGACATGACAGGTTCATTCAGTCATCACCATCAGCCCCCATCTCCTTTATTTCTCATCCCTACTCAGCCCAATGCCAGAACATGTCTTCCTGAACTAGACATTTGTATTTTCCCCTTCATGGTAATCCTGGTCATTCTCATGCGAAGAATCATCCACACGTTCATTTATGACAAAGAAGGAGATGGTTTCTTTGTTTGAGAAAATGTTTTGAGAAAATGTACTACAAACACCAGGATATGAAATGCAAAGCTAGAAATGAATTACCATTGAGATCAATGATATAATTTTCAGAACAAATAACAACCTTATAAAAACTTAATACAGTAAGTAATTCAAGACAGATAGTTCAGCAGTACAATCATTGTATCCAGACAAGGAAGCTCATTAACATGAGTATTGTATCAATATTCTCAGGGAGCAGGTAGGTGTTTCAGCAATTTGCTCTGACATTTATGTGAATCACGCAACCGATGGCAAAAGCCGCCTTCACCCACTAGAACAGACACTGTGTGGTTTCTCTCACAGGAGAATGCAGAAAAAGATGCTTATCAATCATGGCTCTAACATGATTCCTCTACCTTTTATACAACAATAGTGTATTCCTCCTTAAACCTGCATTCATGCAGATCCACATTGACAACATTTAATTGAAATCTACTTCAGAGAGGCAAGCAGCAATGTGATCAATATGAGCAACTCTACCAATCTAACTAATAAAATATAGTCCCCCACCAAATCATGAAACAACCCTTATATTAAAGAAGCCCCACTGACTGGGGGGCCATATATCTGTGTCTGTAGCCCTGACCCAGATCAATACACTGTGTTTGTCCTCTAATAGAATGAGTGTCAATCACCACCACTGGTGTTGGAGGTGCTACTGTATAGATGGGTGTAAGGGGATCAGGGGGTGGGGTAGGAGGGCTTCTGGTGTATAGGGTCTCTAGTGGTGTGGCATCTGGTGTGAATAGGGGCAAGTGAGCTGACGAGGGGAGATAGGTGTCTTGTCTCAGACTCTAGTGCAGCATGCTGCTAGGTGTGGGACAGTGGGAGAGGGGTCTAAGAGGAGGAGGTTGGAAAGTGAGAGGAGATTGAGGATGGAGGGGCAACAGAACACAGAATGAGTGCTAATAGAACATTAATAGAATATTGTCTTCATAATGCCATCCATGATATCTAATGATGTCGATTTGTAACAGGTGATACGGGGAGAACTCCCATACTGTCGAGATGTACGTTTGTTGTCATATAGAACTCATCAGTCTTAGCCATGAGATGGTAGCACTATGCAAAATAGGGTCATTGATAAGAGTAGGGAGAGAGGGGTGGGACAGGTGCAGAAAGAAAAAGCTAAAATACAAAAGGAAATGTAAAGGAGGGTTAAAACTCACTCATGTCATCTTTAATTTTCAATAGGCCGAGTTTTATGAAATACTGTGGAACTGTTACTTTAGACCTTTTTTAAATGTGTGTCACAGTTAGAGAGAGTCAGACTAGGGGATAGTACAGAGACAGTATCAATAATTGGAGCTGGTTAAGCCAATGCTAGATGAATATAAAAGGACAGGTAGTTCTAGGCTTACAACAAAACCTAGAGGGAGGTGGGGGGGGGGGCTATAAAAAGATACTGCCAGCACTGGTGGATCCCCTTTTATCAGCCCCTGGATGGATGACGAGGGGCACAAGGAGGAGCCCTTGAGGAGAGACATATGGGCTTGGGGACCGGTTGTGGCAGGATGTGCTGCTGAAGCTACAAGTGTTCCCTCAACCATTCACACAGGCGCTGCTGAAAGGACCTTATGGAGTGCCTGTTAGGGCAAATGTGTCATTGTGTTATTTATTGTATCATACTACAGACAAAGTGCTGTAGGGTAATTGATAGTGTCATGCATGGCTGATATACTATGTCATAATGTCATTTAGAGAATAACAATGTAAGCTATACAGGGGAGTGTGTGCACGGCTCAGTCATTGTGATTCAGATAACAGCTTATTTATTGTTGAGTAGGTAGCAGCAGAGTTATGGCAGCAATTAAATTGTGGATTAGCTCCTATATAGTGAATTTATCATGAATGCCACTGTATAGATATTTTACAGTAGTCCCACACGCAACAGGCTGGATGGATGGATGGATTTAGAAGGAGTACTAGTAGAGGATTTAGAAGGAGTACTAGTAGAGGAAACCTATTGAGAATGGTAGGAACTGATTATGTAAGTAAAGTGGGCTGACAGATGGGAGATTCAGGAGAGGTATAGAGGATCCGACGTAGAAGGGAGAAGAGGTAGACCAAAGGTAAGAAATAATGGTAGAGGAAATAGGGGGAATTAGTAAAAAGGGATCAAGAGTGGAATGGAGGAAAGAATGGCTGGAAGGGAAACAGGGGCTTTGGCTGAGGTTTCAAAGAAGAATAGCACAGTCACCAAGTAAACATTGTCTTGTACTTCCTTGTACCTGTTTCCAAAACACCTCCCCACATGAGGGGTTTAATGCAGTATACATTGAAAAGAGGAAGCAGGAAGGAAGAGGAAGGGGTGAGTAGGAGTAAGGCCTGGCTGAGGGTGATGGCTGGATGGGGGTTAGTGGGGTTAAGGTGTGCAGACATGGTGTCACACCCACACCAAGCTGTTCACATAATTTAATGTCAACCAGGCTTAGCATGGAGCAGGCTGTAGCAGGAGGCCGGGGCAGACTATAAAGGGAACTGTAGGGAGGTGTCTTGTTCTCCCAAGCCATCCACTGAACCTTTCTTACTGGAGATTGTTGTCATGATGAGGAGGGCTGGATGGGGGTCAGTGGGGGTGAGGGGTGCAGACATGGTGTCACACCCACACCAAGCTGTTCACATAATTGAATGTCAAGCAGGCTTAGCATGGAGCAGGCTGTAGCAGGAGGCGGGGCAGACTATAAATGGAAATGTAGGTAGCCATCTTGAACAACGTTCTCCTCAGTAATACAGGGAACTCGGTGGAGATGTGTCGCTGTCTCATACAAACTGATGTGTTGCTGTCACATACAAACTGATGTGTCGCCGTCACATACAAACTGATGTGTTGCTTTCACATACAAACTGATGGGAATCACTGCACATGGGATGTGGCTGAGTGATATTGTTGGTATCATTTAACAACAATGATGTCCTTAACCCTAGACTTTTGCCTAAATCTCCCATATAATATTTATTTTATTTTAGAGTAGTTTATTTTACACGTATAACAGCTGTAAAAAGAGATGTCTCGTGTTATCTTTGGTGAAATCAACATGATGAAATTCATTTGAAATCTATTTCATACAGAGAAAACTAATTTATAGTTTGTATGCCACTAGTAGTAACATAATCCCTAAGCAATTTCATTTGACATTTGTGTCACAAAGAAAAGGGCAAAAATCAACCCAAGCATACTGTGCAACAATTATCTAACAGAATTTTAATGGAGCAGATATTTTGGTTGGTGTTAACCTCATCCCATCTTAGATGATTCTAACACATGTCTTCCTGAAATCTCACGACATCATTTGTTCCCACTTTATGTTTTTTTCTCTATTTATTCATATCCTAGGTGTCATCTCATCTTGCTGGACTCTTAGGATGAAAGATTTGTGGTAATTTGGGATGGTGAAATAAATGCAGTGCTGCAACATGAAGATATGGATTTAAATGTAGGATCAGTGATATTTGAATGAAATGATAGCATATTTAAGGTAGTGGGATGTATGTTTTTTAACATCTGGATGATTGATGGTGTAAACCCGGCAATGGGCAATACATGGACAGAGCTGCACGCTAAAGTGACTGAGTCAATGGTTACTGCACTCGAGCTGCCTGCCCCGTATTACAATTTAAAATACATTTCCAGTCCATGTTTGCTTACTTCCACAGCTTTTTTTACTTCTGCAGTGTTTGTTTACTTCCGTTTGCCGCCATTTTGAATTCCGCGCATGTCACGTGACCCTCGGGAGCGTGAAATACGGGCAGAGCGTGAAATACGGCCAAGGGTTATTTCTCGCTTCCCTCACATACGGCATTCCCATAGCTTTAATCTTGATAGGCCATATTTACCATGAAATACATGGACATATTCCTTTTTACATCCATGAGAGATGTGCACATTTGGAGCCACCTGACTGATTGAATTTTGTACCAATCTAAATTAAACACTACAAACATGTATACAAACAGATGAAATTTTAATCAGCCCATAGACTTTACAATATAACTCTGTTTTGTCATAAAAATATTTTACATATGGCTTCTTGATCACCAAGGACTAAAAAATATGACGAAGAAGGCTTTTTACAAATTTTTAAAATGTTTACTCACGTGCTAAAATGTATGCTTTTTGCTTCCAAATGTCACACTTTAGTAGATGAGAAGTTGTTGATTTTTAAAATTAGGGAAATGTAAGATATTTCTATCCCATTGTATCACTTGCACTATTGGCTTTTATTTCATACCAAATATGCCATCATCAAAATCTTTTTCTTAAATCAAAAAAATGATATGATACATGCAGCGATGAGAAACTAGTCTGATGCAATGAAAAAAATGGATTTGTTAACTGTCCCCACTTTAAGGTAGCCAGACGCCCTCTATCTGCTTCTGAAGGTGTGGCCCAGATTAATACACTGAGTCTTTCCTCCAATAGAATCACCACCAGCAATGTAGGATGTGCTACTGTGTAGACTAGTGTAAAGGGACGAGGGGTGGAGCACTTCTGGTGTAAGGTTCTAGTCATGTGGAGGTTGCTGTAAATGGTTGTAAAGGATGAGGACAGGCAGGTGTCTAGTGTAAGACTCCAGGGTAGTGTAGCCTGAAGTAAAAGGGTGCTGGTGTGGAGAAAGGCTGTCTAATTCCTGAGGAGGAGGAGCAGGAGATATGGTCTTATAGAGTTGGAGGAGAAGAGGAGGCAAGGGTGTGAACGAAAAGGCAGGGTGGGACATGGAAATGCTGGTATGAATGGAGCAGGATAGGTCATGGTGAGGCAGGAATGGCATAGGAATGGCCTACTCTATCCTGTCAAACATATGTTAATTGTTAAAGATTTGTAAAAATTAATATGTCTTGTTATTGGTTACAAGATGCTGGTGATACAGTGCCATTCACTTCAGGTCGTGGGGAGAAACGGAGTAAGGGAGGGAGGCAAAGGACACTTATTTTAATTATTCAACCCAATAAAGGTAAGATGCTGTTATAATGTGATTTAACACATGTATGCAGCTCTGGCTACCAAAGGGCCAAAGTAAATCGTAAAACCAAGCACCTACAATGATAACATAGTTGAAAATAGGTGGAGCATCACCCAGATCAAAATAGACCTACCTGTCAAAGCTACTCCTACGCCTTTCAGTTTAATGAAGAAAATAGTCCCCTCAACAGCATGTTTTTCTAATAATTCAAATCATGGCATTCATCAGAAAATCAATTGAAATCTGTAACAAATTGACAGAAATTATAGTTGTGTAGGGGTCAGATTCCCCGTACCCCGGTGGACAGCCTGAAGGGGTGAAACACCTAGGTAATCCTCCCCCTCTGTACCATACCGATCCAGTAACGTAGGGAGCAGAGAACAGTCAGACACGAGTTGGTAGTGTAACTGTTAGCACGCTTGTCACCGGTGCAAGAGGTCTGTGGTTCGATTCCCGGCCGATCCAATGACTAAGTTTTCCGCGACCTCTACAGTTGGAATCCCAAGAAAGAGACATAATCTCTCAGCAATTTGCTCTGACATTTATGTGAATCACGCAACTGATGGCAAAAGCCGCTTACACCTACCGAAACAGACACTGGATAGTTTCTTTCACAGGAAAGTGAAAAACAAACTCTTATTTTTTCATCATAGCTCCAATATGATTCCTCTACCTCTGATTTAGGAATGGTGAATTGTCCCCAAAATTGCATTCATGCAGATTCACATCAATAAAATTCATCAAAAAATCGAATTGAATTGAAAGCTACCTACTAATAGAAAATATAAAATCTTTACTTTTGAGAGAGATGTAAGAAGTAACACCTTCTCTCAGCAACATTTGTGTCAATGGCTGCAAGGCAAAAGCCCCCCAAGACTCTTCTCTAACTATGATGAATCTGAATCTTACAGATTTTAGACATGACAGGTTCATTCAGTCTTCACCATGAGCCCCCTTCCCCTTTATTTCTCAGCCCTTCTCAGCCTAAAGCCAGGACATTTCTTGAACTAGACAGTCTTGTTTTCCCCTTCATAGTTATCTTGGTTTTTCATATGCAAGGAATCATCCACAGGTTCATTAATGATAAATAACATATTTCGAGAGTATTAATACTATTATAACCTAAGGATCTAAAGGCCAAAGTTAGAATCGAACTAATTTTGAGATAAATGATATCAGAACAAATAACAACCCCATAAAAAAACTTCACAGTGAGCGTTTTAGGGGTGGACAGTACAGCAGTGCAATCATTATATCCAGACAAGGAAGCATGATAACATGAGTATGGTATCAATATGCTCCTGGAGCAAGTAGTTTTTTCTTTAAAACCATTTCAACCACTTGAAATTATATTTAATACATATTTTACCCTACCAACCTAGCCTTAAATGACACTTTGATTCATGTAACCATTCACACTTTAAAGAAGAAATCAATGTGAACAGGGAAGGAAGCGCATCAACATGATTCTAGTAATGCCATGCCTAGGGAGCAGAAAGGTGCTCCCTTGAAGCTATTTAAACCATTGAATCTTTTATGGAATATGTATTGTGCCCTACCAATTTACCTCTCAATAACTGATGATCCAACAAATCATGCCCCCCACATTGAAGAAGCCCCACTGGCTGGGGGCGCCATCTATCTGTGTCTGTAGCCCTGACCCAGATAAATACACTGTGTTTGTTCTATAGTAGAATGAGTGTCAATCACTTCTGATGGGAGAGGTTGGTGGTATATGGGGAGGTGGTGCTGTGCAGACTAGTGTAAAGAGATCCGGGCTGGTGGTAGGAGGGCTTCTGGTGAAGGGCATCCTGTGGTGTTGGGTCTAGGGTGAATGGGTCAAAGGGTTGAGGAGACGCTAAGAGTCTACTGTAAAGCATGGTGCTAAATGTTGCGGCTGTGGGGAGAGGGGATCTGAGATGAGGAGGTTAAATAGGGATAGGAAGTAAGACAAGGCAAAACGGTTGATAGAAAATTAGGGTAGGGCAGGCAGTGCAGAGAAGGGAGGACAGGGAAGGCAAGTTGGATAAGGCAGGGTTGGGGAAGGGCAGTATAGGGGAGGGGAGGTTAGTCTAGGACAGGGCAGGGTAGGGTAGGGTAGGGTAAGGTGGGGTAGGGTAGGGTAAGGTGGGGTAGGGTAGGGTATACACATGTAGACCTGTCACTGCTAAATCTCTGAATGCCCCAATAAAAGCAAAGACTCCAACTTTATCTATTTTAAACACGATTCTTTTATTCACCCTTCTCAACTTGTAACACCCGAAAAGGATTAGTCTGTAGGCAATTATATGGTTTAGAAGTCACATAAAGTCATTAAAGTGATGTGACCTAGTTGAAACAAAACATTAGTCAACAGAAATAAATGATGAAATATTTACATTATCCATAAGCATACCTAAATTACTGACCAAACATAGACTCAGAGTTTGGACAGGACAAGCAATAGATTTGAATGAAACTTCATGTGAAATAGTTGGAATCGTATAACAAGTGCATGATATAGATATCTAATACAACACAAAACCAGCTGGGTCTGTAATGTTATAGTGTTTGGCCATACACTAGTACTCATATCAACATGTGAAAGTGGCATATTGATGACGGCTCTTCTATGCAGCTAGAGTTCACTATAGGCTTACATCCCGGTGCATATTATGTAAAATAATAAGGTGATGATGATGACGCATGATCTGTTTTGCAGGCCTCAACTATGGCATATCGCTGCTTATATGAAAATGGATCTGCTTTTCAGACCTCACCAACTCTTTCATATCTGATACCCTATTACAATGGGATGTCTACATTGCACAATACATACCCCCTGCATGATGCACAGATATATTGCATATCATGATGTGATTGGTATAGATTGCCAGACTCCATATATTGAGAAATATGTATAATGAACCTGTCATACATCATTAGCATCATTGTTCAAACATTTTCAAGTTAACATGGGGGATAAAGACCATAAAGATTCACTAGATTCATAGTTTGCTTGTAATTGATAATTTATATGAAATTAATTAGAAATGCTTACCAATGATATATTACACATTTGAAGGCAGTTAAATGTCATTATGCACACTGCCCTGTCTTGACTTGGAGACACTAACCTACCCTACCCTAGAAATCTTATTACATCTATCCATCTTATGGAGTTAAATGTCATTATGCACAAAGCCCTGTCCCACCCTAAATCATTTCTTCTCTGTCACAGAAGGAGCCTGATGAGATGAAACCTTGGATGTGAATAAACAGGATTACCATGAAGTGTAAAGTAATGTTGTGCACTGTGGCAGTCAGTCTAGTCTAGAAGGACATCTGAGAATGGGCCGAGATGTGATGCGAAACAAGATTCTAGTGTTCTAGGAGTTGAAATCTGAATGAAAATCTTGTCTTTTGATCCTAATTCTGTTTCGAATTCTGATTCATCATAATTATAGCACTTTATTTGGCAGAAGTTGATTCTGCCTGATGGGTAGTGGCTCAACTGTCAGGGAGAGAAAATTGTCTTTTCATCATAATTACAGCACTGTCTGTTTGGGCAGGTTTAGTTGTTTATTGCCTTTTGATAACTGGCACAAGTGTCGTAGTGGATAATGTAACTCCTGGTGAAAGTAAAAATCAGAATTCGATTTCCCTGTATAAAACACATTTTCATGAGATTCATGACAAATATTTATAAAGGCTTAAAGACAAATTTTAACAAATATGTTTCAAATACAAATATCAAACAGTATTTGGGTAAATATAATAATGTGGCCTAGTGAAAGTTATATGTGACAATATTATGCTGCAGGATACCAGCATAACTATTCAAACCAATCAGGTGTCAGGTGCTACACTTAAACCTGTATGTGATGGCTTTTCAGAAGACAGCAATACATTTCCATTAAGAGGGGTTCCCTGGATAACTAGGAGGACAATATGGCTGCCCACAGTGGGTTACTCTAAAATTCTGCTGACTCATCCTCCTCCTGTTGCAGGGCCCTCCATGCTAAGCCTGCTTGACATTTAATTATGGGAACAGCTTGGTGTGGGTGACACCATATCTGCAAGGAGCTGACCACCTTACGCCTACTCACCCCACTCTATCAGTCTGTTTTCTCTGACATTTCACCAAACCATTTTTTCTCCCTCTTCCCCTTCTATTTTCCTTCCCTTCATCAATGCTGCTCTGCATCTCTATCTTGGTAAGTTCTCCTCTTTCCACTTGTTTACCCTACCTCTATCCCTCCTGCCCTCACTCCTCCTCTCAATCTCTCTCTCTCTCTGCCTCTTTAAATTGTTCATTCTATTCACCTGTGTCATTGTCTTCCTGCTTATCTTCCCGGTTCCTCTTTATTCTCTCATGTAAAGTCACTCTGTGTCTACCTCAGCTGCTGGATATTGCACCCCTGATGCACTTTCCTTTATATAATGAGGTTAGCGTGACAGGTTTATTTATAAATGGATAGGAGTAGAATCACAAGTTGATCATAGCCATAACTCAGACATAAACTAAGGCCAGAATAAATACACTCTCACCAAAGTCACCATAAACCAGCTGAACTCATATATACCACATAGAGCATGTGTTGTAACAGCATTAATGACATTATGACACTATATATTGCCATATAATCTCCTGACCTACTCTAAAACACCTCTATACAGCCTCCTTCATCATAATGAGATAAGTGTGATATATTTGTCAGTTTACAGGGGCTGACTCACAAGTTAATTACTGCCATAACTCTGACTCAGCAATGAATAAGCTGTTACGTGAATCACCATGAATCAGCCGTGCACACACTCCCCTGTACAAAGTGTACATTGTTATACTCTTAGTGACATTATGACACAGTACATCCACCACAATTGACACTATTAATTACCCAACAGCACTTTGTGCAATGTATGATACAATAAATCACACAATGACACCTTTGCCATTATAGGCACTCCATAAGGTCCTTTCAGTAGCCACTCGTGTGAATGGTTGAGGAAACACTTGTAGCTTCAGCAGCACATCCTGCCACAAAGGGTCCTTGGACCCATCCATCCCCGCCCCCCGTCTGTGTCCCCAGGCCCCTCCTGGTGCCCTAGTCATCAATCCAGGGCTGATAAAAGGGAATCCACCACAACAGCCAGTCTCCTTCCTTCAATCTCCTTCCAGCAGCTCCCCACCTACTACCATGTTGAGTTCTGCTGTATGCTGTAACTACCTGCTCTATCTTACCTCCTATATGTGTTGTATCCCCTCCTCTGACTATGGTTAACTGTAACACACATTTTAAACAGTCTAAAGTAAAAGATCTTCAGCATTCCGTAAAACCTGTCCTATTAAGATTAAAGATAAGTTGTATTCTTCAGAACACACCGACATAATGTTTCATGGTTTTCTCTGCATGTGGAATGGTTGAGCAAGAATATTAATTTATTTTCTTTGATTTAGTTGTTTTTGATATGAAGTTATTATTTCTATATTGTTATATGAAGTCATTTTTCCAAACTATTTTGATTTAGACAGCAAGTCTTGAAAACTCCCAATCTAATTACTATGTCTGTCATTTAGCGACCCTCCTCTTCATTCCTATTCCTTTCCTCCCCTACCTCTCTCTATGACTTCCAATCCTACAATGCTCCCTTCTGATAGTTAAGATTGATGAGATCAGAAGCGTGTAGTGTGTAGACATGTTTTTATCAGAAAGACATCTGCTGTAATCCTCTTTCCCCCAATCACCTTCAGAAGTAACCCTCCCTGTCTGTGCCCTCCCTATAGGGCCCAACCCTCTCAAATAGAGATCGATAACACTCCCACTACACATAACTGTTTAAGGACAGAATGATGCCTGAAAGCTCCACATACATTTGTATTTTTAATGCACCATCCAGCAATTGTGAGTAACTCTCTACCCAACTATTGATGCCACATGGTGCATATCATCACACACCAGTGTCACCCAGCCTTGCTGCAACAAGATAAAGGGTATAGTCTACTACAGAACTGTGCTGCCCTTAAAGGGTTAAAATCAAGGCACAATGCCCTGTGCTTTATAAGTACACACCTACTCTGTATTCAAAGGGCCCCAGTGGAGTGGGACGTATCAGAGACCTTGTGACATTGTAGTGCTGCTTTTCTCTGCTTTATTCTATTAGCATTCTCCACTTCAGCGCCAGCCTATTGCCACCAGGACCTGTGTTAAACCCGCATTCATACGTTCACAATCTGACTACCAAATGGGCTGTACCACCCACCTCCCCTTGGGGGGCCGGCTGGGCATTCTACAACACAGGATACATGAACAGGTGCTCTCTGGGCACAATTAGACCTCTGCTACATGTGTTCATCCACCTAGAACAGCAGATTCTTGATTTAGAATCAAAACCCACTGCATTAATTAAGGTTGGTTATCCACTTTTGATGAAGATATTCTTGCTTTAGAACCAAATCTAACTGTATCAATTCAGATAGACTACCTGATATGGATCAAGATGGCAGTATCCATTCAGACAAAACATTCCTGCATGAAGGGCAAAGGTGTCATTATGTAATGTATTGTTTTATACTTGGGATATAGTGCTTTTGCGTAATTAATAGTGTCATACGCAGCCAGTATATGGTATCATAATGTCTTTAAGGCAGTCACAATGTACCCTCTACAGGTGGTATACCTGGGTTCAGCTGATGTATGGGGGCTGAGTGGTGGTGTATTAGTACTGGGTTATGGTGTATTTATTCTGGCCTACACTACACCAGAGTTATGGCTCTAATTACCCTTGTAAGTCAGCTCCTGTACATTGATAAATATGTCACACCTACATCATTATGTAAAGGAGGATGTATAGGTGTATGCTATCCAGCAGCTGGTGTAGACATGGAATGACTTCATAAGAGAGTATAAAGAAGAACAGGGACTGTAAGCGTAATGCAGTGACAGAAGAGAATCAAAGGATAAGAGAGAGAGAGAGAGAGAGAAAGAGAGAGAGAGAGAGAGAGAGAGAGAGAGAGAGAGAGAGAAAGAGAGAGAGAGGAGCAAATCAAGGAATTGATCAAGGCAGTAATGAAGAGCAGAGAGGATGCCGGAGAAAAAGAAAGAAGAGCATAAAGAAGAACAGGAAAGGTTAGTGTAAAGGTAAAGACAGAAAAGAATAGAGGGAGGGAGAAAGAGAGAGAGGAAGGCAGAGGAGGAAATTAACTGCAGAGAGGATGCAGAAAAGAAAAAAGGGGATGAGCCAGAAAAAGAGAGAGGTGGTGAAATGTCTAATGGAGAGTAAAATCATGTATGCAGGCACCTTCCTCCTCATCTTTCACCCACAAGGTGCCCCCATAAGGGGTTTAGATCTAGTATAGAGGCAGGTTGAGAGGTGGAGGACAGAGGTGGGATGGTGGGGGTGTAGGCCAGTTGGTATGGGCCGGGTGAGTAGGCGTAAGGCGTTCAGCTCCTTGTAGACATGGTGTCACCCACACCAAGCTGTTCACATAACTGAATGTCAACCAGGCTTAGCATGGAGAAGGCTGTAGCAGGAGGCCGGGGCAATCCATGAATGGAACTGCAGAGTAAGCCACTGTAGGCAGCCATATCGTCTCCCAAGCTATCATGGGAATCTCTCTCAATGTAAATATATGGCTGTCTTTTGAAAAGCCACCACATACAGATTACATCACTTGGCAGGTGATTGTGCTGAGTAGTTAGGCTGCTATCCTGCAGCAAGATATTCTCCGATACAACTCGCACCAAGACACAGTATGACATTCAGTAAGAACTATTTGATAGTTTAATTAGAAAGATGGAAATCAGGAAAAATCAAAAAGGTTTATGATCATGGAAATCTGTTTAATACATGGAAATTTAATTTATGATTTGTATTTTCAACAGGAGTAACATACTCCACTATGATCACTGTGCCACTAATCAACAGGCAATAAACAACCAAATCTGACCCAAACAGACAGTGCTATAGTTATGATGAATCTGACTCTAATAGAATTAGGACATGACAGCTTCATTTCGACCTCAGTCTCTGACAACACCAGCACATTATTTATCATCACATTTCAGCCCATTCTAACAACAGGGGGGTGGTGGGTTTCCACACAGAGCGCACAAAATTGTTAACACCCCCCGGTCAAGGGGTCAACATTTTTTACCCTCCCCCTGAGGGTCGGAAATGGGCTCGCGCGAGGGCGCTTTGAAGCATAGTTACGCGCTGGCTTTTTGGTTCAAAACAGGTTAAATCTTTTTGACCCCCCAAGAGGGGTCCAAATTATTTTGCCCCCCCCCCCCCCCGGTCAAGGGGTCAAAATTTTTTAGCCCCCTCCCCTAAACCCACCGCCCCCACCCTGTTGTTCATACATATCTTTCTGGAATAGATCGATATTCTACATATTTTACACTTCATCGTAATCATGTTCACTCACATACAAGGTTTCATCTCATTTACATGTGCTGACACAAATAAGAAATACTAATAGGGTAGGTGAGGACAGGGTCTACTTGCTAGGATGCATTGGGAGTGGGAGAAGCTTAACAAATGTGAGGTATAGATTGGGACATGATCATTTCCCCCACCCCCACCCCCTACTCAAAGTCAGGTGCATTATACACATTTCTCATTACATGGAGCATTTATAGGATCACTGATATTTCAATTTAGCCAAATGTCTGCAATAACTACAAACATAGCTGAACTATCTGTGGCAGACATTCAAAAAGTTTTGGCAGAACAGTCATTTCAGTAATCAATACCAATCACTTCCTGATATGTTGTACAACTCTGTATTATGCTGTATGAAGTGTGCAATGTAGACATTCCATTGTGATTAGATTCATGATATGAAATAGTTGGTGAGGTCTGAAAAACAGATCCATTTTCATATAAGCAGAGATATGCCATAGTCGGTGAGGCCTGCAAAACAGATCTTCTATCATTATCATCACCCTATTATTTTACATATGCACTGAGCAGTCAGCCTATATTGAATTTGAGCTGTATAGAAACAGGAGTCATCCACAATATGCCAATTTCCCATTTTCATATGAGTTCTAGTATAAGGCTAAACGCCATTACATATAGCATATTCTTACTTCAGATTTTCATGGCCGCAGACAGATATTTTGCATTCAGACATTTGTGTCATGCACTTGTTATGCACTTTATTCAACCTTTTCCGGCCAGACTCGAAACTTGGTTAGCAAATTAGGAATGCAAATTAGGAATGCTTACAGATCTTTTTGCTTCCTTTTTATTTATAATTCTTATTTTTGTTGAACCACCCTGCCCTGCCCTTCCTCCCCTGCCTCACTCTGCCTCACCCTTCCCCATCCTACCCTGCTCTTCTCTGTCCCACTAGCCTTGTTTCTCCTCCTTATTTCCCAAACCTTCCCTGCACTTCCATGCCCTACCCCGCTGTTCTATTAACAATTATTCTGTCTTTCCATATTGTGTTGCCCTTCCATCCTCCAGTCCCTATCACTCTCCACCCTCCTCCTCCTAAACCCCCATCTGCCTATTGCTCTACACTTAGCAGCATGTGGCACTAATGTCTGATACAAGACACCTACCTCCCCTCGTCACCTCATCCCCTGGAGGGTGTTTATCCCCATTGGTTTTTGTGTCCGTATGTGTCATACGGGGGTCCCGGCAACCCATACGGGCAAAAAGTGTTTTTCCTCATCGGATATGGACATTTTTTAGCAAAAATCAGAATCCCGTATCCTATACGCAATCCCGTATACGCATACGGGAAAAAAGCGTTTTTCCTCATCGGATACGGGAATTATTTTCCGCATTGTGTCCATATAAGTGTTCTCAATTCCTGAGCTTCTGGGGCAGCATAAATTCAAAAAAAGTGCTCCGTATGCTGCATACGGACATGAATTTCTCCTTTAAGGGCCGCACAGTATAGAATGCAGCCCTTAACGGTTTAATACCTCATATATTCACCATATCTCTTAGTCTATCGAAAACCCTGACTTATTCTCAACTTGTTTACAACATTTCGGCAAAAGGGGGCGGTTCTAACGCTAACCATTGAGCGCCCATAAGACTGCTTACACCCAGGTCCGTGCTCTGGGTACATATACATACCTACAACACTGTGGTGTTCGGCACATTGTTACTCTGGGTATGTTCATCCTGTGGGTCTGTTACTTTAACATAACCCTCATGATACCTATATCGATCCACACACCAGAATTCACCTCGATATCTCAAATATTAAAGCTCTCGGGCCACTTTTAGTAAAAGTGGACGGGTCTAACGCTAACCATTGAACTCCTATAGGACTGCTTACACCCAGGTCCGTGCTCTGGGTACATATACATACCTACAACACTGTGGTATTCGGCACATTGCTATTCTGGCTATGTTCATCCTGTGGGCCTGTAACCTTAACATAACCCTCACGATACCTATATCGATCCACACACCAGAATTCACCTCGATATCTCAAATATTAAAGCTCTCGGACCACTTTTAGTAAAAGTTGACGGGTCTAACGCTAACCATTGAACTCCCATAGGACTGCTTACACCCAGGTCCGTGCTCTAGGTATATCTACATACCCCAGCACTGCAGATGTGTTTGTATGGACCCTCTAGCCTAATCCCGTATGTGGCTGTGTCTCACGACCTTGGGCCAATGTTTTTGTCTCTGACCGGGTGCCAGCTCTGACCGGGTGCCAGCTCTGACCGGGTGCCAGCTCTGACCGGCCTGAATAAAAACGGGTTATTCAGGGCAGATGATGATAGAATTTGGCTGAAAAGGTGAATGGATGTTAAAACTCTTTAAACTAATCATTAGTTGCCATTTTTATCATAATCTGCCCTAAATAACCCGTTTTTATTCAGGCCGGTCAGAGCTGGCACCCGGTCAGAGATGGCACCCGGTCAGAGCTGGCACCCAGTCAGAGACAAAAACATTGGCCCAAGGTCGTGAGACACAGCCATGTGTATCTATGTTATGACGTCACAGAGGGAATTCCCTAGGGGTTTCCTGGAATGTAGACTGGTTTTTGTACATTTTTACAATTAGGACGGGTGAGTCCCGCATTGGTAACCCATATGCAGCAGAATTTATGCCAATCCCGTATGCACATACGGTCGTGATACGGAGGGGGGAAAAACACTGTTTTTGGGCCTCCCAATACGGGTCCCGTATATGGTCCGTATTTTGTGTCCATATTGGTCCCGTATTGGACCAATGGGGAAAAACACCCTCCTGGCCCCATTCCCACCAGACTCCCCAGCACTAGACACCCTACCTAAGAAACCCTCCTACCCCTGTCCCCTGATCCCTTTACACTAGTCTGCACAGCAGCACCTCTCCTATACCACCCACGCAGCAGCACCTCCCCCACAGTGGTAGTGATTGATACTCATTCTAGCCTGCTTGACATTCAATTATGTGAACAGTTTGGTGTGGGTGACACCATGTCTGCACGCCTTACCCCCACTAACCCACATCCAGCCCTCCTAACCCTCAGCCAGGCCTTGCTCCTACTCACCCCAATCCTCTTCATTTCACCTTCTCCTTTCTAGGTCTATGCTAGGTCTAGATACCCTCATGTGGGGTTGGGGAAGAGAAGTAAGGAAGTACAAGACAGCGTTTACTGGGTATCTCTTCTGCTCCTCTCCATTGAAGCCTCAGCTAAGCTCTTTGGGTACACCTTCTCACCCTCAAACAGCCTAATGTCTAACTCTCTACCATGATGAACAGGTCACTGAAGGAGCTATGCATCAAGCCCAAAGTAGGGGGGGGGAGTGTTTTTCCCCAAAAAGAAAATCCTCTCGTTTTGTGTCACATTTGGTCAAGTTATAGGAAAATCTTTTTCTGGTTTTGTGTCACATTCGGTCAAGCTAGGGTCAAACCCAGTCCTCATCTACCAGTCCACCTGGACTGCTCCAACACAGCTAAGGTCTTTCACCTAGTACTTACCTTGTCCCTTCCTTCCTTTCTCTCTCATGATGTCTTCCTGCCTCTCTTCCCCCACTCCTCTTACCATCCTTCCTCCATTAACTCCTTTGTTCTTCCCTCCTACATACCATCTTCTATTCCTCTGTTATATTATTGCTATCTCTCCCTCTTATTTATCCTTTCACGCCCACTGCCTAGTTTCCATCCTCCCTCATTCCCTACAACTCCCTTCATCCCTGTTCCTCTACACTGAAAACTCAGGCATATGTAAAACTAGTCACTATTGATTGGTTAAGGTAATCACAGCCAGTTGATTAGTTGAGGTAATCAACCGTGATTACCCAAAGTCATCATCTTGATTAGAATATTTGCCACTAGGGGGCCCTACTAGACAGTAACAGAATATGCAGTTCCTACTCTATGATATATCTGGATTCATATCTATATAAACTCTAATTATAGAAACTTATAAAATGATATATATGAAGAACATTGGCACATAAGGAACTCAAGTTATTTACAAGAAAGATTTTTGCAAAATTATCAAGAGCATACACATGTGTACACAAACACACCTCTTTTGTGCCTCAAACCATATCTACTAATGTAAGAATAGGCTGCGGGTTACCCTATTCACAAATATGCCTTATTAGGCTTGCTCTGAGGGCTAGAAGTGCTCTCAATCAGAGTATGATGACAAGTTGAGGGGGTGATTATAAACTTATTAGGGATTGATATTTTGTTGTACAGAGAAATAAATTATATGAAATTAGTCATGGATTTTTTTTTTCTAAAGTAATCATGGTGATGACCCAGGGTCATCACATATGATTACTCTAGTGATTACAAAGTATTGACTTATGTCACAATCACTATGATTACAAAATGTAATCACCCTTTATTACTTTTTCTCCCATAGAGTTTTCAGTGTATCAACATCCATCCCTAAACTCCATCCTCTCTTGCCATTTCAAAGCGCTGTATCGTTGATAGCCTGTTGCTGAAGGCCTAAACTACTCTACAATAGCTCTTACAGCTGCCTTCATGATAATTACATGAGTGTGATATATTTGTCAATTTGCAGGCACTGACTTGCAATTTAATTACAGCCATAACTCATACTCCACAATAAATAAGCTGTTACCTGAAGATGGGGGCAGGGTGAGGCAGGGTGCGGCAGGATGGGGGCAGGGTGAGGCAGGGTTGGGCAGGATGGGGGCAGGATGGGGCAGGGTGAGGCGGGATGGGGGCAGGGTAAGGCAGGATGCGGCAGGATGGGGGCAGGATGGGGCAGGGTGAGGCAGGGTGGGGGCAGGGTGAGGCAGGATGGGGGCAGGGTGAGGCAGGATGGGGGCAGGGTGATGCAGGATGGGGGCAGGGTGAGGCAGGGTGGGGCAGGATGGGGGCACAGTGAGGCAGGGTTGGGCAGGATGGGGGCAGGATGGGGCAGGGTGAGGCGGGATGGGGGCAGGATGGGGCAGGGTGAGGCAGGGTGGGGCAGGGTGAGGCAGGATGGGGCAGGATGGGGCCAGGGTGAGGCAGCATGGGGGCAGGGTGAGGCAGGGTGAGGCAGGATGGGGGTAGGGTGAGGCAGGATTGGGGCAGGGTGACGCAGGATGGGGGAAGGGTGATGCAGGGTGACGCAGGATGGGGGCAGGGTGAGGCAGGGTGAGGCAGGGTGGGGCAGGATGGGGGCAGGGTGACGCAGGATGGGGGAAGGGTGATGCAGGGTGACGCAGGATGGGGGCAGGGTGAGGCAGGGTGGGGCAGGATGGGGGCAGGATGGGGCAGGGTGAGGCGGGATGGGGGCAGGGTAAGGCAGGATGGGGCAGGAAGGGGGCAGGAAGGGGGCAGGGTGAGGCAGGGTGGGGGCAGGGTGAGGCAGGATGGGGGCAGGGTGAGGCAGGATGGGGGCAGGGTGATGCAGGATGGGGGCAGGGTGAGGCAGGGTGGGGCAGGATGGGGGCACGGTGAGGCAGGGTTGGGCAGGATGGGGGCAGGATGGGGCAGGGTGAGGCGGGATGGGGGCAGGGTAAGGCAGGATGGGGCAGGATGGGGGCAGGATGGGGCAGGGTGAGGCAGGGTCGGGGCAGGGTGAGGCAGGATGGGGCCAGGATGAGGCAGCATGGGGGCAGGGTGAGGCAGGATGGGGGCAGGGTGAGGCGGGATGGGGGCAGGGTGAGGCAGGATGGGGGCAGGGTGAGGCAGGGTGAGGCATGATAGGGCAGGGTGAGGCAGGGTTGGGCAGGATGGGGGCAGGATGGGGCAAGGTGAGGCGGGATGGGGGCAGGGTGAGGCGGGATGGGGGCAGGGTGAGGCAGGGTGGGGCAGGGTGAGGCAGGGTGAGGCAGGGTGAGGATTGATGGGGCAGGGTGAGGCAGGGTTGGGCAGGATGGGGGCAGGATGGGGCAGGGTGAGGCGGGATGGGGGAAGGGTGAGGCGGGATGGGGGCAGGGTTAGGCAGGATGGGGGCAGGGTGAGGCAGGGTGGGGGCAGGGTGAGGCAGGGTGAGGCAGGGTGAGGCAGGATTGGGGCAGGGTGAGGCAGGATTGGGGCAGGGTGAGGCAGGGTGAGGCAGGATGGGGGCAGGGTGAGGCAGGATTGGGGCAGGGTGAGGCAGGATGGGGGCAGGGTGAGGCAGGAAGGGGGCAGGGTGAGGCAGGGTGAGGCAGGATGGGGGCAGGGTGAGGCAGGGTGGGGGCAGGGTGAGGCAGGGTGGGGGCAGGGTGAGGCAGGATGGGGCAGGATGAGGCAGGATGGGGGCAGGGTAAGGCAGGATTGGGGCAGGGTGAGGCAGGATGGGGGCAGGGTGAGGCAGGGTGGGGGCAGGGTGAGGCAGGATTGGGGC